>JACAXG010000195.1:689244-1224003 GCA_018881555.1 Amblyornis subalaris
TTTCCCTTTCCCTTTCCCTTTCCCTTTCCCATCTCCTTCCCTTTCCCACCTCCTTCCCCTTCCATCCTTTTCTCTTCTTCTACACACCCCAGATGTATTATCTGCATTTTTCAAACCAAGTTTTAGGTGTTTGCTTTATGCCAAAAAGTTGGGTTTTTTTCCCCACAGAATATTCAGAAAGAGCAGCCAAACCGGACAGCTATGAATCAGGTCATCAAAATTCCTAAAAGTATGCAAAAATATTTCTATAACCGAATATCTTTAAAAAATATTGTTATGCATCCAAAGTTGGTTTAAGCCATGATTGTATAACTGCAATAGTAATTGATGATGTGTAAGAATAAAGACTGTGAGTGGGTTTGGGGTCATCCAGGAGGGTTTTTTTTGCCATAACCTGCATTTTTTTTTCTGACTTGCTCCTCTTTATCTGAGCTTCCCAACAGCAAAAAGTATTCTTAAGGTCCTTGCATCCCACCTGTGCAGCAGAGTATGTTAATGTGTACCGCATTAATATGTACATTTATGTATAAAAGGATCTAAATCTTTATATGTGTGAGAGAAAAGCATCTTTAACCTTCCACTTTCTGCCACCCCCATCTCTCACCCCCAAGATGTTTTGACTTGAGCCAGGTGGGGATTTTTATGCCGAGAGTACGAGGAAGGAGTCCAGGTTCCCTCCATCACGATCACTTACATTGTTTAATTGGAAAGTATAGGCTCCAATTCAAACTTCTCAATAAATAACTTTAAAATGTGACATACTGAGCCACTGTTATCCCTGCCAAGTTCAGTATTTCGGTATTGTGGCGTGACTTAGTGGATGGTAAGGTGTGGGCAGAAAGGAAAAGGAGTAGGCAAACTTTGCTTTTGTCGGGGATAAGGCAGTACCAAACCCGAGCTAGTCCCAGTGCCAATCTTTGGGCCTAGAACCTCTGGTCTGCTTCCTTGAAGTGTATTTGTAACCAGAAAAAAGAAAATTGGATTGCTGTAGTATGTTTCCAGTGACTGCTACTAGGGCCTGGCGCATGTACTTTTGGGGACATTATATTAGACAGGAGGCAATTTTCCTTTGATCATGTGATATAGAATCCCAAAAACAAACTTCTCCATCTTTGCCTCGACAAAAGTCATTAAATTCATGGTCATTCTGAGCCCTGGAGCTCAAAAATATTTCCTTTGTGAAGCTATAGCATTTTTATTTTTGACTGCAGAGCTTCACATTTTTCCTCTCTATGATAGCTATCTCTGAATTTAAATAAGCTATTAACAGTGTTTACCATTTTTCCCCAGAGGTAACATGAGCTTGCAGAGCGAAATGCTGGCTTCAGTGCCTATATTTCCACGTCCACTTTTAATAAAATGACTACTTAACTTCAATAAATATTTTCTTAATGTGCGTCTCGCGTTCCCGAGGAGTAACAAGAGTCAGGCAAAAATTAATAGCCCTCCATAAAAACCATGAAATGGGATTAAGATGTTTGCTACAGGAACTGTTGCTGGCGAGTGTGATCTGTCTAATCTGCACATTTGATTTATTGATGGATGAATCAGCTGCAAGGGAAATGTGGTGAACTGAAACGGAAGAGTAAACACTCCGGTGGCTCTATGTGTCTAACTTCACGGCCTGCATTTATTTAGGAGGCTAGTCCGGAGAACATAAAGTTGTTTTTCGTGCTTAAAATGCGTGGCTATCACATAAATGTTTGATGGAGTGCAGATTTGGTTGATTTGTGCGGGAGGCAGCAGCCTGCGGCGGGGTGGGAGGATGGCAGCGCGCGCTGCCGATCCAGGCAGGAAAATCTCTGTCGCTTTTCCCCTCCGTGAGCAGCTGAGCCAGCTCGTGGATGTCAGCACAGAGGAGCTCCCACACTGGACAAAATGCCTCTGGCTGAGGTCTCCTCTGCAACACGAGCATCACTTGTTATTGCCAGAGAGAATGTGTGCCCGTCCTCTCCCTCCTCTCCTCCTCCCCTCACCCTCTCCACCCCGGGAAAATCAAACCCTCACCTCTAACGGAGGCTCTTGTGCCATCTGTCATGTCTGGATGACTGATTTCTGCCAACGTTTTTAGAAAAGTAATTAAAAGTTACAAAAAAAAAAAAAATATATATATAAAAAAGGGAGGAATTAAGCTTATTCTCCCAAATCAGTGTGTCTCAACAGCAGGGACAGACTCACGGACTTGTCTCAGTTGGTGGTGAGCAGCAGTTTTCATTTTTATCACCTGTTTTTCTGGAGTTTTATTTCTCTCACTTTGTTATTCCTTTATTCCTTTTCAGCATCATCATCGTTATTTTTATTATTATTACCGTTATTTTTCCATCTCTTATTTTTGTTTAATTTTACTAGTTCCGTGGTTATTCTGGGTTTGTGGTGTTTTTTTTTTTGGTTTGGTGGGTTTTGATTGTTTGTTTGTTAGTTTTTGTGGGGGGGGCAGTTTAGTTGTTTGGTTTTTGTTGTTTTGTTGGTTTTTTTTCAAATTTTGTATCAAGGATTTCACTGCTCATGTCTCAGCCCATGAGTTTTCTTCCTTTTACCATTCCAATTCTCTTCCCCTGATGCTGCTGGAGGGGGCAGAGTGAGCTGGGGGCTGTGTGGTGCTCGGTTGCTCTCTGGTTAAGCCACGACATACAGAGATCACCTGATGAAAGCTGAGTTCTTGAAGGGGGAAAATTGAACTAATTTGCTCTTACTAGCACAAATAAATGCACACAGATATCTGCTAAATGAGGTGCTACCACTTCACACAGGGAATTTTGGAAGCGGAGGACTCTCAAGCCTTTCCCAATGGGCTCCACCAGCCAAAGGTGGATGTCAAAAATAAGTGTACTCGGTAAAAGGAGCACGGAAAGGAGTGAAATGGTGCTGCCAGAAGTGCTTATTTTTACCAAAGCCATAACAGATCTAGGAATGAACTCCAGTAGAGGTCTGATACAGAAAACCCTGCAAATGACATTTATAAGGAAAGCTGCGAGGAAGAGTTTGGGTGGTTTTCTTATTATTCACCTCGAATCTTGCAATATAAGCTTTAAGAGCACTCTGAAGCCATTGTCTCATCTCAAAGCAATAAAAAAGCAGTGTGTTTATATTATTGTGTTGTGCACTGCACTATGTCATAAAGAAAATAATCTTTGATGTTTGAAAGGCTGGCTTTTTTCTGGGTTTGGTTGGGCTGTTTTGCTTGTTCTGGTCTTTTTTCCTCCAAAAGATGGTCATTTTCCCTGGCTTACATCAACTAAATGATGCTCAATCAAAACAGGTTGGAACTTCTGATTAAAACCCTGCCTAAAAAAGTTGTGTTCAGACACAAGAGCAACTGGAAAGACAAGAGAAACAGCACTTGAGAAAGCACTGTATCCATAACCTTTGTTTCAAGTAACAATTGGAGTATATTGTTCCTGGCAGACAGAAAAGATTCCAGAGATACCTCTAATTCTAAGGGACTACTGACAAAGTTTGAGGGGTTTATGCTTTACTTGCACGTTTAATTTTATTCCCTGTTTCTCCTAAGATTAAAATGCATTGTCTGCCTTCTAAAAGAATACTGTTATTTAACATGTTTGGAACGCTTGCGTTAACGAGAAAGCACTTGTTTTTCCCTGGGTTTGGGGATGAGAAGAGCAGGTAAGACCATCTCACACAGGGGAATACAACGAAAAACTCCCCAACTCTACTGTGCTCGATCCAACACCAGAAACAATAAAGCCAGTGCAGTGCAGCAAGCTGGGATTCGTTATGGTCTTTGGGTATTTTTTTTTAATTTGATTTGCTTGTTGGATCCTTTTTATTTTTCGAGTGCTTTAAACTGGACCAAGAATGCGGTGGTGGGCTCTGTGAGCGTATCAGCTTGGGTGTCTGCCGATTTGTGCACCTCCCCCGAGGTGCCTCTTTCAGGTGGCAAAGCTGATCCCATGCAGATTTGCGCTCCCCATCACCTCATTGATGAAGGGCACACGGGAACACACGCTAAATTAAGAAGGGTTTGACACCTTTATTAAGCCAATAGCGAGGAGGGAAATTTTCTGGCAGTGGTTTGATGACATTTTGCGTGCATCCTGTCTCATCGAGAATTCCAGCGCCGCAATATGAACGTTATAGGTGTGTCAAAGGAGCTTCCTGATGCATTCAATTATAGATGGTTGCACACCTGTTACACTTTGTGCATAAGAATTTCTGACTGCAGCCTGCTTCCCTCTTTTCTTTTTTGTTATATTTAAGAGATTTATTAACAGAATGTTCCTATTATATTAGTGAGAGATGTTCCACATATATATGTTAATTATGTATATATATATATATAAATTGAAATTGATCTTCTCTTTTAAGCATTGTAGGTGTCAGAATTGTTATTTCAATGGAATGTAGAAAACTGTAGTTATACTTAAAAGTTAAAAATCACTGTTGTCAGAATTGATGTTTTTAACTCTGAAAACTGACACATTGACACAACCAATTTTTTTTCTTCTTTGGTTTCTTTTTTTCTCATGACAGCCACACTTGTCGTGATCCAGAACTCACATTAATATTTCTACAGAAGCAGCGAAAAACAGAAAGAGTGTGAGCAGGGTCAGGTGACATGGGCAGGATACAGAGGTGCTGCTGCCACTGTAGGGAGAAAATTTGTGTGGCCAAAGCTCAGCTGGAGTCTGAGCTGCCAGAACCGTGGGGCACGACAAAAAGAGATTTTCCAAATACAGTCATGGCAACAGGCAGTGCAAAAATGATATTGTCCCGCTCCAGGACGAGGATGGTCACCCCACAAACAGGGACAGGGACAGGGCAGAGCTGTTTAATGCATCCTTTGCCTCCTTCTTCGACACGGATCGACTGAGGGAGTCCCAGTGCCTGAGCTGGAGGACCATGACCGTGAGAATGATCAACCCCCTGTCAATCCTGAGATTGTGTGGGACCTGCTGCTCCAGCTGGATCCCTACAAAGCTGTGGGACCTGATGGGATTCATCTGAGAACCCTCAAAGAGCGGCTGATGTCATCACAAAACCTCTCCCGATGATCTTTGAGCGGTGTTGGGAGTCTGGGGCCTGACTGGAAGCTGGAGATGCTTTTTGGGAATGCTGCAGAAATCTGAGAACCATTATCCAAAATAATTCCACAACAGTCGGTATCTAAGTTTTTAAATAATAATAAATAAGTGAATTAATGAATAAATAAATAAATCAGCTCGGTGGTTCGTTACATTTTCTTGCAGAATTTCAGGTTGGAGCGTAGTCTGCATCTGCTCAGTGCTCATCAGAATGAAACACCAAGGCACAAACAGTAGAGCAAAAGCAGAATAACATTCAGAGCTATGGGGCTGATAAAATGACTTTTTGCTTTGAAATGAAAAGTGGTGAGGATCAAGCCTCCTGCAGAGAACTCGGCTTAAAAAGCTACGTGGTTCCTGTTTTAAAATCCTCTGAATTGCCCCATATTAGCAGAAAAGCATGTAGTTGAGTCACAGTATATTCGAGAATCTGACATTTAATGGCACTTTTAAGACGCAAGTTTACACGTTGAGTAAAAATTAAATAAATTTAACTGTCATTTTGGCTTTTCACTTCAAAGCACAAATGCATTAACGTCTAGTCACTTTGCTGATTTTCAGAAAACTTTCTCTTTTGGATGTACAACATTAAGTGTTTGGTCGGTTTGGGGCTTTTTTTTTTTTTTTTTTCCCAGATCAGTCAGGATCATTTAAAAACCCCAAGGGTAGATAGAAATTCGGTAAGAATTCTGTGTAAGGAAATGGGGTTGCTGGTGAGCACGAGGCAGCTCTCTCTGTGTTGGTACAGGATTTAAGTCAGCATGGGTAAGAAAGCCAGACATAAAGGGAGACCTTGACTTCCTTGTGTCATTTACACAATATTTCACTTGTCTAATTATCTTGGAATGAGTGTTGAGGGCAGGTGGAAACGTTCAGATGGCTTGAAATAAAAAAAAAAAAAAAAGAAAAGAAAAAATAGGTGTTTTGTTCAACCCTTCAACAAATAGTTCTGTCATTTGAGTTGCTGTTTACAAAGCAGAGACATCACTGTGTCGGTGAGATTGCCATAAATGCTCATCAGAGGGTCTGAAATGTGAGTCTGGTTCACTGATTGTAACGAGCTTAGGTCTGATTCTACGAGGCTATGAGAGCAACTGAAAAAAGGAGCTGAATTTTGTTCCCCTATAAAGCCAGACATCCAAGTGAAGGCATTTTATGCAGGCCGAGAACCTCGAGACGAAAGTCTCCCATGATTTCCCCAATATGAGTACGTCAGAGTCCTGGCTTGCAGGGCCAAATATTTCAGATGCAGAGTCATAAAACCAGAAAAGAGGGGAGCAGGTGTGATGGGCTTTGCTCCAAGGGCTGCCCTTAGCAGAGCTCATGGGCTTTCAAGGAGGCGAGGAATGGGAGAGTTTCATGGGGAGAATTGCTTTGCGATCACCTCGTGTCGTTCACCCAATTGCTTCTTTTTAAGAGCAATGCTTCCTGGCGTCAAATCTCTCTTCCATCTTTGCCCCTGGAAAAGCAGCCTAATGCAATTTAAGAGATTACAACAAAAACTGATGCTCTGGGTTATTTCAAAAATCTTATTGCGTTTCTTTTTTTTGCTGTTTTTGGAGTTTCTCCGCTAAAATTGCCTGGCTGAAAGGCTCTTTGTGATTCTTTCACTTGGCAGTCTCATGTGTATGTCATTATTATGTGCTGTTTCCACTCAGATTTTGATTTTAAAATAGGCTGGGTTTTATTTTTCACCATAACAATGTTTTGCTAGCAGTAGCGAATACGCTTGGAGTTGTGCTGTTGCTGAACTCCGACTGTCACCTCACTCCTGAAAACATTTCTGGAAAACACAGGAGAGAAATAACACCAATAATAAGAATAAGAACTAAAGCTCTGCCCCTTCGGCTTGACTTATTCTAGGATTCCATTTAAAATAAGGACATATTCATATTTTTGAAGGAATGTATTCACGTAGGTAAAAATGTCAAGCGTTTCGAAATTCAATAAAACAATTATATGTGGAGTATGTGAGACTGAAAAGCTGAAGAAATCTACACCAACTGGTTTGTGTTTTCAGATCTCTGACAGTCTGTCTTTCAGGTAAAACATAATTAATTTATTTTAAGCAATATGCACCCCTACTGATGACAAACTCTAAAATATAAGTAATCATCTAGGAAAAAGCAAGCTACATTAAACAATTACAGAATGTACTCTTTCAGAATTATAGAATGTATATATAATTATATATGAAGCAAAAAAGAAAGCGTGTTGGTAGCAAAGAACTCTCTTACTTCACATAAAGATCACATTTCCCTCTTTAAATAATAATGGAGTATTAAATATTCACTTCTTCCCTAAGAATAATCTTCTGAAGGAAAACCATTATCTGGATGAAATCTTTAAATCAGGTGGGGTTTGGGGATTAACCTTAAATTTAAAATTCCTGGAGTAACCTGTGAGAATTAGTAACGTATGCAAATAATCGAATTTAAAGATTACTCCGTGTGACAGAACAGTTTAATAAACAGCACCTGAAATGTTTCCACAGGTTGCAAAGCTCTGCCACCACCAGCACCAACAGCACCACATGAACAACTGAAACCTCAGGTCAAGCCTCACTGAAATTGGAAAAGCCCTCAATTTTATGTGGGGTATCTTTTTAGGGAAAAAATAGAGATTCCTCTCAAGGTTAGCTGCAGAAAATGATTTCTGACATGCTCTCATCAACGAGTTTTATGTGGATTGCCTGATCCTGCCAATTCATCTTGAGTGTATGGATAATTTTTGCAGACAACAGCTAATTACTTGGCTAATTGCACTGTCCTACACAGTTTGGGCACACAGATCTCTGCCTGATAATGGAAGATCAGGGCAGGGATAGGAAATAAATAGGTTAACTTTTCTTCTCTATCAGCTCTTGAAGACTCTCAGTGGCTTTTGCATGGCACGAAATGGCAATTTAATGCCATATTTTCTTGCGGCTTTCAGCAATTAACAGAAAAAAAACCCCCTAGTTTCATGAAGTTGTGACTATTATTTCCTCTATTACGTAAAACAAATACATTTCCTCCTTATTAAGGGCAAGGAAACAAAGAGAGTATGTATTTATGCAAGAATAAACTGACATTTAAAGCAGCTAAATAATTTTTTACTGATACCTGCCGTCACTGAAGCAAGTAAAATTTAACTTCTAAGCATGAATTGTCAATAATTAAACTTAGAGGATTTTGATATAGATATTGTATTGAAACCAGGGGATGTGATGCCACCGAGGGACATTAAACTGGCAGATAAAGGCACACTGGAAATATAAACTGACTCTGTGTCTGAAAACCTCCCTGTTGCCATCCAGGTTCAGTGTGCCAAGAGTTGCCTTCAGGAGCACAATGGCATAGTCTGATACCCACATGATATTTGTCATTATGTACAGAATGGGGACAGGAACAGTTATTTTCCAGCCCAATCTGCTCTAACAAATAATACTCATTCTCATGAGGTTGCCAAAATACCTTTGGCCCTGGAAAATAACATGTTTTCCAGGTTCCCACCTGGGCTGGAAATGAGAACAATTTTCATCAGCTTGCTTTGCCTGAAGGATTCTTGTATTTACATGCATGTATTCTTTTTATATGTGTGTGTATATATATATATATATATGGAAACATGAGGATTTATGTGAGTATTCTCAAATTCTTGCTCGCCCAAAGTTTGCACACACCAAGCTGCTATCCACAGCCACAGTGGGAGAATGGAGGCTGAGAAAGCTCTTAATAACACCACATAAGATGCTTTCTCTCAGTTCAAATGCTTTTGGTGCAAATGTAAAACTCTGTTGGCATCAGCTGAATTTCCCTCCTGTTTAGTAGGGAATACAGAGAGAATCAGCCACACCAGATGTTGGCAACCACATGTTTCTGCTCTCAAAAAGCTGATGCATAGATGTCACTACAAGCAGTTGTCGAGGCTTCAAAAGACTCTAAATGTCATATTAAGACTTTTATATTTAATTTAGTTTCCTCCACAAGACCTGCAACATAGTGTAAATTGTGAAAGATTTCTATTTTTTTGGGGTGTGAGTGGGGCAGTTTATAGTTGTAGCTCTGATGAGATTGGTGGTAATGTATATTAAAGATATTTCTGATAGAGATACACAAACATGAAAACTCACAATTTATGCCAAAAAGTAGCTAACCTGAGGGCTGAACACATTATATTTCCTACATGTATACCAGATCAAGGGTTTTATCCTCCAGAATCAAAACTCACGTTCCCTGACAAGCCCAAAAATCAAAGCCTATTTAAGGTAGTTCCAATGAACTAGAGAAAATATTTTTTTTTTTTTTTATTTTTTTTCTCTGCAGGCTGGTGCAGCAGTCTTTTTTAATTGAGTGCCCATTTCACAGCTGAGTTACAAACTCCAGAGCAGGTTACAAGGGAATACTGAGAGACTTTCATTTATACTGCCACCAGACATAACTTTAATGCTGTTCTTGCATTTAACATCTTTCACCAGTTTACTGGAGCATGAGCCCTGTAGTGCACATCATTGAACTCGCCGGTGCCTAAGATGGAAATACATTTGCAGAACAGCTCCCAAGCGATTAAAATGGAAAATAACTTCTTTTATTGCAGATGTACTAATTTATAGTGTACCATTAGTATCAGCTTTTCCATTAACTCACTGAACAGACTAATACCAAAAGGGATGTGAGCTGAGTTCCTTCTCCCCCTCCTCAGTCTCCCCTGGATATCTATTTCTGTGGCATAATCAGCTTTCAAGGCAAATGTTTTGCAACGGCAGTAAATGACATAATTATTTCAGCAACACATAATTGCAAGGTATGTTTCAAAGTCTGAGGGATTATTTTCACTGTGGTGTGGGGAAAAAAAGAGATTAATTGGAAAGATTTCATGCATCTCTCCTTTCAAGACAGTGCTTGTTAAAATAAAAAAAATTTGCACATATTTAATCTTACGTTAACCCATGTAATTTTTTTTTCTGGTGAAACTGTTTTGAGATGAATGATGAATCCTCAACAGAAATTAATGGAAGAAAGAGACAAGAACTTCCTTTATTTTTTTTTTCCAACTTTTTTTTATGAGAGGTTAAACAACACAGTAAATGAGATTGAACATCTGGGGGAGTAGTACTGCAAATCATTGGTAGGTGATAATGTAAACAATTAGTAATTTGTAGTTAAAGTATAATATTCATCTAGTCCAGTGGACAGTTTAGAGGAACTCTCTGAATTTTTCGCTTGGAGGTGTCTTTTGGAAAATGTGATTTAACCAAAAAGAAGAAGAAGAAGAAGAAGAAGAAGAAGAAGAAAAGAAGAAGAAGAAGAAGAAGAAGAAGAAGAAAAGAAGAAGAAGAAGAAGAAGAAGAAGAAGAAGAAGAAAAGAAGAAGAAGAAGAAGAAGAAGAAGAAGAAGAAGAAGAAGAAAAGAAGAAGAAGAAGAAAAGAAGAAGAAGAAGAGGAAGAAGAAGAAGAAGAAGAAGAAGAAGAAGAAGAAGAAGAAGAAGAAGAGGAAGAGAAATTTAGTTTCGTTTGAACTGTTTTGCTTAAAAATATTCATCTATCCAGTTTTTAATTTAGATTTCACTTTGTAAGCAAGGAATGATGTTCAAAAATATCACCCTTATCAACCTCAAATCTTTCTTGTCTGTGTTCACAAACTTGCTTTTTTTGGTCAGGAAAGTGGACAACTAAACGAGTTAATCTGTGAACCTTTTAGGAAAATATAATGTTTTCATTCTTTATTATTTAAAGAACAATGCTAGGAAAACTTTGATTTCTCTAAACTTCTGTGGTACAAATACCATGAAGAATTGTTTCAAATTACTCTTTAATTAGCGGAAAAGGCAGGAATATAATTACATAACTGAGGCAGAAAATTGATTTAACAGGTTAAATATGCACTCATGGATTTTATCTTTAATCCCAAAAATGGACTTCGTTGACGGTTAGTCATTTTGGGTATGAAAATGAGGAACACAAGTTAAAGGGATATTTAAACTTAGCAAAAAGAATTTAAATAACAGTGTATAGTAATGTAATGTGCTGTTGCTTTGTTGTTTTTGTATTTTTTTAAGATTGTCACATGGAAGATCACACAGGCCAATATTTTTTCAGCATTTTCACTTTCTCTGAATTTTTCTTTCTGTTTTTAAGCTCATAATTTTAAGTCTGAAGGTCAAGCTATAAACCTTTGATATTTACACATTTTCCCATTCTGCTTGTGGAACATGACTGCTGTAAGCTCCACCATGACATTTAAGGGGAAAAAAGTTAAAAATATATCATAGCTTCCTCTCACAGTGTTAGCCCACTAAAAAATGTATTTCTTTTGCCTACCAGATGGGAACCCCTTGTTTTTTAAAAGAACTCTAGAAAACAAAACTAAAATCCCTCCCCAACTCGATATACAAAGCACCAAATGCTGAGAGTACCACTTAAGCAACATTTAAAGATATTTTTTGCCCTGTTGTGGCCTTTTATTTACATGATGATTTTACCTGAATTTTGAATTTTGCATTTAAAATGTAAAACTACCATTATATTAGTCTTTCATAGCAGAACTGTCTTGTTGCATTCCACTTAATACCAGAGAGTTATGATGAAACATCTAATAAAAAAACTCTCCATATCTGCCTTGGAAGCAAAGCAGAAAATATTTTGATACCATATCAAGTAAGATTGTTTGTTTGAAGAAAATTTTAGTATTTGTTGGTGGAATTTTTTTTCCTTTTTTATTTCTTTTAACCAGAAAAATATCTATTTAAAAAAAAAAAAAAAATAGTATGTGTGAAAAGTGTTGGGAATACAGACCAGTTCCAGATAGATTTACCCCAAATTGCCTAAACAGAAGCCTCCAAGTCTTCTGCTTGGAACCATTATAGGCTGAAATACCATATTCTACATGAAAGCAGTTGGGCTGAACTGAAGAGCTGTGAGGATGCAAACAAACTGACATGAGCTGCAGTGATCCAGGACTTACATTTCCCTAACTCCTTTTGGAAAAAAAAAAAAAAAAAATAAAAGTAAAGTCAATGTCTCGTAACTGACTGGGACAGAAACTCCAGAAGATCAATGAAAATGCATCAAGGTAATAACCATGGATCCTGCACTGAACTAAGGGTAAAGAAATAAGGCACAGCAACACAGATAAAGTTTTTGCATGGGAACATTTGCACAAAGAAAGCCTTCCTTAGGTGGTTGTCACTCTGCCAACTGAGAAGTGACATGAGAGACAGTAATTTATTATTTTATTAGCTTTTAGAGTGCTAAATTGGTAAGAGTAATCCATAGCTTATGCAAGAGAAATTACATTTTTTATGTACCTTGCTCAGCTTGGCGGCTGAGAATCAATTTCTCTGTGAAACAATAAATACTAGGACAAGATCCAAAAGGTTTGAGAGGAATTTTAAAGAAGATAGAAAGGCAAACAGATAAAATTTGTCAATAGGAACCGATTTTTTTTCCACAATAGAAAAATTAAATCTCAAGGGATAAAACTTTTCCTACCTAATTTTGAATAGTTTTCAGGTGTTTTACTCATTTGGTGATCTCACCAAATGTTTACTGATGTGGAATTCATTCACAATTCAGATAAATATCATAGCATCATAAAATAGTTTAAAGTTTAAAGGTCATCTAGTCCTGCCTCACCCCTGCCACGGGCAGGGACACCTTCCACTATCCCAGGGTGCTGCAAGCCCCATCCAACCTGGCCTTGGACATTTCCAGGGATCCAGGGGCAGCCACAGCTTCTCTGGGCACCCTGTGCCACCCTCACCATAAAAGACTTCATTTCTGTATCTATTATCAGTAACAATCACCTGTTTTGCTTACACCTTCTATGCCCAAGTGCAGAATTGCTGTCATTAATAATAACCTTATTCACAAGACATTTCAGATAATCTCTTTTATCATAATACTTTTTGTGCAGAATAGTCTGTATGCCAATAGCTTCTAATTTCATGAGTAAAGGGAAACTAAAAGGATTAGCAAGCCAGTTACTTAAAATGAACTTGGGAAGCAACAAGGACATGGATTCTTTACACGTGGAATTTTTAAATTTCTATGCTTAAACAAAAAGCTGTGTTTTCTTCTCTGTTGTCTTTGTGAGGGCAGCAAGGAACTTGTAAAAAATGCTAAAAAATAAAACTGGAATGCCCTATCCTTGAACCTCCCCCCATATTTCATTGTCATACTCTGTTAAATATTGTTTTTCCCGTGTTTTGTATTATCTCAAGGAAAAGTCTGCTCAATTCTCCATGTGCATATGTAGCACAAAATGCTTCTAAGCCAAACCATGAACTCTGACTGAGGCTGTCTCTTCCAACGATTCTCCTGGCAATCTTTCCCAGCATCTACTGAACATATATTATAAGTTACTCATTGCATAGTTGGGTGGAATAATAACATCCTTAATATTTAAATCTGGATTAAACTTTAACATTTATGTATAACATTCTGCATGAAGGAACCTTAAATGGCTTTCTTAAAGACATAAGGTAAACCATGCCCCTTTTCTTTCACAAGTGGTCATCCTTTCACCATCTCCCCAGGTGTCTGGTGTGACATAAAAAGGATATGCAATATGCATGTTCTTGGAGTGGGAACACAAGGCAGTAAAAAAAACCCAAACTGGTGAAAAAGGGCCACTGAGGCACAGTGACATTGCATGTAACTGTCCCACAGTGTGCAGAAAACCTGTGGATATTTTTTTTTTTTTTCTTAGAGCTGCTCTCCGGTGATATCGCCCTGTGTTCAGGCCAGCTGTGTACCTGCAAATCAGAAATATGGCCAGGCAACAAATTTAGCCTCGAGCTATCTGCAGTGCAGCTGATACAGCTTTGATAGAGCCAAATGATGACCAGAAGTATAATAAGACATTAACAGAATCCTTGGGGGGAAAAAAGAAAAAGAAAAAAAAAAAAAATAAGGGGGAAAATACTGTGTTGGAGGTTCTGAGCACACAGAAAGAAGTGAAAAAAGTCTGATAAGAGGCTCATTAAAAGAATTTTGACCCAGCACATTAAATGGATTTGTGTAGGAGGAAAGAGCTGGTGGCAGAACACGGGAGGGGGATGTTGGCTGCTGCATGGGAGGAAAAGATCAGGAGGTCAAGAATGAGAAGATCTGAGTGTTCCAGAGAAGCACAGAAATTCTCCAGCATTTAATGAAATCAGAACTAGATTTTTAGCTAAGACTTCTGTACTTTTTGAAATTCCGAGCCCTTTTTTTTTTTTGCAAAATCTAAATTGTTTTTATGGTTTAAACATGTCCCAAGAAAGGTGCAGGGTCCACAGATCCCAACATCAGAAAGCCCTCAGCAGGGAGCAACATCAAAAGTCTCTGCTGTTGTGTGGAGGAGTGACTGTGGTCTTCTGGCCTTAAATAATGGATTCTTATTTTATCTTCCTCTTCTCTTTGAAAAAATTAAAAAGCTTTATTCAAACAGAAGTTTCTAGGGTAGAGTTTCCATGGATGCAACTCAATTGGATTCCAACGCCATTTCATCTATGCTTATGTACAACACCTCGAAGGATGGGAAAAAATAAAATTCTCCAGTTCTCTAGCACTCAAAATCCCTTTGCTGTTCTGTTCCTGATCAGACCTTGATAGAAACTCAAAGTCAAATTTGATGAACCTTTTTTTGAAACTAAAACAGGGTTATGAAGCCGTAGAGAGTTGGCCTGGGGATGACTCAGGAGATGAAGGCAGTGTTATTTAAAGGGAAGCAACTGGGACATTTTAATGGAAACCTGGCAAGATGTTTATTTAGAATGAAGAACTCTAACAGAGCTGTTGCTGCTTTACTTTAGAAAGACGGAAAATTATCAAATAATAGCTGAAAATCCTGTAATATTTTGATAGTTTTCAACTTTCATAGTGAAGGGAAATTCTTTGAAGTTCTTGGCAGCTTGCACTTATTACAGAACTTCTTAGGAGCAGGTGAGTGACTTCTAGATCAAAGGTATAGCAAAGGTAGGGATTAATTCCACCCAGCTTTAGCTATCTACAAATAAGATGTCCTTTGTAAACAAGTTAATTATTCTACATTGAGCTTCAGACACCTGTGAATTCCATTGTCCCTGGCAATGCCCTTCTCACTCTCTGCTGGAATAGAAAGATCTGAACAACTAGGCAAGAGTAAATGACTTAATTTAAATGGTTAAAAGAAAATTGTTCCCAGTCTGAGGTCTTGCAACTGCTAGAAATTAATATAAAAAATTTGATAAATAGGTCTAGCTCTAAAGGTTGATTTTTCAAAGAAGTCACACTATCCCCAGTCATAAATCAGTCCTATAATCCTCAACAGTTCTAACAAAATCAACAGATTTTTAAGTCCACGGCTGTAAGCGATGTGAGTGTTATATCAGTTAAACATAAAGGTCTTACCTAATTTAAATTACAAATGAGGCTCAAGCAATGTTAGGGTAATGGCATAGGGCAGTTTGAATGTTAATTGATTACTGGATTGTATTGGGAGAAACTATTTAGTGATTTATTGCAGTGTTCTTTGATTGGATTTGTTGTACTACCAAGAGGGTTTTTTTTTTTTAAGTGGATCATGTTTGTTTAAAAAAAAATTTATATAACAGAAATTATAGCAACTCTTAAATCTATATAGGGCAGAACAAACCTTAACCATTGTAATAACAGAATACAAACTATTTACATAAAACCCAGAGCTTTTAAATATTGTGGTGCTATTGCACTCTCCTGTAAAAACCACAAAAAGACATCACATTAAATTTCTATTTGTATATAATATTCCTGTCTCAGTACAACTTGCATTATCATTTAAGGATGAAAATAATGATTTAATTTCTGAATTTAAAGACCTCCCATGAAGGTGCACACCTAAAAGACTTAATTTGCCATTTCATTGAATTTCAGCTTCAGAGGTTTGGGATTAGTTCTAAGATTCTTTGAGTGTTTTGGGGTTTTTTCCTTGAGATTTGAGCACCTGAAATTGCTACTGAAGTGCCAATACCAGTCCAACTTTGACAATAAATGCTACTGAAAACAGAAAACCAAAGACTTTTTGGGGACAAAATGCCCTTGAGTCTTTAAGGTACCAAGTTTAATGATATGTAAATATCCAGATTTCCATGTCTACATTAATCTGTGCTAAATTAATTCAATATCAGTGCTGCCACAGCTGTACATACCAATTAATGTGATTATTAATTCAGTAACATCATATTCCTTTGTTATGTCAATGACTCCTGTAGTTTGTGGGTAGGATTATTTTAGTTCAACATTAAATGCACAAAATGTAAGCACCCACAACACTGCCAGGATTATTACTGCACCTACAAGTTTTAATTTTAAAGTTATAAAATGTAGAATTTTGGGGTTAACTTTGCTAACTTTATCTAGAAGTCTTTACAGGGGAAATCTGATGTTATCTCGGATTAATGTACTGAGAAACAAGACAGATTAAAATTTGCAATATCAGGAGTTCAATTTTCAATTAGTACCCTACACTAATTAGATATGTTACTTAATTTATTTCTGTGTGTAGTGTTCTTTCACCTGTGCTGCTCTTTCTTCATTTTTTCATCCTTATCTTCAGTACAGCAGAGAAATCATCCCACTTTAAGGCTTCTGCTTAACTTTTCTTTGTCAGAAGATAGAATGTAAATTGCCTGAGACTACTGTCTCTACATTTCTATTAATGTCAAATTGAAATTAGCCTTAAAAGATTTTAACAAGTCCCCTATCCAGGAAAACTTATTGGGTCCTAACCCTTTTTTTTTTTTAAATAATTAATCAGATTTTGTCTGCTTTTTTGAGTTCGATTCCTATTTTTAACAACAATGGTATTTATGCACATAATATGTAAAGGTGACTTTTTTGAGGATTAGCTCTTGAATCTCATACACAGGAGAAATTCACAAATTCCCTCAGTAATTCCATTGCCTGGGAAGTCTTCTAGGTGCAAAACTATTTCAAATCGTTACAAAACTGGGATATATTATTTTTGCTATAAAATACTGGATCTGAAGTGTCCTATTTCCCACCCTTTATTTAAATTTCCCTTTGTTTAATGCTTCTGGTCAGTTGCCATGCAGCACTTCATGGATATTGAAACCATAGCCATCCACATGGAAATGTGAAGTATTCGACTGCAAAAATACGAAAAAAGTTTTTGAAACAGCCTTTCTTTGTTCAGTGTTTTGGTCAGTATCAGTTCTGCGTTTGTGAACTCTGCTGCTGCTGCTGTCTGGAACCCAGACAGAGATTCCTGGGACCTCGCAACCATCCCATTAACTTTGCTGCTGGCCCAGCTCCTTAACTCTACCCTGACCTGGGGCCTCAGTTCCAAACATTCCTCCCTCTTATTCACACAAATAGGAGAGTCAGGTGTTAACCACCCGAGGGGCTCCTCACCCGTGCAAACTCTCAAACTGTGCCCTGAAGTGATGTCAAATATCCTAATTTAACAGAAAAGAGGCTTGACCTAGAGCAGCTGGGTGGCTGAAACCACTGTGTGGTGGCTGGTGTGCTCAAAGCCTCCTCTCTGTAACCTTATCTCTGGTTTTACATCTGGTGTCAGCCTCCAAACGTTTTGCTCTGGTCGTCGTTGCCTGAGTTCCCACGGTGGCACAGCTGCCTCCGGATCCAGGTGTGACAGTGATGTGTTTGGGCTTTTGTTTATTTGGGCCTGTGGGAGCTGTTCCTGTCACTCTCTTCAGCTGCCAGTAGGACACTGTGGTGTAGTCTCATTTTCATGATGGAAATTTTAGTTAATCATTCAATCACTTCAGCTCTGACAGCACATAACTTTTATACGCTCAAAAACACTGCTAATGTACAAGCCAATTTAAAAAAAAAAAAAAACAAAACACTTAAAAGACTTTCCACAAGGTCATACTTTTATTTTATATATGTTTTTTAAAAGTGAAATAAGCTATGACTTCTTTTGTATATATTTGTATACATTCTTTTGTATATATTCAGACTTATTTTCTTTATCCTTAGTGTATTGAGTTACTATCATTTCATAGTAGTGGTTAAAAATACCACGTACATGGAAATATCTAGGAGATTGTAAATTATCATGAATAAATTACAAAGGCTAAAAGGCATTTCTGTTAAGAATGGCAAAAGAATCAGTGAATTATCTGTGAAAAAGAATGAGAAAAAAAACGAAAGAGAATCAGATCACTATGTCATGATAACGAAATTAAAAAAAGAAAAACCAAAACAAACCACATCAATCACATTTCCAGTGGAAATGCTGTGTAAAGACCCAAGAAGCTGGATGACCAGCGTGGTCACATGGCTTAAACCAGGCTATAAATGTAACATTTACTGTACATGCACTTTACTAAGGGGAGCTAATTAATCCAGCGATGTTTGCAAGACTTTAAAGGTTCAGCCATGTATATTCAAGAGGTCGTATACAAGAATGAACAAAAACCCAAAATCTTTTTCACTGGAATAGAATGGAATGCAATAAAAGAAATAGAATAGAGTAGAATAGAATAGAACAGAACAGAACAGAATATTTCAGTTAGAAGTGGCCTCCAATTCGAGGAGGTTGGTTGGACATTTGACCAACTCAAGGCTGACCAAGTTAAACCATGTTGTTAAGGGCATTGTCCAAAAGCCTCTCAGACACTCACAGGCTTGTGACACTGACCACATCTCCAGGAAGCCTTTCCAGTGTCTGATCACCCTCTTGGTACATAAATGCTTTGAGACTAAAACTCCCCTGGTGCATCCCATCACCAGACAGCAGGGAGCAGAGGCCAGCATCTCCCTTTCCACACCCCTCCTCAGGAAGCTGAAGTGAGCTGTGAGGTCACACCTCCTTTTCTGCAAACCAGACAAGCCCGCAGACCCCACTTTTCTCCACAGAACACACCTTCCCTTCCACCCCTGTCACCGGAGCTGCTGTCCTGCACTGGATGCCTTCAAGGACTTTCACATCCTTCTTAAACTGTGGGTCCCAGAACTGCACTCAGCATCCAAGGTGAGGCTGAACCAAGCTCAACACAATAAATAATGCCCTCTCTTGAGGGCTGGTTGTCCTGAGTTTGATGGACCCAGGGTGCCTTTTGCTCTCCTGGCTTCCAGAACACGCTGCTGGCTCGTGTTGAGCCTGCTGCCCACTGCCACCCCCAGAGAGGGTCTTTGAGCACCCTGGTCTAACGCAAAGGGGTTGGAACTAAGTGGTCTTTAAGGTCGCTTCCAGCCCCAGCCATTCTGTAATTCCATGATTCTCTGGTCCCTGTCTGCAGGGCTTCACTCCAGCCACTCCTCTGCTCCTTTATAGTCCTGCCCGGTGTCACCCTGTCCTAGGTGCAAAATCACTGGTTTGGGTGGGAAGGGACCTTCAAAATCAGCTCATCCCACTCCCTGCCAAGGGCAGAGACACCTTCCACTATCCCAGGGTGCTCCAAGCCCCGTCCAACCTGGCCTTGGACACTTCCAGGGCTGGGGCAGCCACGGCTTCTCTGTGCCAGGGCCTCACCACTCTCACAGGGAACAACTTCTTCCTGATATCTAATCCAAACCTGCCTTCTGTCAGTTTAAAGCCGTTCTCCCTCATCCTATCCAGCATTTGGACATGTTAAATTCAATCCCGTTAATCATTGTCCAGTGATCCAGTCTGCCCAGATCCCTCTGCAAGGCCTCTTCTCCCTCAGAGGGAGTCAACAGGAGCCCCTGGTTTGGTATCACCATTAAATCCGCTGATGGTGCACTCAGCTCCTGCATCCAGGTCGCTGATAAATGTATGGAACAGACACGACCCTGGAACTGATCCCACGGGTCACCAGACTGAGGCAGCCCCATTTATTACAAGCCTGTGAGCTCTGCCCTTCGTCCAGTCCTTCACTCAGTGCACCATGAACCCGCTCCTCCCACACCTGGGCAACGTGTTCAGGAGGATGCTGTGAGGGACAGTATCAAGAGCCTTACTAAAATAATAATAATAATAAATATATATGGTAGCCAAGAAATTCGTGTAAGAGAAAGGCAAATGGAAAATAACTCAGAAATAATAAAAATTTTATTTTTACTCCTAGGTATTACAAGTACTGCTTTTGATGATTTCTTCAGATAATTTTCCAAATATATTTCTCAAATTTTCTGTTTTTTTTCATTCAATCCATGATGAAAAAAAAAAAATATTTTTTGGAATTCAAAGCTTACTGGTGTGTACTTCAATATATAATTATTATTATATTATTATTGTAATATATAATAATATTATTATTTTTAGGCTTGCTTCGCAGAAGGCTGTCCACAGGCAGCCAGTGCTGAGAAGCAGGTGGAACACAGAAAACACTGTAAGACTAAATGGGCAGGCACTGACAGCTCTTGCAACTCACTGAGCCATTTAAGATGAGCAATGAGTCAGAGCCAGAGTCCTACTGAGAAAGATCAATAGTGAATGCATTATCATAGTTATTTCCAATGACAGGAGTAATAATGCAGTATTTATTTCTGGTACAAGGTTGTTTCAAGCATCATTTTTCCCCCCCTCATTATTTGGGATGTAGCTCATTCTAGGGCGATGTAGAGGTATCTCACTGTGCTTAATACCATGATTCCACTCAATCTAGCTGTTAAATACATTTTTTTTTTCACATTATGTTGGTTAATTAAACTTTCTGTGAAGATTGTGGTAATTGAGTGTAAGGCTCCCATTAACAGCAGTGAGGCTGCAAGACAGCAACGTGGCTTTCTATGGTTTTATCATTTCTCTTTGTGTGAAAAAAAAAAAAAACCAACAAAAAAAGAGGGGATTAAACAAACAACTAGCCTGCAGTTTTATGTCAGCCGAAACACAGTGAAAAAAAAAAAAAACCCAAAAGGGTTTTTAAAAGGAAAGAACTTTTCTCCAGACCTAGAAAAGGAACTAGATGGAAAGTACACAGAGAGTGTAAACCTAGGAATAATTCAACTATTCCTGAAGGGATGAATTTTTTTTTCATTTTAGACTCTAAGGTCTTTAATCTGCTGACCTTCAGTAAACCCATTAGATCCTAAACCTCTTTGACACACTGACACCCCTTTTTTTTCTCTTTTCCCAATAAGCCATCAAAATTACCCATGTAAATAGGTAATTTGGCAGCCATTTCCTTTTTTTCCGTACGGTAGAACAACTTCAAAAAAACATATGTTAGAGCCAGTAAGGGATGAAGTTAAAATCACAACCAGAATTAAAACTGAGAGCTTTCTGGCTTCTACTTCTGTGATTCTGAATATATTTATGTTCCCCTGAAATAAAGCACCCCTGATATAAATACCTGGAAGTGCATTTTGCCATTTAAAGTCGACACTTCAGCTTTGGGAAACTGCCCTACACCTCCTAATTTTTAAAGCCCTCATGGCTTCCTTGTATACATTTTTCAGTAAATTTCAAAACACAACTTTGTTTTGACATGTTTATCGTCAATTGTCTCGACGTGTTTATCGTTATGTGTCAACCCCTTGTCACACAGATGCAATTTCTTTTACAACTTATCTGTGATTCCTTAGGAACTGTTTTGACTTCCCATAAATTGGGAGTTACTTTCAAGGATAGAGATGCATAGATAGATGGAGAGAGATATATATATATAGTGAATAACATTTAAAATATTACTGCAGAACAAGCTCTGTTTATGCCACTGCTTCTTCATCCATCTGGTTTAATGTCATGATCAGAGAGGAATTCCAAAGTCTACCAGCTAAAGCAGGATAAAGAACATTTTTTAAATGCTCCTCTGTTTACYCAAGCCACTTGATTTCAGCTTCTTATTTTTCTCCTGATTCACCTAGGTGGAAGCTTCTTGTCTTAACAAACAAGAAAAAAAATGGTTTCCCTTCCATTTAAATTGAAGTGTTCTTAAAATTGCTTTTATCAAAACCATCAGAACGTGTTGACCACCATAACTTCTTAAGCTTTGATGAGATTAGAATCTCTCTCTCTGCCACAGTCACTTAAAAATTGGTTGGATGAAGGAAGGAACTGAAAAGGGAATTGCTCATTCCCAATTTATTCTATTAATTCTGGATTATATTCAACCAGAGATCAACATCCAGGATACCGGAGAAGAGCAGTTCATCAGCTAAGAGTGCATCTTGGAAATCACAAGGACTTAGATCATAGAAACAACAGGTGTTTGGGGAAAAGAAATTATGAGCACATGCTACCAAAGAAAATACAAAATTCCAGGTTCCAGTAAGAAAGTTCTGTTCTCCAGCCATCCAGCTGGGCAAGTAGAAAACTTGTTCCTGGGTTTTTCTTGAAAATGTACTAAGTGCTTTGCAAGCATGCTGAAAAACAGAATCTAAATTTATTGTTTTGTAAAGGATTCACTTGTCTTATTTTACGAATGGAAAACACTTGCCATCCGAAGGCACTGCAGTTATGAATGGAAAATCTTTCATTTTAACAAGCCGAAATGGCGACATCACCAAAAAAATCTTATCTGTTTCCACAAGTCACGCTCCAATTTTACACGGTTCAAATCTGGATATTGCAGGTACAGGCTACACCTGCTGAGACATAGGCAATGGGCGGAGTTTCCACTCACCTGGACAATTTTCATAAAGAGATATATTTTATATTTTAGAGATATATTAAGAATTTTTTATTAATGTATTTATAAATTCCCTGAGAAATGTGAAATAATGTGAGTAGCCCCTGCCTCACGCCTAATGGCCATGAACTTCTGTTTCGTGGAAATTAAGTGCTGAAAAGGCTCATGACTACCAGAAACTACTTCTTTGTCCCAGAGCTCATCACACAGAGTGACCTCAGGAACCATCCTCTGACTATTGACTTTCGACCTCAATTTCCCTGGCCGGACACTTCAGGTATTTGCCTGTCCCAAAAAGTTGCTGAACCTTTTTGGAAAGAAATTGCTTTCAGAAAACGTTATTATAATATTTCTTAACTTACACCTTATAAACACTCAAGTATCATAGGAACACACAGAATGTCACATAAAATTTCAAAGGTTGGTTTTTGAAAATAGGGAATTACCTTGATGTTTGTGTCTTTGCCAAATACTCTGTGTTATTCCAGAGGGACATATTCTTTTTTTCCAGAGGCAAATCCCGCTGCCTGTTGGGCATGGAATTAAGCCATGGAGTTTGAAGCAAAGTAATAAGCTTGTGAATATGTTAAATAAATCTCAGCACCTACTCAGATGTTGTATTTGACTACTACACTGTGCCACACAACCAGATTTTGTAGGTTCAGCTGAATCTACTAACAGGCACTCTTCAGGAAAGAAGTACCTTTTTGTGTGTATTTTGAATATCAAGCTTATTCCCTTGTATCTGTGAGAGGGGAATTATCCTCTTCCATCTGCCACTTCTGTTATCTTGTTCTTGTTCTGGCTCGGATGGGTTTCCAGAGTCTCTTCCCTCGTACGTGAACACTACAAGAATCTGCAGGTTTTCTGCATCCAAAAGGCTACACACTTTGTAAACCACCCAGATAAATAACAGAATCATGGAATCACTAAGGTTGGAAAAGCCCTCCCAGCCCACGGAGCCCAAGCTGTGCTTATCCCCACCTTGTCCCCAGCCCACAGCACTGAGTGCCACGGCCAGGCCTTCCCTGGACACCTCCAGGGATGGGCACTCCAAACCTCCCCGGGCAGCCCCTGCCAGTGCTTGACATTCCTTTCCATGGGGAAATTCCTCCTGATGTCCAACCTGAACCACCCCTGGTGCATGTTGAGGCTACATGTAATACATGTGAGTGATCCTGAATTATGTTTAATTGCAGTGAACTGAACTACCAGCACCACCAAGTCTGAGAAAAACATGAAATATCTAAGAACATTCACCAAATGTTCACCAAATTAACCCTTTTTGTCTCAGCTCTAGAGGCAAACAAGTTTCTGGGGCACCACAGGCACTTTTAATATCTGGAGGCTGACACAAACATGATTTTCAATCTTCTTTTATGTACTTCTCAGCAATTCATTTCCAGTAGTTCAAAGCAATTGTTAATTAATTTGTTGACTTCTGAATATTCCCACTGGATGAATATCAACATCAGAAAATTTAAGCCTGCAGCCCAATTGTTGCAAGAAATTTGGAAGGTGTATGAAGACTGCAGCCCTGATGTGCTTGTTGTGCTAAACAAAACAGGATTTTCTAATCTGCTGCAAATGTTCTGGCACTTTGCAGCTATTTATTAACTTAATATCTGAGATAAACATATATATATTTAAATAAACAACTGCAGGAAAAAAACCACAAGTACAAAAATGGTTTTGATGTGCTGAATAGCATTTATTATGAGCCACGTATTAGGTATATATAATATGCATTTAATTGCACTTTAATCTTGGTGGTTTTTTGGATCATGATATTATTTTTAGGTTCCCTGATGGTTTTGGTCTGTTCCACACATTTGTCCAACAGCCCAATTACTTCTACCATAGTATGACAGATGGCTGTACTTCAGGATTCCCTCAGTGAAGAAAAAGGAAATCACAATAACCTCCAACATAAGCAATACAGAAAAAAGATAATTAATTACATATATTTTGTCAGAGATATTGTGGCATACTTAATACCAGGTGACCATCTTCTTCAAAGCAATAAATCAGGCTACTGGCCCTAGGGAGACAATGTGAATGATTTCAATTGTTTTTACTTCAAATCATGCAAAGGAAGTGCCTGAAATTAAAATAAGACCTGAAAGTCTAATATAAGAGAATAAGGATATCTCTTTTCATTATTTCTCTTTGCTCCTGTTGAAAGAGCTAGAGTCTTTGAAATAAATCAGCATCTGTGGCAGGTTGTAGCACTGCAGTTTGCTCTGTTAATAAAAAGCAAAGATTCACTAGCAAAGAATCACAGAGGAACGGGAAGATAACCTCTTTTATTTGGAAAACACATTTCAAACACGATAAACTTTGAACTCACCACCTGAAACGCCAAGAAATGTAATAATTTCCCCGGCATCTTTCGGATGAGAATAAAAACCAAAACCAAAACCTAAGCCAAATGAAAAGATGTCATCCTCTGCCCCTCACACACACACGCGCATTACCTGAGACCATTTAAAGACCTACACTTTGTATTTAATTCCTCTAGAGAGGCTTCTCAAAAGTCGCAGCTTATTTCTGAGGTAATTCTGCAAAGTGACCAAGTGCCCCCAGTTTTAATGGACTGTGTAAGCCTCGCAGGGATTGCTGCTGGAACATTAACTCGTGCCTTGTAAAGCCACAGACTGGAAAGGCACAGCATTTGCTGACTTCCTGAAAGAGGACAGTCTAAAGAATGTTTTGTTTTTTTTTTTCCCATGACCCACACTCCAGCACTCAATTCACACGAGGAAATTTTAGAGACAGCTTCACCCTGTTCTGGATGCTAAAACTGAGTCCAAAGAGCATTTCCTTCCCGGCCTGTGTTTGCTGAAGGTGCTGGATGTGTATTTACAGCCAGTAACAGTCCCTTCCCAGCAGCTCAGAGCAGTGGAACTTGATGGCTTGGAGTTGTTCAATGTTTATTTCCAGTCCATTTCGAGCTGCAATGGAACATCACAAAGATCTCCTTCAGTTTAACTTGGGAAGTGCCAAGTGCTTTTTGCCAGGTATCGACTACCTTCAAACCCCACAGAGCAAAGGGAAGTGTGTGGATAAAGATTCATACAGCACAACTCAAAAGACCATTTAAAGTGTAACAGGCATCTTAATAGCCCCAAAGAATTTTGAATTTTGCACAGGATCCTCTGGCTGGAATAGCACGAGCTCCTTGAAACTATATTCTGGAAATAGAATAAGGAAAAAAAAGCATTGTAGAGAAAAGCATAAACCAACTCTTTTATAACCTTTCACTCTTTTTTTTTAAATTTACTGATTATTTAACTGAAATGAAGTTTCCACACACCTCAAATGTCTCATGTGCAATTTATTATGCTGTTCAAGGAAGCAACCTGTCATCATTTTGTCCACAACCACAATAAGAGGTTTGCCAGGAAACTTTCTGCTGCACTGAAATCAGTGATCAGGGAAATAGAAGTTTAAAAGGAAGATATTGGAGTGACAACACTGATGGCAAGAATTACAGAAGGTATGATTTATTTTTTCTACAAATACGAAGTGAAATCAAAGTAAATAAATGAAGTACATTTCTCTCATTTCCTACAAGATAAACTTACAAATTTTGACAGGGTATGTAATTTTCAGTACGTAATTTTCACATGAATAGCCCAGAAGATTTTTAGCCAATGTATCACTCCTCATTAATGCTATAGAATTTGGAATATATGTATAGAGTGCCTCACTTCCCAATTAAAGAATTAAGATAATCTAAACAAGATATCTGAAGCACTTCAGAGCTATGCAGACTCGAGAGGTTTTAGAGCAATTTAACTTCACATACATCAAAAAGAGAAAAACTGATGTTCTATGCTCATAATATGCTGAAGTTATAGAAGACTTCATATCAAATGAGCCACAAGAAATTAAAGTTGATCACAACCTGGTAATGTTCAGCTGTGTCAATTGGGTTGTTTTTTCCAGCATCAGTTAAAGATGGGGATGCTGGATAAAGGGGATAGACAGGAAATGAAAAGACATTTTTGCAGGCTGATGTTGCTGCTACAATATGCAGACAAAACACATTGCTACACCCCTCCAGGCTGAAACAATGTTTAGTGAAAATATGTGATATATCAAATATGGGAGACAGAGCAAATGGTAGTCAGGAGTAAGCTGGGAGAATGAAAAAATAAAAGAAAGGAGAAAATAAAGCAGGAATTTCTGCTTATAGACAAATCCACTGAGGAAGAAAGGATAATTTTGATATTTTTTTTTATGAAAAGCTCGAATTTTCATATGGCCAAATTAGTAAAAATTGATAGCCAAATGCATGATAGCCTGTTCTCCGTGAGCACAATATGTAAATCAGCCAATAAAAAAAAAAAAAAATTCATCTTCACTTTCAGCAGGACAGAGCCTCTTTTCTGTATCAAGAATCTCAAAGTGTCAAGATGGGAAAGAAAATCAATTATGCAATGCATTTTTAGATGTAAGTTTTCATGTTTATGTGTTTTTCTCCAGCTTTAGTGTTTTTAAATGGATCTAATTCGTGCTTTGCAATGAGAAAAAATAAAGCAGAGTGAAATCAGACTGCAATAAAACTGAAAGCAAAACTTTTAAGCAAATACATATTAACTATTTAAAGTAAAATGTAATCTGTATTTCTGAAATCATACAAGAGGTACATATTGGAATTAGGATGTTTCATCTCTTGTATTTTTTGAGCAACTCCTTAAACTGAATCCTTTTGTTTTATTAGTTCTCTTTCATTACATTCATAGAACTTGAACACAAAAACGTAGTTTCAGGGTAACATCAAAACCACAACTTTAAAAACAGCCTTTCTGTAATAAAATAGAGTCGGTTATTCCACTACCCTCTTTTGGTTTTCCAGTGTAGTGAACAGAAATCCTGTTTATTTCCAAAATATTCATATGTGAAAAAAAAATCCACTTTCCTGAAGAAAATTCCTATCATCTGATATTGAAAATACAACTCTTATGAGGAGTCAACACTATTTGCCAGCAAAGAAAGCCAATGGAGACCAAGCAAACTCGGTACTTGCACAGAACTTGATAGGTGCACAGAAAAAAAGAAGTGGTTCTTCCATTGGATGTTGTATTGGATACATAAAGAATATGTAAAAAACTATTCCTTTTTGTAGTTTTTATTGACTTATCACACAAAATTTCGAGACTGCCTTCTGGGCCTCCTCATTGTGCTAATATAGAACAGTACAATCTTCATTATTAAAGTGAGGATAAGGGACTTCTGAATATTTTAATGTCTATTAATGTGAAAGGTCTTGACCCAAATTCAGAATTATTCCCTGCTACAGCAGCCATGGTGACCTGATCATAATTAGATCGTGATTCTGTGTACACTGGTTGTAAAAATGTTTAAAGTTTGATTATTTTCTCCTGTTTCATGAAAGCCACAAGATTTATTTAACCTAAGCATGGAATAGTACAAGTTAAATGGATACATTGTCACTGTTGATTAATACCACTGATGTTTATGATTAACTAAAGTGCTAAAAAGCTTTATATGTGCATAAAAATAAGCAGATTCTTGCCCCCAAATATATTGCATGGATTGAAAATTAGATACTGTGCTGGGTGTTAATCTTCTCTGTTTCTAAAAAACAATCTAAATAAATGTGTCTAAAAATTGCAGTAGACCTGATATAATCCATCACTGTCTTGATCACTCAGAGTGAGACACATAATTTTACAGTATACTTCATACGAATGAAATTGCTCCTCAATATCACAAAAACAAAATTCTTCTTCCCTGAAGCTGAAGCCTCTGGGGTTCCCTAATTCTGGAAATTAATTGCATTAGTTCACAGGTAGAATCCATGTTCATCTTTTCAATCGCTTTCAGTGTCGTGGTCTAAAAAATTAAAAAGAGAAAAATAGCTATATCCCTTCTGCATCATATCAAACACATTTTTAATATTATAGATCATTCTCTTTCATCACAGCACTTGCAGAGAAATAAATATTGAAAGCAGTTGCATGCTGAGAAAATTTTCTTCATTAGGAGGGATGTCAGCTTTGGAATATTTGTGCAGAGAATCCCTGGATTTGCTGGGAGAAGGCATTGACCTACAGGGTCTCCAGTTTCTTTCAATTCAAACTGTTCTACCATTCCATGCTTACAATTTGTGTTTTTTACTGGGGGACACTTTTGCTGCCTCTGACCTCTTCGATATAAAATCTCACAAGTTTCCTGAAATTTTTATAACCCATTTGAACTCATTATTTTCTAATAACAGATTTACTCAGATATTGCCATTAAGGACTTCAATCTCCAATAAAATTTCTTAGTGGAGTTAATGGCACCATAAAAGAAAATTATGGTGAAAAACTAATAAAATCAGGAGTTTCAGTAATGGCTTGGATCAATCATTTGGGAAGCCACTACCTCAAGATCTTTTCCAATGGAAATAAAAACTTGCACTCGACTTCTACACCTTCTGTAGAAGAAACTAATTCGACATCTGACATTTTTTTGGAAATGAAAATGAAACTTCAGATGCTTTGTGGTAGACAGTAATGGTGTTGAAATCAGAAAAGGGAGCCATAAATAGTCTTGGGAAATCTGTATGCAAGAGGAATTAATAGAATCTATAATAAGGCAAGGGCAGAGAAAGACCAGACACAGGAAACACAAATAATGCAATACAAACAACATACAATGAGTTTCATATCACTTTCAGCTATTCCAAATGATATAATAAAATATATAATTTGAAAGAGATCAACAGGATCAACCGCAATACCCATTTCAGTGTGATACTTTTATAAGAAAATACAGGATATTTTAGGTATACACAATAAATTATGTTATTTTCTAAAATAGTAACCTTAAAAGAATGTGTGTATCATCAATGATCATTATGGTTTCTGTGAGAAAAGAAATACTAACCTAGGCATATTGCCCAAATAACAAACATTATTCTCTATATCTATTTTGTCTTTCCTGCTATTATTATTTTTAAAATATTGAATAGCTATGTAAAAAAAAAAAAAAAACAACAAAGTAAGACATTTTGACATTTTTTCATTCTTGTAGGCAGCCTTAAATTTTTGTTTGTTTGTTTGTTTGTTTCTACCTGTCAGCTTTCCAAACTAAGCAGAAGATCATTTTATGACATGGAAATTACACCTGGCAAGAGATGCAGCAGAAACCATCTCTCCGCTTTTTTTTTTTTTTTTTTTTTTTTTTTTTTTTAATAAAAATAAAAATTTGGTTTCACTCTCTTGCTTTCTTGATTTTGTCCTACATGGTTGTCCTAAGAAATCTCCCGGTTTTTTGCAAGGCCATCGATATGCTATTTTATCCCTCCAAGGAGTTGTCTCCCGACCTCATATACAGGACACTAGGAAGGCCAAATGCAATGAAATCTGGAGGAGCTTCTTCTACTTATAAAAGTGATATCCAAAGCTATCACAGTTTTAGCAAACTCCTCAAGAAGGATCCGAAATTTTTGGCCTCAGGTAGAGCAATACAATTTTTCCACTCACAGAAGAGCTTTGCCGTATTCGTTCTTAATTAATGCTTGAGGTGTTGAACATCGGAGTGTTAAAGACCTGTGATGGAGATGCTCCACATAATTGTGTCCTGAGAGGGGCCTGAAGAAAGGTGGAGAGAGTTTAATTACGAGAATAGACAGTGACAGGACAAGGGGAATGGCTTCAAACAGACAGAGAGCAGGTTTAGATGGGTTTGAGAGCTCGTTTTTCTCTCCATGCCTTAGCCTGGAATGCTTATCGTTACATTCCACAGATGTATGTTTATTTTCGTGGTGTCTATCTCATATTTCCCTGCCCTAACACCACCGTATAAAACTGGCAAATAAGATTTAAAAACTCACCCCTGCTTGTCCTCAAAAGGTCTCTTATCTCTTTCACGGATTTCTTTCCACTTACGCCACGCATACATTTCTTCTCATTTGGGATAACTCACGGTGAAATTTTCTTTAGAGTTGTTTCTGCTGCACAAGATACATTGAAATCATAAAAATACAAATAGACTCACTGATGTTTCGTGTTGGTTCTTGTTGTTGTTTTTGTCTGTGTTTTTTTCCTGTTCGGATATTTGAACCAGGGGGAGTGAAAGCAGCAAAAAAAAAGTCTTTCTGATATATTTCCTGGAAAAGAATCTCTACAACTGTCTGCTCACAGGGCTTGGCTGCTGTCTAAGGGTTCTAAAACAATTAAACACAAGATACTTCTGGGGCCAGAGTCACTTGAGTTAAGCAGCTGTTGGCTAATGAGCTGTGAATCCTTCATAATGCTTTAATTTTTATTTGATAGAAAAATAATGGTGGATTTATTTAACCTGCACCTGTAATTAGCAGTGCTTTCTTTCTCAGTAGTGAGGTTTTTTTGTCAACCAAAGACTTTTGTCTGCCCTACTTACCTGAGATACAAATTTCTCACAAGGGATGAGATTTGTTTTAATAAACAAACAAGTACTGTTGACTAAAGGATTGAGTTTCTCTCCAATAAAAAGCCAGTATTTTTTCATTATATAATACTGATTTAGAGTAAATGTTACCTGACAATGAGCAATGAAGTGTAAAAAGCCCCTGAAACAATGAAAATGAAGCATTTAATTACTTCAGTTCAAGCCGTGAATTCAAAACAAAAATGATCAACTTGAACATGAATGTTTCAAATCACAGCATTTACTTTCCCCACGGAAAATTCTAATTTCATTTGGTGAAATTTGGTGATAAAAATGACTGGATTTTTTAAAAAATACTTGAGCTAAGAATATTTCTCCAAGGTATTTAAATAAAAAAAAAAAAATCCATATCTTTCAGGGTAAATGGACTTAAACTGCATTCTGATTTGTTACCTGAATCTATCCAAATATATTTTCCAGCAGTCCAAAACTTTAAAAGCAAAAATAAAGCAGTTGACCATTTTAAACAAATAAACTACACAGGGAGGAGTTAATACATGAAATTAAACTGGAATGTGAACGTTTCTAACCTGTTTCCTTTAAAAAGATTTATTTCAGTATTTAATATGTCAGCAGTGTCAGAGATGAGATTATGGATGTGAATGATGGAGCTCTATGTGTTTCCTGGACATATAACTAAAGGATGAGGACATACAAGTAGAGTGCAAAATATGTTTTTTCAATTGCAGGAAAGTGGAGGGTTTAGGAGGATTGAGGAGAGAGCCATCATTGGTAGGTTGGAAATGAAAGGTTGTCTCAGACACACAGAATGAGGTACAGATGGGTGAACAAATTCAGGCAGCAAACGAGACACTAAAGGTGGAAAACAACTGGACACTAGGTGCATCTATGTGGCAAAGCATGCAGGTGGAAAAATATATAAATTTTGTGCCTCTTTCAAAGATCCTTCTGCATTCTGCCTTGAAAACAAGTAAGACCAAGTTGCCAGAACCTTCATAAATCCATCTTTAAAATTTATGGGGAAAAACCAGATAAACAACTTTAGAAACACATTAGTTGTGACATTTTTTTTCTCCCGGTCTGTGGGACAGCAAATGTGCACAGATTCGTGCAGGCTTTAGCTCCAGAAAGAGTCACTTTCCCGAAAACTTGGAAGCCATGGATTAAAAAGTAATTCACGGGAAAAGGTGTGGAAAGCCCTGTTAACGTGCAGACAGGTCTTTTCCAGCAGTTCTCTATTTGGTAAAAATCATTTCTTCTTCCATTCCGCCCCGCACACCCTGTATTGGCTCTCTAAACAGATGGGACAGGATGAGGGGGATCTTATGGCTTAAGGAGCTGTGCATCTCAAAACACAGAAGCACTTGAATCCTCCAGGCAAAATTGCTTCTAAGGAGTGCACATTCTAAGAGCTTTTAAGCTGCTTTCTGCAGTTCAGAGCTCCCCGGGTTATTCTCCAGCCATCGTGTTCTTATGTAGTTTCGCTTGCAAAACTACACTTGTCTCCCTTATACATTTCTAAATTTTCATTACCCCGTGAAGAATAATTAAATCACAAAGCAAGGGAAGCCAGCTCGGTGGTGAATGAAAAGCCAGGGCTGCAAAACAGTATCAAAAATTGAAGCTGAGCGCTTCAGCTCTACCAGCTAATTTACTTAGGTATCACCCTAAGGCATCAACACCATTTATCACTGCTGCAGTAGCCTGGAATGCTTGCACCATGCCCTGGGAGCTGGAGTGTTCATGGGGGGGGAAAAAAAAATAAAGAAAGAAAAAAATTAGGAACTTCAGGGAGACACAAGGTAAAAATCGAAATGAATCGGTAAATACACAGAATATCTGCAACTGGGCGTCAGCTCCCATTTGGAATTAAAACAGTGCACGTAGGAGGGGTTCTAGGCAGGGAGCCATCCTTATTAATGAAATTATCCAACGTGTGGAGATATCAGGAATTTTTAGAGTAAAACAAATTTCTGCCACGTTTCTAAAGGGCTTCGCAAAAATAAGTCAAATATTTGTGTGCAACTAAAATTTTAAGAGGGTTAATGAGGACTCATTAATGGCAGCAAAAGAGGGTGGTAGCAGAGATTTTGCGAGATTTAGCTTTTCACAAGAGCATCTTTTAAAGGTTTAAGGTCATTTACCACCATTTCTGTTACTGTTTAAAACAACACAAAGAAACAAGCAATACAAAGGCAAGCAGGAGGCAGCACACAACTCTTAGACAGGGCTCCAAAGCTAATATGAATATTCATTTGGTAATATTAGCAACACAAAAAACCTATTTTCATAGTATTTCTTGTGTCCTGAATGGTCAAATCTGAGGTTTGAACATGCCAGTGAGACTCACAACTGAAAATTTAGGAGTTTGGAACAACTGGCTAAAACTATTTAGCTGTTCTATTGCTGCTACACCTCAATGAATAACAAACAGCGTCAGGGACTCATTGAAAAAGCAGTGCAAAGATCTTATTTGATTGTTCTCTCCCTCCAAAAATTTGCAATAAAACTAAACTTATTTAGTTGAAGTGAACATTTCTATTCTTTTCACTTTGTCACTATAAAAACTAAATATGAAAGCAACACAAAAATAGCATTATGGATTTAAAGTAACAAAAGAAGTCAATCCTATCTATTAATTTTAAATTTACTTGCTTAGGTGGTTTCAAGATAACCCTATAGTTTCCTTCAGTAGTCTTTTTTCAATCTAACATCACTGGCTGATACTGTTTAAGCTGTATATAAATCTGAAGAATAGCCCTTTTTCTCTCACGCCTTAAAACCTTTCCTTTTGTTGAAAGTGTTTGCAAGCTATTGAAATGCAAATGGAGATAAACACTGAAGTATCATGCAAACGATATGACTGAAAATACATCCATATTTTAAGCTATATTTTTAAAATTTTATTCTTTGAAAGTGCATCTCTGCTAGTTTCAGGAGAAGAAAAAAAAAAAAAGAAATATTAAACGTTTCTTATTTTGTCATGTATTACCAAGAAAACTCAGCCATTCTCCATCACAATCACTGCAGCAAAAGGTAGTGACTCTGTCTTACTAAAATCATCAATTCTCCCTCATTTAAGATAAATTTCAAACTACTCATCATCAAGTGATAATTTTCTCTACCTTCAACGATGAAGATGTCAGACTATATTAATGGTCCAGCAAACCACTGCCCCATTTATAAGATTGCTTGTCTGTAAGATTATCATGTACAGGAAGCTCAGTCAGTAGTTTGGGATTTTTTGTGGGTTTTTTGAAACCATATCCATCCAAGATGCACCTCAGCACGACACGAACCTAAGAAATTATTTTATGTTACTGTCTTTTGATAGTTTCGAAGTAGTGTATCTTTTCCCTGGAAGTCCAACAATATCTCTAGTTTTATTCGTGCCCTTATTTACATAATGGCTAGAATTTCATTTTGCACTTCATTAGGATCCCCAGCCCACCCTAATATTCCAAATGAGCAAGAGCTCTTCACATTTCCTTTAATCACAAACACTCATTATAATTTTTCTGGGTGATGGGGTATATCTGAAAATCAACATAATTCCAATATGTCTAATTTACACCCAACAGAGTTCTAAATTCTCCTAATCATGTTTATGCAAATGAACAAGCAGCAAAATGATTTAATGTAAGGATTTCAAATGCATTTCAAACCAAATTTTCTCACTGAAAATCATCAGCTCTTCACTCATTTCCTTTCCCAACGTGTAGGTATGGAGACCCGTTCTCTGAAAATACACATCTTTTCCCTGCACATCGAGATCTCAGGATATTCTGTTTCAAAACACCTTTTTCCACCACTTTACTGAGTCAATAAATACACTTCAGCTCTACCAGCATTCACAATTCACATTCTCTCCCTTTGAACCCTGGGTTTTTTTTCCGTTTCTGTTTGATGGTGCTTTTTTATTGCCTTCATTGCTTGAAACAGAACACACTGACAAGTTCAATTACTCCTCCATATGACATGAATGTTCTAATTTCAGCTCTTCAAGCCAATGGAAAACCCTAAAGGCTCTGCTGGCCTGGGTTCTTAGAGGAGAAAAGGGAAAAAATCCACACTGCTGAAGAGCCATGGAACCCTGAAAAATTGATGGAGCCTGATGCTCCATCCCTGGAAGTGTCCGAAGCCAGGCTGGACGGAGCTTGGAGCAACCTGTTCTTGTGGAGGGTTCCCATGGCAGGGGGTGAAACGAGATGATCTTTAAGGTCCTTTCCAACCCAAAAGATTCTGTGATTCTGTGATCACCCACCTGTGGTGTTAAGAATGCTGGCTGACCTGACTGAGAAGGTCCTCTCTCTTCCCTTCTTTGAGAAGCCATGGAGGTTTGGGAACTTCCCAGAAGAGCGGGAGAAGGCTTCATCTACCAGAAGGGCTCAAGGAAGGATCCAGGCAATTTCAACCCTGCCAGGTTTGAAATTCCCATTCAGTCCCTGGGAAAGTTCTGGACTGAATCCTCCTGAGGGCTGTCACAAGTCAGAGGAAGCACATGGCTGGGAAAAGCCAGCACGGATCCAGCAAGAACAAATTGCACTTGACAGACCCAACACCCTCTATGACAAAGTCCCCTGCTCGGCTGAGGGGGAGCAAACAGTGGCCACTGTCGAACTGGATTTCTCCAAGGCTTTCAACACAGTTTTCTGGACAAAATTATTCATTATTTCCTAGGCAAGGGCTCTGTGGGGTGGGTGGGGAACTGGCTGACAACTGACACATGGGGGGCTCTCATGGTAAACAGATCCTTTCCAAACTGGCAGCCTGCCCCAAGTGGGATCCCCCAAGCATCAATACTGGACCCAATATTGTTTATTATTATCTTCTTAAGTGGTCTGGATGATGAGATGAAGCATACCTTGATGAATCTTGCCAATGACAGCAGACCATGTGGGGAAGCAGACACTTTGGAAGGAAGAGCTCGCCCTGAAGGAAGACCTGGACAGGCTGGAAGAGACGGGAAAAAAGGAATCTTATGAAGTTCCACAAGGACAAGTGTAAGGTCTTGCACTGGGGAAAACCCGTCCAGCACAGGTTGGGATCCGCCCAGCTGGGGAGCAGCTCTGTGAAAAGGAATTCCTGTGGGAAGGGACCTGGGAATGCTGGGGAGAGCCCAGCCCAAAAGAGTGACCAGGATTCTGCCGGAGCAGGGAAAGCCGACAGGATTCTGGCTGGCATCAACAAAGGCATGTCCATCAGATGTAAATTCAGAATCCCACTTTCCTCAGCGTTTGTTGGGTCAGACCTGGAGCACTGTGTCCAGGTTTGGTCCCTGCTATGGAAACAGAAGTGGAAAAGCTGTAAGAGGGCCCAGAGAAGGGCCATGAAGAGGACCCGAGGGCTGAGAGGTCTGACACGTGAGGAAAGGCTGAGAGAACTGGGTGTGTTCAGCCCTGAGAAAAGGAGGCTGAGGGGAGACCTCCCCACATTCCACCGTTTAAAGGGTGGCTGCAAAGGAAGCAGAGATTCCCTTTGTACACGGAGTCACACGGAAAAGAAAAAGGGAAAATGGGTCCAAGGGACTCCTGGGGATACTGACTGGACACAAGAGGAAAAATCTTCACCTTAACAATCAACCATTGGAATAATGTCACCAGAAAAGCAGTGGATTCCCCACCACTGGACACTTTGAAGATTCAGCTGGGCAGGGCTCTGGCCCATCTTGCCTAGACCATGCTTTTGCCAAGGAAGTTTGACCCAGATGATCCTGGAAGTCCCTTCCAACCTGGGGTTCTACGATTCTACGAACCTGCAAATTCAGGAATGTTTGTCTTAAACAAATCATAGCTGTGGAATATTCATTCTGATCTATGTTTAGACACTGCAAGACAAACAGGTCTGTTGCTGCCATGCAAAGAAGAAAACAAATGGAAAACAATTTAAATTTTAATATAAAGTTAGTCATCATGTATGATGGAAAACCCAGCAACCAATAAAGTCTTAAAGATAAGAAAATTTATTACCATCTAGCAAAGTACATGAGAAAGCCAATATGATTTCTTGATGGTTTAGTTCCAGTAAAATGAACTCACTTTAAGTATACTTCCTGAAAATATTACCTTCCAATAGCAGAAGCTGCAAAATCATTGACATATTAAAGACAGAAGGAATAGGGAAAAAATCTATGGTTTATGAAGATTTATAAATGATATATTGTTGTGGCATCACACAGTGATGCATCTGTCAATGATGAATTGGGTCCTTTAATCAGTGCATTTTTATTTAGGTATATTACAGAAAAGAGGAATTAGTTGTGAAACAGAAACTGAAAATCCAATCCAGTATTTCACATCCAGGTGGGGTAAATATACAGTATTTTCTTTGGTAGTAGAGACAAATTTGCTTAAGACAGAAAACAATAAACAAAAGAGATTAATGAAACAAAATTGAACACTTCCATGCTATCAGACAGAAGACTCAGAATTCAAGAAACCATATACATGGTTTCATCAAATTCATCAAATTTCATTGACACTATTCATCAAAGAATGTCTTTGCCACAGCTTCTCTGCTTTTCTTGGAAGTTTCATAACATTATTTTTAATTTAATTCCTCACTATGTCGCAGAAATAGGCTTTCATCGGCATTTCAACTATATAACTTTTACAAAGAGATACACAATAGCAGTTTTGTAAAATTTCATTTCAAATTTAACGCTTAGTTTCGCATTTCACACACGTGGAGTTTATTTTATCTTGTATACTTCTGTTTTCAAACAGTTTACAGGATGACAAAAATCTCAGTCTTTGATCCACACTGTGTGTTCTCTAAATTAAAGACCACTTAGGTTGCACAAAAAGAGGTCATATTTTATCTGCAGTTTTATTGGCTTTGGGCATCTGAAAAAACCATATAAACATGTTTCTAATGAGCAGCTACCATGCATCCACAAAAGTGAAAATTCTCTGGATTTCCTGCATTTTTTCTGCACAATGTATTCTGCACTGTGTGCTGAGTGTACAAATCCTCAAGTACATGCAAATGCCATGGTTTTGCACTTCATTTTCACCTCACATTTTGTTAGCACAAAACTACTTTGTGTTGCTTCATGTGAAACCTTGTTTGCTTTGAAGCCTCTGTTGTCCTTTGTACAATGCAGAGGTCACCATTTCCTGAGCCTTAACAAAGATATTTCCTTGATTTGCGTCCCTATTAACAAGCTGAGGGATCAGGGTCTGAATTTCCAGCATGAAGCATTCAAGTATGGATGAGTCATACGTTGCTTCTCTATTAAACCTTACTAATTGCAGAAAATTAGGGTTACTTAAAGACCAAGATGGCTGAAAATGCTTTGGGGCTATACAGGATATGATATGGAAGAACTAAGAATGAAAAAGGTGACTTATGATGTATTGTAATGTTATGAGCTGGGTTGTAGATGATCTAATTGACAACTCTACTTGTACAAAGGTTTCCCTCTCAAGAGCCACATTTTTTCTGAAGCTGCTTTCCAACTCTAAAGGGCTGGGAAACTTTGCAGCTTCACTCCTGCAAAAGGGACAGAGGCATTTTAAAAAGTTCTGAATCTAATCAAATCCGTGTCAGAAAACTTTGACGCTGCCACCAGAACAATTTTAAGGCATGTAAGAGTTGAAACACTGCTACTGGAAACCTTCTGGAGTCGCCTGTAACGCTGGGAGCCAGAACTCTTCGCAGGTCACTCACAAAGACTAATAGAGCAAAATATTTTCATAGAATCGTGGAATGGTTTGGGTGGGAAGGGACCTTAAAGCCCATCCAGTCCCACCCCTGCCATGGGCAGGGACACCTTCCACTATCCCAGGTTGCTCCAAGCCCCATCCAGCCTGGCCTTGGACACTTCCAGGGATCCACGGGCAGCCACAGCTTCTCTGGGCAACCTGTGCCAGGACCTCCCCACCCTCCCAGGGAACAATTCCTTCCCAATATCCCATCTATCCCTGCCCTCTGGCAGCTGAAGCCATTCCCTGTGTCCTGTCCCTTCATCCCTTGTCAAGAGTCTCTCTCCATCTTTCCTGGAGCTCCTGCAAGCACTGGAAGGCTTGCAGGCAATAAGGTCACCCCAAGGCTTCTCCCCTGCAGGTTGAACAATCCCAATTGTCTCTGTTTTTCTCCACAGCAGAGCTGCTCCATCTCATTTTGTGACAGGAAACACCTCCTGATATCCCGAAGCCAGGCCAAATGACGTGGAAGGCTGAGGATGAGGGACATGGAACTGACCAGTCCCAGTTTCCCAGGAGCAGTGGCACATCTGGCATTTGGCTGAGGCCTTGCAGATGTTCCCTGCAGATGTTCCCTGCAGATGTTCCCTGCAGATGTGCTGCAGCCCACACTGCCCCCAGACAACCACCAGCACTCTGTGCAGTCCCCTACATCACCAATCCATAAACACCCATTCATTTCACACTTATTGCTCCCAGATTTTTCTCCAAGTCCTGCCATATGACAGAACTGTGAGTGAAATCTGTGACAGAACTCTCATTTGCCTTTGTTTTCCTTTATTTTTAAAAGCAGTTCACACCCACCCTCTACCTAGGTGGATAATTCTCCCTTATTTTCCGAGCATGTTCTGACACTTCTACTCTGACTGTGGATTTGACATGTGGGCACCAAACATCACCTTCTATCTTGTTCATTGCTTGCTCTGATTGCCAAGCCCATACAGATGAATGGCAGTTTTCCTAGGAGTGATATCCAGCAGTTCATCAAATGGATTTGTCCCTTGGGCGCATCCAGGCAATCCAGTGACAAAACCATATAACCTTCCCTTCCTGTCCTCTGCCATACCAACTGTAACAGTTACTGCACCAGAAATGGTGAGTACAACCTTTTAATATAGAAAAAAATTAAGTTATTTTATATTCTTGCCATTTTTCCATGAGTCTTGATACAATTTCATTTTAAGGGATTGCAGTCTGCTCTCTCCAGTCCCTAAATTCAACCCTGAGCCCTCCCCCCACATAAATGCACTCTTGTGTGGCATCAACACGCATCATCAGCACTGGACTGGTAAGGTTTTGTCAACTGTAAAACTTGGTGAGAAACAAGGGAAAAGCTATTGTTCAATAGTTAGGTATTTATAAACCTTAAGGGGTACCCCAAAAACACAACTAAAAGCAAAACTAAATATTCAGATAGAAGCTTCTTTGGGTAGATAACTTATGGAAATTTAGACCTGTCTCAATATACCATTAGACCTGTATCCCCAAGACATCTATATTCCTAAAATGCACATCAGGCAGAAAGAAACCCACATGAATCACTGAAGTGGTTGATACCAACATTAAACAAAATTAAAATAAAAGACATGCTCCCTGCTCTATAATTTTGTGAGATTTCACACAGCGGTTTTCATATTTGTTTTAACTTCATCCTTTTTTACAGTATATTCCTAGACTAAACTTGCATTACTGAAAAGTTATTATTTCAAGAGTTTTTACAGGAGCATAGCAGATTTCATAAAGCTTCCCTCTGCTGCGTAGTTGTCACAATGAAAAAGACATCTCAGCTCTGTAGCATTAACCTGTGTAGGAAACAGTAATAGTTTTATTTTGCACAATTTTTTTTAAGGGTTTTATTGATTTTATCAACTCGCCTCTAGAAGTGAACTAGCTTGGTGCATTGTTATTTGAAGGAAGAATTTGTTAGAGGCTATTCTTTCGTTTTCATTAAAATAATCATAATATCTCTAAGGGGATATTTTTATTTTAAAACTAGTACGTGTATAGGTCGGGTTCAGATTTGTTAACTACAGCAGAAACACAAGGATTCAAGGAGAAGCAATTGATATTTTCCACCAATTACTTTGTCTAGTGCGAAAAGCTATCCCCTTGGAAAATTGTCACACAGTGCCATTTTCCTGACATGTTCTACTTTCTGTTTTAAATACTTAAACCCATTATTTGTTTAAATATTTCCTATTCCCGCATTTTCTTTTTGTCCTTTCAAGAATCTATCACAACATATTTTCTCCCATTTAATAACATTCAAATCTGTTTTTCCAGAAGTCTCATAGTAAATGCAGGCATGGCTTTATTCACCTGCTCGTTCTCCAGTCCAGGCCGTAAGATATTAATAAAACAATCATGTTTTTCATTTCAGTTAAAAGAGGATAGATACACCACGTCAGCATTTCACATCAACTATACCTTCAGTAGCATCAGAGGACAAATATCAAATGTAAGAATCTGTTATTTCTTGTGGCATGTCCACAAGAAACTTCCAGCCTTTCTCAGCCTGCATTTCGTTGATTACAGCACATCCAACAGAGGGGGATCGGGACCCCCAGCGACCCCAAAGCAGCCCCAGACTCTTTTTGGGAACTCTCCAGCTGCCCATGGCCCATGGTGTGTCATCAGACACGAAGAATTCCCTCTCTGGGGAAGGACCCAGGCATTCCCATGACAAATTGAAGGTACATAACCCAAAAAGCTCTTTGTTTCATAGGTCCCCACCCCAAAAGGGTCAAGACTGTGACCATTGCTCCAGCCACAGGTGTTGAAATTACAACAATCAACTCTTGTTGCTAACTCCATGGGTGAGGATATATTTCCTCTCCGCTATCTGCTCTTGTCCTTTCCTTCTTTTTCCTTTCTTTTCCTGCTGAATTTTCTTTGTGACATATTTATACCATTATAGAAAAGAACCAAAATGGCCTCATCCCTCCTTTCTGCTGCAATTAAATTGTTTCAAAATCAATCTGCCTCGTGTAGACACCAGTCATTCATTCCACTTTGATTCACCCCGAGGGATTTACTAACAGGAACCTGAGCTGCCCTGCCTCAGGGTAGGGTTGTAACAACATCTTTCCGAAACAAGAAGCAACTGCTACCTACCAGGTAAAGGAAAAACCTTAAGAACCTGAATCCTGAAGAAAAGTTAGTGCCATTTTCAGACTAAGAACAAGCTTTAATCCCAAAGAACCCTGTCAGCAATACCTTGTTGAGACAGAGCATCCTTTTGGGTGGTAGTCCCTTCGTACCAGGCTGTCTCTGGGTGATGTTTTGGGTTGTTTCTGTGTGTATCCTACTCTAAAGCCCTGCAGACTGGAAACTGATACCTGCAGAACAAAAATTTCCAGATGAAACGATGTCACACTCTTTGTTTTTCACATTTCCTGCGATTTCTGCGTTTTCCTGTGGATCTGCTGTGACAGAGGAATTCTGATTCTTCTGAAGTTTGATCTTTTAATCCTTCAATAAAGGCAGGTTTTTTCCCTTCAGACAGCCTCTCGTTAGAGCATCAAAACTAAATTAAAAAAGATAAATTCTAATACCTGAGTAGTGTAAATTATGCCTTCTCTGGATCATCTTAGAGTTACCTATAGGGAGAGTTCTTAGAGAAAATGGCATTTCAAGGTTTAGTATTGCTTTTCTTATCAGCATTTTTACCTATTGGTTATTCCCTGATGAGAAAAAAAAAACAGGCTTATTGATATTCATTCCCTCGACTCTGTGAAATTAATTACTTCAGTTTAATTGCATGACCAGTGATGTCATTTGTGTCATGGGTTCCTATCACTTTGAACAGCAATGCCAACAATGGTGTGTTGGACTTATTTGGACTAAGATCTCCATGAGTTCCTTCCAAACAATATTTGGACAATTCCGTTGTCTTTGCACTGTGCTTCACAGCATCACATGTTCATAGCAGTGACCCATTTTTGTTTCACCATTTGCTCCTTTGTGCAGTAAATTGAGTATTTATCTTCATGAAAAATATTTCATTCTCTTTCTTCAACCATAAGAGGTCTTAGAATCATTAGTCACCTGTGAATAACTATGTTTTTTGAACATGGTTTCTTAAAGTGAGTGACCACATCACGTATGAAAAAGAAATGCTAACACCACTTCATCTGTAATTACATGGTATGAAAAAAAAAAATGGGAACTATAATAATATATTTATAGGACCCAAAAGTTTTACAGTCTGAAACTACTGGAATACAAAACAAAACAAAACAAAATTAAAATCAGAAGCATATGTTTTTTATTAGACTGAAAAACTAGGATATTTTAATCATTTGTTTTCAGAAAATGTGCTGGAGTAACAGAAATATTTCAGAAATATTTGAAGATTAACCCAACTCCAAAGAGTGCAAAACTCGATAATCTTCCTGCAGGAGTACATATGGGAAGCGACCACAGAAAAAGAAAAGTTTAATATGCATTAGCAGAAACAGTCAGGTAGTGCAGATGCACCATTTCTATTACTTGAGAAGCAAACTGCACAGACTGAGCTACAGCCATGCCGTGGAGAACAGCCTGCTACATTTTAATTAACCTCTCCGTAGCACGGACATTTAATTTATTGAACTCTTACAGAAATCAACAGTGGCCTCAAAACACGCTTCAAAGGGAGAAACAGCGGCCCAGGAGCTGTACCCACATCCTCCCAAGCACCCGCTTGGCTGGCAGGCTGGAAAAAGCCAGCTCCGAGGGATTAGAGCTTTATTTGGGGATCCCAATTTAGAGCGTTACCATGGGGTGGAACGGCATCGGCGGTCATGCCACCAAACAGAGCAGAAAGGTGCCCACTGGCCCTTACTGACAGCTCCATGAAATGTGGGATTAAGGCAAGCCTCGTGGTTTTGCTGCAGAGCCCTTTATCCCCTCGGCTCCCACGTGGCTCTGAGGGACAGTTTCTGGCACGGTAAAACACTTTGGGTCGCTCTGGACTGTCGTAGTTTGAGAGCATCTTACATGGCCTGGCACGAAGTTTCTCAGCGTTTGTGGAGTAGGTGCTTCTTGGCAACACTAGCAATGTGGGTTGTTTTGTTGTTTTTTTTTTTTTAATTTGAATTTAACCCAAAAGAGAAGACAAGGTGCAGCTTTCAGATCTAATAAGAACAGCCTGAGGCAAAACGCGGGCCCCTGAGCCCGAAGCATGAAATGACCGAAGTTGCCATCAACATTCAAAAGATCCAGGTTCTTATTATGAACCAGCTGACAAAGAGTTCACGAGGAGGTTATTGTACCAGAAATAGAGGTTGCCCTTCAGAAAAGGGAATATTTGGATTCTTAAGCCTGTAGTTCATGCCTTTCCCCTGCATAAGAAGGTTGAAACCCTCTACATCTCATTATTGATTGATGACGATGATGATGATAATAATAATAATAATAATAGATTTATAGGTGCAAATGATTAAGTTCTCATCTCTTATTTTGACCAGATTACACTTTTCCTTCTTCATTCAGTAGGTCAAAACAGAGAAAATACCAGGTTTAATTCTGACTTTTTTGGTCTCCGGTAGATTCACTGGGAATACCACGATCACAATTCATTGTCAGGGATTAAAATTTGAAAGAGCAACGAGAAGCTAAAATAAAGGTGAAATGTCTCAGAAAACTGAGACACTGAATCCTGTGAAACTCATAGACAGTGAGGACAGATAAGAGCATAAGCTAACAGCAAATCACTGCAACCTGTGATACCATTGCATCTGGAATCCCTCATTATGAACCAGAACTCCCACACACTAAACATTTAGGACAATTAACATGCAAGTATTGGGCCAAACACTCTGCTCATATGAAATTCTATGCTCCATTGACTCTGATGTTATGTTGATTTATACCAGCTGAGAACTACTTTTCAGGCAGTAGAACTCTTTTCAGGTAATTGAGTCATCTGATTGTTTCTTATTCCTTCTTTTAGAAAACTTTTCCCCAAGAATCTGAAAGATTTAAAGCCACTGAATCTGCTCAGTTAGAAATTAAATTATGAATGCGGCACATAACACTTAACAATAAAGCACATAATGGTAACAAAAGCTTAATGTATTGCAGTCCTAAGGGGCAACAGGAGCTGTTTTATTCTATACTATTCCTTGCTCGGATTGAGTGGTGCATTTCAGTACATATTATCTTTTCATTACACTCATTAAAATGAATGAAAAGAAGCTGAGATACATTTTGCACCTACCTACGTTATTTGAGAAACGTCACCAAACATGACTTATAAGTTCTGCATGTGAGTTTTCCTTGATTCTGAAAGTTAAAGTTTCAAAAGACCTTTGCAGAAATGGAGCTTGACAAAAATGCTGTCTGAGTAGCTTTCTGTTATTCTATAAAATATAGGGCAGAGAAGCAGCCAGGAATTGCTCCAGGGGGAACGCAGAGCAACTGTAAAGCTCTCAGGGTTCAAAAGGTAATAAAATAATTCCATAACATCTTCGTTTTTCTGAAATGCTGGCCCCTTTTCAATGTCACTAGTTATCTTTCTCTGTAGCCCCCAACATTTAAGCTGTGTCTTCAACTAAAAGACACTTTATGGTCTATGCTTCCATTCATCCCTGGGGAAAATTTCAAATGGGCTCAACCAAATGAGGCTGTGGAAGACACGACACAGAACGCTGAGCAGATGAAGGGGCAAGCAGGGACTTTTTCCTGAAACCCCGAAGTACAGAAGGATGAAGCAAATCCAGAAGGCAGGAACATGCACATTTATCCTCCTGGCAGAGCAAACTTGGCATCATCCCGATGAGGGACGCTCAGGAAAGGCTTCCTTTAAAAGACAGCCACACAAAACTGTCCCTGATTCACAGTTTCATCTCATGCTGAGCACGTCCTGGAACATGCTCAGAAAAAAATGCTCAACAGCTCTCAAAGTATCCACTACATTGACCACATTCTTCTGGAAAAGAGGTTCACGCCACACTGTGTTGCACTGACAAGCTTTTTTCGCCTTGCTTTTGGACCACGAGACATAAGAGAGGTGTTGCAATCCACCATGTTTTCCAATCTGTTTTGTGCCTTGTACTTCTGTATTTTGTTGCAGGGTGGAAAAAAAAATAAATCTAAATATTAAAACAAACAGCATTTCTTGTGATTATTGGTGATGCAGCCACAGAGCATTTATTGATCTCCATGTACTGAAGCAAATTCATCACTCTGTCAGCTCTCTTTCATAAGCGAATTGGCTTTAAATGAAACTAGTGATTCTTGGATGGGAATAATAGCTTTTTACAGCTGGGATAATCTTAATCCAATGCTCCCTATCCGTTCATATAAATGTTCCATTTATTCAATGCTCCAGGAACTCGAATCTACCTTATCTGCTGTCACAGACATTGATAAAGGCAAGCTCATGATCAGATGCGTTCTTGCAGCCATGAATTGCTCAGGCAGTGCTAAATAGAGTCACTGCTGCTTTCAGGGCAGTTTCTGCTTTTTTTTGTGCAACAAAACTTGGGTGTTTTTCTTTGATCCTGTATATCTGAGACAGCTGGTGTGGGGCATCCACACAGGTGAGTGATGAAACTGCATCACTTATCATAACCTGACTGGTAACTCCCTTCAAAATGGAGAATTGCATGGGACACAAGTGTGATTCCAACTATTCCCGTGAGGAAAAAAGGTGTTTCTGCTTTATGAGATTTCTTTTTCATTAGGTGTTTATGAAAACGTCAGTAAAGTGGGATAATTGCACTTTGTGTGGGCACCTGTGCTCACAGAGGGGAGAAAAGAAAATTACCAGGACTTCATACCTGAATTTTCCAATTAAACATTGTCTCTATTCGCACAGTAATGGAGTATTAAATTTGTATTGAATTTCATAGCTGTTATTGATTGTGCTTGCTTATTAACGAGTCTGATTTAAGCGCCTGATAAAGCCTTTGTAAAAATTTGATCTGCTTTTGATTTCACTTTTACACCAGGCATGTCACTCATTAAATTGACCGTTTTTTATGCATTTACATCCTTTGCTTAAGAATTTTTTTTAATATGATTATATCATAACTTTATATTGTTAATTAAATTGTTAAACATTTTTTAAACTGATAAGGCTTCCTTGATAAGGCATTTTTTGTCCCTGGGATGGAGACTACTATATGACAAGAAGAGCAAGGAAACTCAGGTTTTTTGCAGGGTTTTGTGGGTAAAGATAAATGTTTGAATTGGTATAGTTTGAATTAGTTTACTTAATGCAAATGCAATCTCTTGCTGCTAAAAAATTACCATTCATTGTCGGTTCTTTTCTTTTTCTTTTTTCTTTTTCCTCCTTTTAGAACTAAATGTCATAAATTTTCCACATCACTTCTGGTCCATCTTCCCTTTCAAAGTGGAATTTCTGAATGTTTTTCTGAGACATATTACCCTACAACTATACCTACTTTCCATAACTATTCTGGAGACAATTGCCCCCCCCGCTCACCCCAACTGGGATCATATTAGTGGATGCCATTTAACTGAAAAAGAAGAATTGTGCAGCAAGAAGAGCCATAACTACTTTTGGTCCATTAGTGGCAGGATATCAGAACGTTACTGAGCAATGTGTAGTTTTGAGAGGAATTGGAAGTTATCATTAGTCACCAATAAACTCTTTCCATTTTTTTTTTTTCTTCAAGAACTGAGGAAAGTGCAGCGCAAAACTGAGCAAGCCAGACAATGTACACATGCATGAAATTCTTGTAACTGATTAACAGGGTAAAGACACGATGCAGTATGTAAGATACTAATGTTTATAAGGTTATAATAATGATTATTGCCTTCAGCACTTGGATAGTAGCCTGGGGTTTTTGTATTCTTCCCTGCTAGTTTCTCTGACCCTCTGCCAGCTTGTTAGAGGAAGCTGCCAAGGCTTATTTGTGTATGTTAAAGCTGTGCTGGGATGTTACCTCAGTATCAGCACTGCCAGCAAGACAGCCACAGTTAATTAACTAATGTCTACTGCCCTTGAAGTCTCCACATCCAAAGAATAGCAGCATTCTGCTCTGTCATCTGAGGAAATAAGAGAGAGATGGCTGGATGTTGAAACGCCGAGACACAGGTTGTTTAACATCAGATCTTGCAGGAGTTGGCAGCTCTACCAAGATTCCTACCAAAAAAAAAAAAAATAAAATAAAAAAAAAAAAAATTACAGACTTCTAGATTGAAAAGAAATCACTCTGCATGTTCTCGAAACAAGCTGTTTAATGTTTGGAGGGATAGAGTTAGCACAGGGTGTGCACTTGTCACGTTGAAAAGAACAGAACCACGGAAACGTGGAGGACGCTTCTGCGATCCGCAGCGCGGTGGAAGATCTTCTGCCCACACTCAGCTCTGACAAGGCACCAGCCAAATCCTGTCGGGGGGCCATATGGCTCTCTGTTCCCTCCCCAAGACTAGCACCTGCCTCTGAGGAAGTCTTTTCCTTCTTCACACCACCTCACACCTACCCACACCTGTGTGGATAAACGCGCAGTTCCGTCACGCGGGCACAAGACCAGCCAGGCTGGGCACTCGTACAGACCCACCTGTCTTCAATCTGCACCCACAGCAATCAGCCCTCATGATCTCCAACAGCCCAAAGCTGTGGATCTTTCCCCCAAGACCTTCAAAATGCGATTTTAAAGTGAAAAATTGAAGTATTGGGTAAAACCGTAGCTGAAAAATAACGAATGGGACATAAAACTTCAAGCAGAAAAAAAAAACCAAAAAAACAAACCACTATCAAGTTATGGACTTGTTTTGGTATCTAAAAATGTATTTTTGAAGACAACTTGCCTAATGAGAACACCACATATATGTGTTTGTTGTTCAGTAAGTTACGTGATAATTCAAAAATAACAAATTGCAGAAGAATAGATCATGATGAGGCCACTAGCTCAGCTTTGAGGTGGCCAGAATTCGACTTGCTGCTTTGGAGCAGAACACAGTAGGAAGTGCTAAACAGGTTATAAGGCAGAAAAAATGTAAATAATTTAGGAACCTGGCAAAATCTTTAATTTGAGCTAATTTTCTGATTCCTGAGGAAATTAAGTGTTTTTTAAAATCCTGTTAGGTACTTGTCTGAACACATTTTATGTTCAGCATTTATCCCTGTTCAGAGGGAGTAGCTCACACAGACGTCAGTGGTGTGTGGGTACCATTGTTGGCTGATGTGATGACCACCAGGGGTGGACCCAACCACACTGGTCTAGGATCCAGCAACATTACTCTGAACACAGATCCCATTCCTATTTCCTATTTCACATAACAGTTTAGAGAAAACACTGCTAAATGTATGTGAGCAGCAAGAATAGTGATTCTGAAAGCAATTATCTTATCCTTGTCAGCAGGAGAGTTTATTTGCTCAGCAGCTCTAAAGATATGCTGCCTTTTATAAATTATTAATTGAAATAAAATAAGAAAAAAATTGTCAAATATCCATCTTCCTCAGTTTCACTGTAAAAGAGTTTAGCTAGGCACACCACAAAGATAAATCAATAAAAATTGAGCACTTTAGATACTTACCTTTATAGAACTGCTAAGAATTTAAAATTGGATTTAGAGGGGAAGCGAAAACTACAAATACACTTGAATGGAATAATTTTGAGGGATAGACAATATTTCTTTTCCCTGCCAATACAAGCAGTAGGAATATATATTTAGAACCATATTTTCTATTTTGAAGAATTACATGAAAAAATAGTCCATACAGTACACAGTGTAGCAATATGGTAGCAAAAGAAATAGACTTTAAGGAAATCATGTATTTTACAGAGAGAAAATGGGAGAAATACATTTTATTCTCCTCTGTAAAACTGAAATGATCAGGAACTGTAGTGTGGATGCCAGTTATTCAGACCATTCATCTGAAGATGTAGTTTTGTTTTACACACTAAATATTTTTCAAAATTTATACAGGAAGATAAAAGATACAAAGTTTTTGCTAGTCAGTCTGTCCCCCTTTCAGGCTGATTTAATTATCAACATGCATCAGATATTACAGTAGGCATGAATTTCTTGAAATCAGGAAAGCTCAAGATTAGCTACAGGTTTGGCATATTTCTATGGTTCACTGAGAGCTGTTGATAGAGAGGGTCTTTAGGACTTCAAACTTGTGTAAATAGCAGTTCATATTTCTAAGGCAAACAGTTTCTTCTGAGAAGCTGAATTTTCACCCAGCTCTAAAATCAAAGCTCTCTTTTAACTGCCATAACATTTTATTTGAATAATTAACGATCCTGAATAAAAGACTAATTACACTATCAAAATTTATTTTCACAAAATGTGAAGAAATGTGTACTTTGAGTGAGGCACTAAATGGCTCAATTCTTAAATGGTTGTTTACATGTAGCTAAAAAAATCCTATTAATTCATTACAGGAACACAGCCCATGCTTTCTAAATTTGAATGTTAAACTTTGTGGTACTATTAGAGATCAAGAGGTTCACACACACTTGTGTTAAACTTTATTTTTGTGATCCTAGTAACTTTCAATTTCCCCTTACTCCATTGTAGATCGAAATTTCCAGAAGACATAACCTGTAAGTGATGCACTCCTGAAATAACAATTTTTCAGTGAACAGAAAGATCAGCTACCTGCAAAAAGTTGGAAATAAAGTAATTGATTTTGGGTCAACAATTCCCTAGGGAATTGTCCAGAGAAACTGGGGATGTCCCATCATTGGAGATGTCCAAGGCCAGGCTGGATGGGGCTTGGAGCAACCTGGGATAGAGGAAGGTGTAGAGCAGTGGCACTGGATGGGCTTTAAGGTCCCTTCCAATCCAAACCAGGCTGTGATTTTACGACAAATTATGAACCTCAGCACCTGATAAGAATTCATCTTGGCTGCACTACTGCTTATGTTTTGATGTAGTTCTAGATTATAGGGGTACATTACATTTTTTTTTTCAACAGTTCCACTTTTTAGTGAGACATACAAAATTAATGGTCCTACGCAACAACTGTGTCTTAGCTTTTCATATTCTCACCATCTTACTTTAAAACTGGTCTCACGACTCACTGTGTGAAATTGAAACCGTGTTTTTGAAGGAGTGCACAATCACAGGCACAGGTCTAATTTTTAACCTAATTTTTTTATTTAACTTTCAGTGAAGGATCTTGCTGCTACTATTGCAAACCAAAACTGGGGCCACCAGTGAAGAACAAACAAAGCACAGAGCGTGAAGCTCGCGATAATTGCTCACAAATGTAACTGGGAGGTGACAGAACCCACTCTTTCATGGTTGCTCTTGGAACCGTGCAAAAAGGCCCTTTCTCTATATTACAGACTCCCACCAGAATATTTTTTTTTTTCCTAAAACCATAACTTCTATCCTTTGTTCTGAAAGTTCATTTCCACATTCTGAAAGTTCAACTCTCACTCGTATTTCTGGGAGAATTTCAGGGATGTGTAGAGTTCTTAATGCTTAGTGGTTTGCCTGTGTTTTGGAAGTTAATGACTATGCAGTTCAGAAGAAACTGACAAAACATCCTAAGAAAGGTTTACCTATAAAATTTCTGCAGCTGTTACACCATTGTTTTAAAAGGATTTTTTTTAGGACCTGGTGCTAGAAAATCTTCATGGAATTTCAAAAAAAAAAAAACCAACCAAATCAAACAATAAACCCAAAACCAGTCATTATGAGATTTAAAATATAAGGTTGTAATCATAGAAAAAACTTGCTCTATAGTTTGTAGTAAGTCCCTGCATTGCCAGTCTGCAACATCTGTTTTGTAAAGTCTCAGAAAATAGTTTATAATTAGAACATATATATTGATTATTTAAAAAAAATAAAAGAGAGTTTTGAAAAACTGGAGAGCTTTTCCTTTGAAAGATGCTAACACTGTCTTCAGTCTTGTTATATAACACAGGGTAAAAGAACATGTCAGAAGACATTCTGAACTAATTTCACAAGTGTGTTTCAAGTAGATTTTCAAAATTAACTAAAGGCTTATCTGTAATATAGAAACTCTTTGGAAATTCAACCCATCATTTGAGGTCAAGAAATGTAGCAAAAGAAGAATTTCAAGCAGTGAAGCAAAGTTAGAACCTTTTCAAGGTGCATTTTAAGATTAATATTAAATTCTTCACATAGACTAAAAGAAAAGGAAATAAGTAAAATCTCAACTGGCATGCAGTAAGAAGGAATAAATAATTTAAGTACAGATAAAAAGTGGATAAGCAATTGGCTTCATTTTAGGAAAGAAAAAGATGATGGCATTAAGTCTGGAGGAAAGTTAGTAAGAATAATGACAGTAAAAATACATATTTATAAAAATGAAGAAATCAAATTACCACAGAATTGAAAATGCTGATAACATTGATACAAGAAAAGGTGATGGAGTTCAGTTTAATTTAAGAATAACAAACCTTCTCCCTCTCTCCTGCAGCAAGGTGACTGACCTGATTTTCTAGACAAAGGGAGTTGGGTAGATTTAATCACTCCAGGCTTAGAGCAATTGATGTGGGACCACAGGAAACACCATTAATGAAGTCAGCAGCAGATTAATGCAGGAGTCATTAGCAGTGAAGAGCCAGTAGGAGAGATAGAGGAGGACCATGAATACAGATAAAAAGGGAAAAATTAGAAAAACCATTGTTAACCTCAGCCTTACCAAGTAATGAGCTTTGGATAGACCAGTGACTTTTATCACACCAAAATGTGATGCTGCCAAGAAATAGAGATGTTTCTAGGGACATATTCGTAACACTGAAAAAAAAATCTATGACTGATTTGTCTGAAAATAGCTCAAGGAAGAAGTTGAAGCCAGAAGATGTTTTATAAGACAACTCTGGAGTCTTTAGGGGAAAAGATAAAACCTTGAGCAACAATCAGTCCAGGCTAAGAGATGCCATGACTGCAGTCTGTAAATACATTGGAGGTCAACTCCAGACCAAAGGAAGAGCTTTTGGAGCCAAACTTTGCTGATATGGATGTACAATAGCCATGACCATATTTAGACTGGGAATACAACCCACATTTCTGGAGGTATTTCTAATGCTACAATGGGGAAATGGATCTGTCAGAAACAGTGATAATTTTAAATTTATTAAAATTATCATGATTGAAGATCTTTACCAAATAAAGCAATAAACTTAGTGCTCTCAAATTACGAGAAATGTGAGTTGTTTTCTGAAACAACAAAGTCATGTTAATCACTGGATGAGCCTAAGGTTATTATCCAAGAAATCTGGTTTGTTGGTTGAAGTTTCTGGCCACATTTTTTCAAACACACACCTTTTGCATCAGAGCTGAGTTATGGCTGTTCCGCCCAGACAACAGGCAAAGCAAGCCTGAGATTTCTGTAAAAATCACACAGGCATGAACTTTGCTTGCTCTATTTTCATCAAGCACTGCCAAAGTCAAGTAATGCATAAAGAGTGAGTACCTGTGGAGCTCACCAATACCCATATTGCTCCTCCTGCCCTTTACAATCATAGATACTCTATGAAGCACTTCTTAATGCTGTAGAGTTTACTGTAAAACCCAACTGGCTCTGCATTAAAAGCATAAGATTTCCATTGTGTGTCTTCAGAGCTCTTAAAATGACTGCACCTTCAGAATACCACCACATTGCAAGGCACAGTTGAAATGCATTTATGCAAGACATAGGACGTAAGGGCACCTCAAAAAAGGGCCACCCCTTTGGCATTAAAGGCTGCTAATTATTTGATAGCTTATCTTGCAGACATACCATATTCAATTTAAGTTAAATAAAACCCGAAATTATACGTAGGATTGATAATTTTTTAAGTGAATGAATTATCTGGAATACAAGATCATTTAATAGGAAGTGTCTACTTCTCACAAGACCCTTCAAAATCTGTACAGCAGTGTTTTATTTCTTAAACTGTTCTATCCTCTTGGGAAATCACCACTTAGCTGGTTGAAGATATCTTCAATGTCAGAGGTTTTTCGGGTTAAAGCACTAGCAACAGCATGTATTAAAAAGGTATTAATAAAATCCTTGGCAATTCTGGCATGAGTTTTAGGAAGTAAGTTTCACTTTCTTCAAGAATGTCTCTATATTAAACTTCATAATAGCAAATAATTTATTATAGAGTTGCAGGTTAAGGATTATTATTGTTGCTGTTGCTGTTTTTAAAGCCTTTTAAAACAGACAGATAAATTATTACATATGCAAGCCACGTCTACTTAAATCTTGTCAAATGTCAGCAGAAAGTTACAAACAAAGACATAATTTCAGAGGAAAATATTGCCTATGATTGTGAAACTACATTTTCTTTCCAAAGGAATAGTGATAATCCAAGCTCAGCATTTACTGAAATGGACATTTTCTCACCTTCTTTGCAACAGGAAAGATTTTGACACTCCTGACCCCTGATCCATGGCTGCCCCAACCATTGCCATGGTTTAGAAGAGGCCCAAGGAAACACATTCTTAATACTCTTGGCTTATCAATAAGACTGGCATTGAAACATTGTTTATACAAAAATGAAGGGAAAAACCCAAACTGTAAAATTGGATAACACACTGGTTTCAGAATTCTTGTTTTTCTTACAGAAAGCCTAGTGAATCACTCTCTGGCACATTAACAGCTGAACAATGTTTCTAAAGCTCCTTTTGAATGTGAACAAACAGAGAAATTATTTTTAAAGTGAGAGAAACAAATGGTGATTTTTCCTAAGTGCGGAAACGAAAGCATCAGGAATAATGTGCTGGAAAGGGTTTGTTATTACTGCTATTGTTTTTATAAGGCAAGATGGAAAAACACTTAACTCTCAGAAATATATCACCTAAGCTGGTGAGCAGAATTAAGGTCAAATTGGTAAATCAGCCTCCACCATTGACTATATCCTTCCACAATTTTCTGATAGAAGACAGAATATATTTTGCTGCTACCTAGAACTGTCAGTCAATATTATTTCCAAAGCTGATTTTATATTAGTGGTACGTGGAGGATAGATAGAGTTATATTTTTTTGTGACAGCAGGCCTGAGTGTTCATGCTGACCTGGATCTTTTGACAACTTTGTATTGTTGCCTGAGTTAGATGCCTAAATATCTTAAATCTGCCTATTTTGAAATCTGTCGTTACTGATCTGATCAAGCTGGAAAGGTTTCTTCAGCTGTCAGAGCTTCTAATCAGATGCTACACAGGAATCATAGAAAGTATCCCAGACAATTTTAAAAGAAGAAAAGAGATGTCTTTATCTCCGTGGTGGCAAACACCAAACAATGCAAAGGAAGGTCCAGAGCACTGCACCAACATCCACAGCGACACATAACTGGGAGGGAAACTTCATCTTGATCTCTACCTGGCAATCAGTTCACGCTCTGAGACAGGATAACTGATGACATTTCTTCACCAGTATTTTACTGACGTCAAATAATGGTGATTGATTTTTCTAAAAGACAAACATAAACCAGATGTAGCTGCTCCTCTCAGGTAGTAGACAGCCCATCATGCTGTCCAGGTTTGCTAAAACTCTGAATGGGGATTTTTCTTTTGTGTGAGGAAAGACATAAATGGTAAATTCTTTGATGGCATAATTGCTGAAGACAGAGGACAAGCAGCCCACAGATTAAAAAGAAACCTTCTGGATGTCCACATTTGTTTCCCTCTCCCAGCTGCTCTGCTCCACAATCCTGTTTGCATCGGGTGCTCGTCTTGCCAGGAAGGAAATGTCCAGGATGAGCAACTGGAAGATCTAGACTCCAGCCCTAAACTGGTGTCACCTGAGTCAAATCTTTCAGGAAAAGTTGTTTTTGTTTTTTGAAAATACTCAACAAATATGTGTTATATGTTCAAGCTGAAACACAATCAAATACTCTAAAGGGGGATGGGGAGAGGGGGAGGAAAAAAACTTAACTATTAGTTATAGCCACAACAAGAAGAATAACAAGGAAAAATAAAATCTCTGAGGAGAACAGCAGCTTTACTTATCTTAGCACACTGTTGTTTGGCTTTTTCCAAATGTTTAGAGCTTTTAGTTCCCTCCAACATTGTCAAAACCACTTACGGGCATCCTGTCTTCAATTCACAGCACTTGTCACATCCCCAGCCCAAACATGAAATTTTAAACACATTAGGCTTCTGTCTGTTCTGGTGTAAGGGCAAGTTTTCCAGCTCCATTTGTCACATTTAATGACCATAACATAGAGAACGGAGAAAATAAGGAGTCTCATCCTAAGACATCATCCTGACATGGGTAATCAGGAAAAAGTGAGTCAGCAAGATAGGAAACATCAGCTGTTCTGCACACCTGGGCAATCAGAGGTGATATAATCAGTGACTGGAAATCAGTACTCACAGAGCAGGGAGGAAGGAATGATCGAGGGAATTTTTTCTGTCATCTTTACAATAATATTTCACCCTGATTTCTTACACGCAATATATTGAAATCAAAATTATAGCTTCACTGAGGCCTCAGGTTTTGGGTTTGGTCGAGACAGTGCTCAGGGTGAGAAGAGTAAGTGAGCAATATTGTCTCCATGGGCAGGCCTGTCTATGTGGAATCCATAAAGAATTAAAATGGACTTAGAAATCAAATCCTGAAGAAGAGCTTCCAAAGGACAATTTTTTTTCCTTTTTTTTCCCCAGAGATCATAAAAAGTTATTTAATTACCTTCTAGGATTAAGATCTGTCTTTTTTCCTATAGAAATTCCTCAAATTCTATCAAGATGCATATCCTCTTAACAGAGGATTGACTCTGGGGTTAATACAAAATCTTTATGAAGAATAACTGTCTTTTTAACTACTTTTTTAAAAATCATGCCCAGAGTTTCTTCATATTAGAAAAATATTCTGAATCCTCTAATCTCTTATTTTGAATATACCAGGGAGTCACAGAAGATTTGGGTTGGGAAGGCCCTTCAAGACCCTCTAGCCCGAATATTCCTGTCATGGACAGTGACAGCTTTCTCTGGATCAGGTTTTTCAAAGGCCCATCCAACCTGACCTTTAAGAACCGTGAGGATGTGGCAGCCACAACTCTTTGTTCCAGGGTATCACCACTCCCATCACAAAACTTTTCTTCTATTTGCCCGATCTAAATCTACCCTCTTTCGGTTTAAAACCACTGCCCTTTGTCCTACCACGTTTAAAAATCCCCCTGCATATTTATTATAAGCACCTTTATATATTGAAGGATCACCATAATATTCCCCCAGAACCTTCTTTTCTCCAGGCTCAAAAACCCCAACCCGCTCAGGCTTTATCCATGGGAGAGGTGTTCCATCCCCTGATGATTCTCAAATTTTCGTGTCATCAGCAAACTTTTTAAAATCTTTAAATCTCTTGTATTGAGAAGAAGTTTAACTAGAGTGAATGACTAAAATCAGATGACTGCAGCAAACTCTGCTTACTGCTGGGTAATCACTGACCTCAGAGCATGTGAATGGAAATAAATAGTCCTGAAAGTGTCATTATGCTTTCATTCCTACTGATCCCTTTTAAAACTAAAATATTTTAAATTAACAATATATTTATTTTTCAAATGCCTAATCCTTTTGCAGTCTTTAGGCTTCCATCTTTGCCACCCATTTTTTCAGAAATGCAAATAAAGTGTCTTAACTTGGGGTTTTTTTTTCATTCCATGAGCACCTCCACAACATCTCTGCACACATATTCTTCATACCAAAAATTTTTGCACTGTTGACCAAGAAAATACCATAGGATAATCAATAGACAGGAAAAATAAAGCTACTTGCTGAATATTCATGAATATTCAAAAAATTTAGATTACATAACACTAATTTGGGCTATACAGAAGACATATAGAAGGTTAAAAGAGACTTAAACTTCATGAAGGTCACTGAAAGCTGTGTTTGAAGTACTTGTAGTGATTAATGATAAGGAATTCTAAAGGAATTAAAAATGCCTGGTAAGTTTTTGCTTTTATGTCCAAAAACAACGCCCAAACAAGCAATATCTGGAATACCTTATGAACAGCAGAAGAACATTAGCAGGGAAAGATGAAATCTTTGCATAGTGAATAGTAAAGTGACTATTGACTCTAAGTGTCTAATGTGAAAAAAAAAAAATACAGAAAAAGACTATTCTTCCTCAACACTTGCTTTCTCCATTAGTATCTTTTACCTCCAATTTACTGCCTTTCATGCTTCCAGTTTAGTGCTTTGAGAGCTTTTTTGTCCTATGAAGGCAGAATGGAATCAATAATTCTGAAATAATAGGATTAGAGACAGACTGTCTGTCTCTGGGTCCACGAGGCGTTGCATTTGAAAAAAGATCTGTTCAGATTTATTCAAAATGTTCAGGTCTCTTGCAGAATCACTTTACAGGTGGGAAGACACAGAGATGATTTGTGGTCCCAGCACTGAGTCGAGATGTCTGTCCACATGTTTCCTTGGCTAATATAACCAAATTTCTATTTTTGGTGGCAAATATAATTTCTTCAAAGTAGCAAAGTCGTGGAAAAAGCACAAACCACAGAAACCTGAATCAGGCAGGGATTCTGGAACTTTCTAGTACCAAAAATGATGAAAATCTGTGTATCAATAGAAGTCAACCACGAGGAAAATTTGCACACGTTGTTTTTCAAAGTGTTGTAGAGCATAGGTGAACACAGCAGGAGCAGCTTAATGTGACCATGGCAAAATATACATGTAAGGGAAGAAGACTTTGGGTAAAAATCCAGTGTAAGGTCAGATAATGTTGTCTGGTTGATATACTGACCCCTCAAAAAAACATACAATGAGGAAGAACACAAAAAAATGTAGAAACTAATGTCGCATGCTTAATCTAAGCATGCCTAGTGTTGCTTAATGAGTTCTTTATGAGCTTGAAAAAGGCATAGGAAAGTATCTTGTACCTTTACAGTCTAAAGGAAAAGGATGAGATGGAAGAAAAGAGAACAACTTATAAAAGAAGATCGAGTACATCTTGCTTAGTCTGTTGGTAATGAAGAAGAGAGAAAAATAGGTGTGAAGAATCACTGAGGAAACAGAAGAATCTTCCAACAGAAGAATCCCAGGTTGGAAAGATCATCAAGGATCACCTGGTCTGAGATCTTCACTGGTGGGCAGAGAAATCCTTTAAAATGTCTGTTATTTTACAGTGCTGATAATATTCATATACCCTCAGTATGTTCCTCTATAGGGTCAAAGAGAAAATATATGGAATACTAATAATTTGATTCTTTCTGAGATGTTAAGACCTACTTTCTTCACAAGCAATATAATTGGTAAAATACTCAAGTCACTTAGAGAAATCAAGAGAGGCCCTTTGGTTCATTCTTTCCAAATACAGACAAAATTCAAGCTGTGGTTGAAGTTTTGGAAAATCCGGATAACTGCTCACTTCATCTGTTATTCACAAGAGAATAATTCAAAAGCTGGGTATGAATATTTGCTTGAGAACCTGGGAGATAAAAGGGAGAAGAATAGAGAAACACATAATACTTCACATTTTTTTCCTGTAGTATTAAACAGATTTCATAAATTTATGGAATCTTCTGTTATGAAGTTTTTTGAGACAGAAAAGTACAATCTTTTTAATGTTGTAAGCTTAGCAAAGATGTGGAGATGTGGATATCCTGTGCAACGACTTCTGTTGAGCAGAACAGAAACCCTTTGGAATGATAAATCCAGGTTAAAAAAGGTTGCATGTGTGATTGGCATCAGCCTCTGTACCATTGGATGGGCCATGGAGCTCACATTGGCAGGTGTGACAGCATTTTGGCCAGAAATGTTTCCGAAATTTCGTGACCCCGCAGAATTTTATGTGGTGGAATTCCTGAAGCACAAACTTCAGCGCTTTTGCACAAAATTTAAAAAAAAAAAATCAGATGAGCAATAACACTTAAAGATCAAACGAGCTGACAGACTCATTTAAGTCACACCAGCAGACTCCCACATCTCATGTTTACTGCAATCTGTTTTGCGTTGCTTAGCCATCAGAATTTACCACTTTAGCAAGGAAATTTTCGTAACTGAGGGGCACCAGCAACACCCCAGCACAGCCTGTGTGTGTTGTAAACAAGCGCAGTTTAAAACAAACTAAATGAATACCAACTATGCTAACTAACAAACTAAATAAAACAAATGCAGTTTGTTTCGAACGAGCACAAAGCACTGGCACTCTCTCTCACCGTTTTTATGCTTCACGTTCTGTATTTGATGCATGGACTAGAGTGGAAGCTGGGCTGGGAAAGCCCTTTTTACAGATTATGTGAGTGCCTGCAGTGTTTGCTGCTCAGACAGGCACTGGAATGAGCACCCTCAAAGCAGATCCTCCAAACCCCTGGTTATTCAGTACAGCAAGGTGCAGAAGACAGAGCAAGAAAAATATGTGGGAGAGATTCAAATCTGAGCAAATATCAATCCAGCCTTCTGCAGCAGAAAGCAATTTCAGCAGGATGAACTGAAGACAAATCACAGGACACATCCAAGCTTTTGTGATAAATTAAAAACATTTCAGTGTTTTTGCTTCCAGAAAAGGAGTCATATAGCCTACCTATGTACCAAAAAAAAACCCAAAAAACCAACCAAACAAAAAAAACCCCCTTTATTTCTTTGAAATAGACTTCTTAGCACTCCCCTCAGCCCAATAAATAAATAAACAAACAAACAAATAAATAAATAAGTGTCAAAATCCACATTTAATTTCAGAGAAAAAAAGCTATATTAATGTTTTATGGCACAGTGACTGTAAGGCGTTTTTTTGTCCTTAAAATAACTGAGATGTCTATGCTTGAGCTCCTAGACTGTTACAATTTTGTACAGCAAACACTGAAAGATTCAGTTTCTAAAGTGCTAAAGAAGCAAAGTTTCAGACCACAGGTGAACAACGAGATTTTCTACTTGTGTTTTTAAAGTATCACAAATCTTAGAGCTGGTAAAATATCTTGAGCAGGAGCTTGAAGAGCAAAAGGCTTCTCTGAGCAAGAAAATATTTGAAAATTCCATAACAATTATTGCATTTGTGTAAATGCTGCATGCACAGCTGTGCAGATATCAGAATAATTTCTCTACCACAATAGGCTTTTCCTGAATTTTTTTTTTTCAGACATACTGCAGCTGCTGGAGACACAGCCAGAACGTTATTTGGAATTAGACGTAGAATTATGGACTATGCAGTGAAAGTTGTGACTGGCATGAATTGCCTTCAGTTTTTAATACAGGTTTTAAAATTGCCTTAAATGTTGGTATGCTCCAAATTAAGTTAAAATACCTGAATTCAACTTTTCAGTGCAGGGGAAGAATGCTCTTGAAAGTAATGTCAAGATAAAGTACCAGTGGTAATTATTTCATAAATTTACAGAGATTTCAACAGTTTTACAATATTGTCTATAATTAGCATGAGTAAGTTTCAGAGTTCTATTTTTTTTCTATTGAGAGGCAGCATATGAAGATGAAACACCAAATCAGGGATGAAAATATGGTAGTTATACTTACTTTAACTGTGGTAAAGGCTGCTACAGAGCAGCCCAGAGCATGCACTGAGTGACTTTCAGAGGTTGCAGGTGTGGTACAGCTGACTGAACTCGGCAGTGTACAAACTGAAGTGGGTTACAGTCACAAAACAGATTCATAATTAAAATTTAAGAAAGAGTGGACATGGACAAAGGACTTCTCTGTATTGTGTGTCTTTCTGAAGAACAGAGAGATTAAAATGAAAAGGCCGAGGTACTCAATGACTTCCTTGCCTTGGTTTGACTGGCAAAAATTGTCCTCACTGGTAAGAAATCCCAGTTTCAGCCCTCTGAGACAATTGGGTGAATCTGGACTCAGGAAGACTGGATACTGGGGAAGGAATTGTTCCCTGGGAGGGTGGGGAAGCCCTGGCACAGGTTGCCCAGAGAAGCTGTGGCTGCCCCTGGATCCCTGGAAGTGCCCAAGGCCAGGTTGGACGGGGCTTGGAGCACCTTGGGATAGTGGAAAGTGTCCCTGCCCATGGCAAGGGTGGGGACTGGGTGGGCTTTAAGGTCCCTTTCAACCAATCCATTCTGTGATTCCATAAATACCTCTCAGAAGAGTTAATTTACTTCAGTAAATCTCCGTTTTCTATCTCAGCCCATTTGTCTGCTACACCTTTGTCAAAACAGAGTGAAAAACCATGTTAAATTCAGACATATATTCCCAGAAACTTATATTTCACTGGACTGTTTAAATATCTGCAAATACACACCCTTAATTTGCCTGGAAATTGGAAACCCTTAGGTCATCCCGTGACTAGATTAAGTATAATTGCCCTAAAAGAATGATAAAATGAGAAAAAAAATAATAGTTTTAATCTGGAATACAGGATTGTTAAGAGTGACAACAAGCTCTGATGGATTTATATTCTTATCACATCTCCTTAGTGAGTTTTTGGAACAACCTACTAACGTGTCACGATAGAGAGAATTGTCAGGCAGCCAAGATGATCAACCAATCAGAGCAGAAAACAAATTTATTTTTCCACCCACAAGACAGATTTCTTACTCAAAGCGAAAGAGTGATTCAGAGCATGAAGTCAACTCAGTAAGATTCAGGGTAGTGTAACAAAGAACAAACTTTTTCTTCGTTGCAGCCACCACCCCATAGGAAAAAATGGATCATTTGAGAGCTGTAAATCAGCATCTCTGGGTGCAAAGTTTAAGGGAAGAGGCAAAAATGGGCTTTAATTCACTATTTGGGAAACTCCACTAAGCACCAGTTGAATATCTGTACAAAATGGTGGTCTGGTGTTGCTAAAGCAGGAATGAACTTTCTCTACAACATCTTAGTTCTTGCATGGCTCCAAAATTCTGTTATCTGTAACCTGTCCTCTGCAGAATGAGGTATTTCTTACCCTGTAATTTTTGTCCATAAAGATAAAATTAGCCAGCTGAGAGAAAAATGTCTCTGTGCAGACCAGAAAACCTGGAACCATTTAAATCAATGGGAATTTTATCCATATGAACAAGATTTCATTACAAATGCACATTTTGATCCCATCTAAAACGCTTTCAGTCTTCTAAGCCCAGCAGCCACAGGGTGCTCCTCTTCTATCAAATTAATAAAGTTTAATGAGAAATCTGATTCCTTTATTAGTTGAACTCAAATGTGATTTAATTTTTTTTTTCTTCTCCCTTTTCTTCTTTAGATGGAGCCACCTGTGAAGCACCTGATACATTCCATGTCAGAGTTTTGCATCACTTTGAACTCTTTATTATTCTGTACTTTAATTTTACTTTAATATATTCTATGGTTTCCCTACAGATTAGCTGTCTGCAAGCAGCTGAGGAGGAAAAGGGGTGGCAGGCAGAATCCTACAGTATTTGTGAACACTGAAAAGGTCAGAGCTGTATAGAGCACTCTTAATCATCAGAGAATGTGTAAAGCAACAAAATCCCCCTGCTCTGCTCACCCTGCAAACGCTCTGATGTGAACAGAAAAATGTATCCAAATTAGGATCCTGTGGCAATCACAAAGATAATTGCAAATAATTTTATACAATCCTAATGGGCTTAAATTTGTGAGTGGGTTTTTGTTCTTGTTTCTCTTTTTTGTTTGTTTCTCGTGCAATTCATTGAAGCTGACAAGCAGCTGAATAAAATGCTTGGTGGAAAAAATGCCTGGTAGAAAAATGATACTGGAGTACTGGGTAATTTATACAGTCTTAACCTGCGTGGAGATTTTAAAGACTGGTTTCTAAAAGGTAAAATAATTTTGCAATCTGTGAAATGCACTAGTAATGATATTATATTAATAACCCTTACACAAAAAGTACTTTAAGCATATTATCTTCCACTGAATCAATGCCTTGGTGCTATCTAGAATATTCTCCTGCTCTCTTTTTTCCTTCTCAGGCAGTGAAAGAACAATATCTTTGCCATTGCCCTGCAAATCACACATTTCCTCTTGTACTGCTGGAACTGTCCAATTTTAAAAAAGTCTCACTGAATGTAGCATTATGTGATAGTTTGTACTGCAATATCATTGCTAAAAGCATCTCCTTACATGTAACTCTATAACTTTTTACTTTCATCAAAGCACAGTTATAGGAAATGTGGATACAAGAGTTCCCGAGAGTCATGAATATTACAGGGAATCCAGCCCTTGACTGGATAGACTTCAATAGCTGTGAAACAGAAACAATAAACTGTTTCAGCAATTTCTTAATACTGAGAATTTGAGTCAAATATTTTTTATCAAGGAATATCAGGTACACATTTCAATTTTGGATATTAAATTGAATAAATAAGCATTAAAATGAACAAATTAAAAGCCATAAACTGAACAGGTTAGGTGAAATGAGACACAAACAGAAGTAGCTCTCAAGGGTCTTGGTACATCATAATTAATTTTTAAAGTACATTATGTTGTTTTTCTACTTTGAGATAGAAAAGTGGAAGGTGGCACTGGTAGAAAATAAAAAAGGAGGATTTTCTTTTTCCTGCAGTTGAAGAATTTAACATGAGCTGTAAATTTAGTCATGGAGAGACAATTCAATCATTGGTGGGAACAGGTTTCTGTTTTCAGATTCATCCTACTTGGTAGTAAGAAACAACTGAGAATAAGTTTTGTGAATATTTTTTTACTTAAGTATGACAACAACAAAGTATGGATAGTTCAATACTAATAGCACTGGTGAGAGGTTTATATTATTTTGCTTTTTTGCTTTCCTGAGAGTATTTAACTGCTAGATTTAAAATTTGGGATGTGGACACTTATGCTGTGATATTAAATCACATGAAAAAAAGAACACCTTCATTTTGTGAGGTGGTTTTTTTAAATAAGAATAATATTTGCAACCAAAAAAACCAAAAAACTTACAATAAGTAATAAAACATTCATTTTTTAAAAATATACTTTAAAAGTTAAAAAAATATGCTGGTACAACAAATACAAGAAAACCAATATTATACTTTGATTTTCAGTTTTGGAATACCTCCAGACTTTTAAACTATCACTAATTCATAACACAAATTTGGGGGAGGAAAAAAAAAAAGACTACTTCAATTTCTTCCAGAAAGTGACCATCATTGATTGGTCCAAGAGATCTTGCTTGGGTTACCTAGTGTGCAAATCAGGATACAATCTGATCTTCTAACGTGGCTTTAGCACCCAAGAAGAGTCCAGTGAAGCACCAAGGTTTGAAACGAGAAATCAAAAAATATCAAGGTAGATTTTACAAGGCCCAGATGCATTAGTCTGGTGTTGAGAGCAAAGGCTGCCCTGTTTCTCTCTGGTCAAACCCTGACTGGTGAAATGTTGGGTTAGAATTGAACAAGGAGCCTGATATGATGATTATCACACGTGCGCACATATAAAGGTCTTCACCAAAGGTAAAGATGAACTAAAAGATCTGAGGTTCTGGCTTTTTTCTCTAAAACATCACCTGAATAAAGCTGGAGGGAGTTCAGGAAATCAAAATGTCAGCACAGGATGAAGAAGATTTCTTTCAGTAGTAGAAATCATGGGTTCTTTCAAGTATTTTTTTTACTCTTGTAAAGTTTTACTGACAAGTCTTGAAAACAAAGTTATGTGGGAGGAAAGCAACAGTATTTCTATTGAAAAAATGAACCATAGCAGGCAAGTAATCATCCCCAATAATTAACCAATGAGTCTTTCACCAATGGAAAATTCAAAAGTCTCAACATTTGGGATGAAACACGTCTTTGACTCATTTGACCTGACTGAAAGACTTCACAGTGGGGGGAACCCTGGAACTTCACCAGTCTGACTGGGAGAGCAGCAGTAGCTTGAAACCTCTGGAGGTCAATACACAGCCAGGAAAAGTCAGGAGGTACTGGAAACTGGCACGTTTCTCCACCTAGGAAGTCAGCAATTATTTCAAATGTCAGGTTTATGTGTGTATTATTTTAGTATATTTTCTGCCAGATGCTTTTGTTCTAAAAATGCAAACCCTCCAGTCTGTGCAAGCTGTCTCGCAGACTGATATTGTTATGGTGCTTCAGAAAACTGTGTGAGCATTGACAGAAACTGTCCTTGCAGAGACAGTGGAGGGGTTGGATAGTGGAGGTTGCTGGAGAGCTGGAGGGAGTGCTTTAAGGGACTATTTCAAGTAGAAATGCATTTGCCAGATTAGCCATGTAAATTCTGCTATAAATATAATGTTTTTCTCATTACAATTTCCCTCAGCACTATTCAGTGAACTTACAACGCTTCCCCAAGACCATCTCTTGTTTTATTTCACCATTTGATTCCTTGGGCACAGATAAGAGCTAGATGTTAATCACGAGAAGTAAATAAAACAGGCATTTTTACAGGATTACTTTACTTAAGGTATCATTAAAAGTTCTCATAAAACAAAACCAGGAAAACTATGTACATTTCCCTTCTTAATTTCCATATCATTCAGAAACATTCTCAGTTTAAAAGCTGTTTTCTGGAGATCCTTTTTCTTTTTTTTTTCCTTTTGTAGAAGTTTTACAGAAACTTTCCATGGGTTTAAAAATGCAGAATGTTTTCCTTTCAATTATTCAAGAGGAAACCTTCACTCATTCCCCCTGCTAAAAAACACAACCCCATCAATCACTTGATGCATAATCTATTTCTCAAATTTCTGGTGACAGTCCTACCAAGGTGCAAAAACTCCTGTCTCTAAGTAGTACTGATAAAAGACAAATTTCAGGACGAATTTTTGGGGAAGTTCTTAGATATGAGAGGTACTCCCAATAAAGAGTGTCATTGGCAAGGCTATGCCTATTTCATCTTGGATAGAGCATAGAAAATGTCCACTGGTCATGCTGAGAATCCACATCTAGAGGCAGAGCAGATGAATAAGTTACCTATATTTAATATTAACTATCCCTTATTTTATTAATATCAAATTACAGCAACAGGACCAAAGATTGTATGAAATAAAGAGGATATGAACAGTTATTACAAGGGACAAGTAGTAACATCAGAGTTATGATTTACACTTAGGTTTGCCTGAGTAAAATAACCATGAAAAATACCTAAATCTAGCAAATAAGACAGAATCTAGAGATGTGAGCCATTGCTGGGTTTTGCAGGTGGTTAAGGGTCAATTATGCGAGATGCAGATAAACATTCCAGAGACTTGGAGATGAATATGGAGGGATTTGGGGGAGTAAGATCTCACAAGGCCCACAGCATCTTTGTGCATGTCCCTCTAATTCTTTATACAGCTGCCATCTCATGTCATACAGTAATATCATAAAAGACTGCAAGGATATCAGAAATACCTTTATAGATATAAATTACAGAGATGATAGGTAGATAGACAGATAGATAGATAGATAGATAGATAAAGACAGGTATATATACAGATATACACATAGATATACACAGATATATATATAGATATATAGAAAATATATAGATAAATAAAACTATAGATGGATATAGATAAATATATACATATAGATAGATCCAGGTATGTGTGTGTGTGTGTGTATATCTATATAGATATATAGATATAGATATACGGAGAGATAGATAGATAGATAGATAGACAGACAGACATGTGATGATGTAGATGTAGTTATCACACAGAATCACAGAACTCCAGAATCCCTGAGGTTGGAAAAGCCCTCCAAGTTCACCAAGCCCAAGCTGTGCCCATCCCCACCTTGTCCCCAGCCCAGAGCACTGAGTGCCACATCCAGCCCTTCCTTGGACACCTCCAAGGATGGAGACCCCAAACCTCCCCGAGCAGCCCCTGCCAAGGCCTGACCACCTTTTCCGTGGAGAAATTCCTGCTGATGTCCAACCTGAGCTCGCCTGGCACAGCTTGAGGCCGTTCCCTCTCCTCCTGTCCCTGTTCCCTGGGAGCAGAGCCCGACCCCCCCCAGCTGCCCCACTCTCATCGTGGAGAGCCAAAAGGTCCCCCCTGAGCCTCCTTTTCTCCAGGCTGAGCCCCTTTCCCAGCTCCCTCAGCTGCTCCTGGTGCTCCAGCCCCTACCCCAGCTCCATTCCCTTCCCTGGACATGCTCCAGCCCCTCCACGTTTTTCTTGTCCTGAGAGGGCCCAAATTGGACACAGGACTGGAGGTGCCTCACAGTGTCCAGCACAAGCCCAGGTGCCATCGGCCCCTTGCCCACCTGGGTACCCCTGGGCTCATGTCCAGCTGCTTTAGCCAGCACCACCAGGGCCTTTTCCAGCTTTCCAGAATCCCAATCCAAAGACAATTTTTACTGAAATAATTTCCCCTAAATTTACCATGACTCTTCTTGTCTCTTTCTCATAAGGTAAAAATATATCATAAATTGTGCAGCAACATCAGATTACTTAAAACTCTCAGCAACTAGATGTAAACAAAGTTACCAAATACATATGTAATATCCACTGCAGCTCTTGTACTGAAAAAGGTAATGAAAAAGAGAGTGCAGTATGTAAGGCAAAAAAAGCAGGACAAACATGGCACAAATTCATTATTCTTACATTACATATGTAAAACAAAGGAAACCTTAACAGTTAAGATAAACTAATTAAAATCTGAAATCTCTGACAATTAGCAGTATGCCACAGACAGGAAACTATTTGGGGATGTTTGGAAAAAACCTGACAAACAAAATGATCCAACAAAACAAAGAGACAAACACAACGTGCACACAAAACCCTATCTATTACACAGAACCCTGATTTCCTGCAACAGAAATTAAAATTCTCAGTTGTATAAGCCAGTAGTTTTGCAACTTCAAACCCAAAACCTACAGTCTGGCTCATGTAAAAGCATTTATGTCACCAGCATATTTCTGATGTCAGAAACCAAACTCGCACAGACGGAGGGGCCTACTGCTGCAAGACACCAGTTGAATTAACAGATTGTTACAAAAATCTAAATCATATTTTTAATTTGGCTACAGAGGCAAAAGTTTGGTTTAGCTGTCCTTATAACCATAGTGTTCTTTTGCAAGTCTTTAAACCCTTGCTGAACATGTTCATGTCATGAACCATAGAAGCAATTGGCTCTTAATTGTCTTAGCTGTCCTCAAAGTTTTTCTCCCTCTGTGGAACAAGGCATGAAGACAATAGAATGGTGATTGGCACTTCAGTAATTTATGAGCCAAACTATGCTCCTTTCATCTTTCTATTACTGGTTCAGAGCTCAACCTCACGGTACTGTAAACAAAACACTTTTCTTGTGTTTGCTCTTCCTCAGTGTCCCTGCGGAACACATGTTGCTCTCCTAAAAGAAAGAATTTCCTCATCAGAGCTGCCATTTTATTTTGAACAAATAAGTGGAATAAAAGACATCCACATTTCCTCTATAATTATCCATAATTAAAGGTATAAATTTTATGGTAGCAATGCCCAAGAGCTGATATGACAGAGAGGTCAGCAGGACCAAAAAGAAGCAGGGTATGTTCTCTTAATTGTCCCAATATCCCTAAGCAGACAATGACAATGTGATCACTGCCAGATCTGGATTGTCCCTTCCTTGAGTGGCTTCTCTCTAGCAAAGAGGATTGAGATGACAGCCAGGTGCTGGTGCAGAACTAAATTCCAGATTTTTTCAACTCTCAAGAACCTGAGGCTCCTAAAAGCCCTTTACACTGTCAATGCATCACGCCGGAGTAGGAAGAGGATGCTCAAGACCACTCAGATTTGAGCCAGTTTCTCAGATATTTCTCTCCCCACACTGGAAATGGAAATATAATGTGAACAGTTTCTTATTTTAGGCAACTATGATAAAAGCCTGGGATCAAGGCGGAAAAATCTGGGCATAAGTAATTACTGTACCTCAAGTTTTAATGAATTTCCATGCTTAGAAGAAATAAAAAGAGTCACCTGCCTAGACATATATCTGCCAAGAAAGACATCAGGGCATACAGATCTGTCTTGGAGCAAGAGGATGAACATGATGACCTTCTGAGTTCTGCACCAAACTTTTTCATGTCTGTGAGAAAATATCAATTTTTACTCTTTTCTTTGTCTTTGTACAAATAAATATTCTAGGATACTGATTTTGTATCAAAATTAGTTCTTTTTATAAGTTAAGACCATTACTATTTTTTCAAGGCAATGTTTGAGAATTTAGAGTCATTATTTCATCTCTTAGATTTGCTGGCAAAGGTGGACATTTCCACTGGAATAACAATGCTTCTTTCTTTCAACATGCATTCAAACATTACATGAAGCTTGACTTTTAATTTCCATTAGAAGAAGAGGCAAGGTAAAAAAAAAATACAAAATTAAATGAAAAAAAAATTCAGAAATACAAACAAGCATTTCTTGTGCCTACTCTGCAATTAATCTTAGCACAGTACAGCTCAAGTACTGTACTATAATTTCGGATTATTTGGAAAAGTGTAACCAACCCAGTAATATCATCATTAATAAGTATTCATGCATGGAAATTTATTTTAAAAGCCCCTCATCAAATTAAAAATGTAGTCATCATGATAGAAAGGAGCAATTAGTAGAAAAGCCCTGTCAGCACAAAACATAAAAAACTGAAACAAAAACAAACCAAAGCAGACAAAAAAAAAACACATTTGAACCTCCTTAAAACTAGAGACTGGGAAATAATGTTGTTGTCTTTGCAAGTTTTTCCTTATATTTCCTTACATTTTCCTGTAATTTCAACAATATACTTGATCAACATTTCTAAAACATTACGACAGCAAAATTGGATTGCATCAGGACAAAGGTTGAACCTTAACAACTCTGAAGTCATGCTTCATTCATTATTTTTGCTCACTTTCATGAAAAAAAAGGAAAAAAAATCAAAATGTCAACATGAAATTATTTTCAAATGAAAATGCAGTTGTTTAATTAGAATTTATTTACGAAAGATGGGGGATCTTTAGATATTTTTAAAATTATTCTTAAATTTAGAGCTTTGCAAGAGCTGGTTTCCTGTAAATGTTGCTCCTCCCAACAAAACAAGGCTAGCAAAAAGGGCTTAAACCAGAAATTTTCCAACATCTATTTAATTCCTCACATGCATAGTGGGGTTAAAGGAATAGTCACCCCTCATTGAAGATTTTACACCTCTTTTCTAATGTAGTTGCTAGAATTGTCATATTGCATTACTTACAGAAGTCCAGATAGAGAAATTCTGTATTTTAAAGAGGAATCTGTTGAAGAAAAAAATATTTTGCTTAGAGCGTGTTTTCTATGTGCAATTTCTTTATTTAACATGGAGAGTACATAACTGTGTGAACTGAACTGAAATATCTTGTGAACAGCCTGCAAGAAACCTTAAATCTTTTCTTATTCTTTCTTTAGAGGGGTGCAAGGTAGGATGACAGGGCTTCAACCCTCCTTAGGTGAAATGGGAATTCCTCAGAGTCTCACTGATGAGCACACAAGCCAAAATAAGCAAACGTGAAACAAATGTTGAATTTGCCTGTTTATCTGTTTCAGCTGACTGTCACAAACATTATCTGGAACAGTGGTGCCTGAACAAGTGTCTGATTATCAATGGTACTTCACAACCATTGATTACCCCTCCTATTTTCTCCTGCATTAATTTTCTATCCATACCTATTTAAACCTTGATATTCTCACTTTCCACACTCCAAATCATTGTGTATATTCTATTCTACATCCTTTTTTTTTTTTTTAAACAAATATCTTTCTGTCATCATTATGGTACACAAAGCTAGTACCAATACATACACTGTAAAATTTTCTTCCCACCTCAAAATTTTGCAAAAATAATTATATCACACTTCACACCCTCTTTTTGAAAATTTCAACCATTTTTATTGGAGCAGGTAACAACACATTTTCAGAGCATGAAGTGATGCTGAAAAGGCTGTTTAAAGTGACTTAGAGATACCTACACTCTTCTAACAGCATAATATTATATTTGCTTAGTTAAAATATTTAAATTTATGTGGAAATATGTTAGCAGACCATACAGGACAGGTAGCATCACTAAGAGTTGGGAAAACATGCAGGAAATGCAAATGCAATACAAAACCTTTTGTCCAAATATTGCCTCATGCATTCTGTGATATTATCTTTACAAATATCCTCAGATAATTGGTTTGGTGATCACACCACATAACACCTTGGGTTGTTCTTCTTCTGTTGCCACACCTTTCCTTTCAAATACTCTTTTTACAAGCCAGAGCTTTAATTTGCACTGTAAAATAATATAAAGAATACAAAGCATATAAAAATATAAGTATGCCTGTGCATTACAGCAATCAGCAATGCATGTCTGCCCTCACTCTTCGTGCTTCTGCATAAATCTTCTAGAAATTGTAGACTTGGCCCACCAGCCTCTCTAGGAGGAAAAAAAAATAAACACATTACAGATATCTGTCAGATCAAAACAGGAAAGTATACTTAAAAAAAAAAAGCAAGAACAATAATAAAAGTATTCTAAAATTAATATTAAGATGAAGAAAAAGAACAAGCCTGGCAGTTACACACAAGAACTAAAGGAATAATAACTTCCAAACCTGTAGCAGCATGTGAGAATGATATTTGGGGTCTTTTGTTTGATTGCTCACCTTCAAAAAGTGATAAGAGCCCACTAAGAGAAATTATCTTGAGCCAAAATTTTTGTCAAATATTACACAATACAGTAAAGGCACAAGTCACTATCCGGAAGAAAAAACCAAAGATTTTAAAAGGGTTATACAGACAATTTTTGAACTCATCACCTAAATTGGAGACAAAAAATAAAGAAAAAAAGAAAACAAACAAGTAAGCAAACAAACAAAATCCAAAACCAAACCAGAAATACATCACCACCAAAAGAAACCAAGTTTTGTACAGTTTAACTTCAAAAATTATTAAAATGAAATCTGTTTTGAAGGGCCTGGAACCAAAAGTTTCTTCTAGGACATTGAAGAGAATGCAAAGAGGTGAATTATGCACCTTCCTTTCGCCTGGTAGTCTCCTACAGGTTGGTGCCCTTATCTAGGATGGGAAAGATCTGGACTTTTATTCTTCTGCTCTCCTGACAAATGCTCCAAGTCCCACCATTCAGAGAAAGCACATGAAGCATTTGAATGCCTGTTCTGGAGTCATCAACATTTATTAAAGAGATTGTTTTGTAATTATTTCAGCAGAGTGTAAAGAGAACCCTGTTAGGGCTCCACACCTTTATTTGAGTGTGTTCCCCACTGCCAGGAACTGCCAGGGCCCACGAAGGAGTCACCCTGACAGCTTATGGAATAACACTCTTTATTAATAAAATTGTGACAGGTTAAGGTTTGAGGATTGCAGGTTCCTTTTACCTCCCTTGGTTGACAGCTTCTGTGAGGCTTGCCAGTTGAAAAATAACCCCATATTCCACCCGGGTAGTGCCACCCACATTTACCCTGATAATTTCCCTACCGTTATCACTGTGTCTATGACTTCCCAGCTTCCATTAATTTGAACCCCAGCCTTTTTTTCCTGAAGAACTTTTTGGAAAAATCAGAAGCATGCTTTCAAATTCAGGTATAAATGGATTCCCTCCCATAAATATTCAAATTAGTTTTCGAAATCCCATAGGAAACATAGCCCATTGGTATTCCCAGAAGTACACTCCAAATTACATATGTGCTCTTGAAAATTCTGTTCTGCCTTTTTCAACACGTGTTTGCTAGAAAAAAAGCCTATTTCCCACATGCTAATCCCAAGCTCCACATTTAGTTTTAACATTCAAAATTCTCCATTCTTCTTGTACTTGCTATTTCCATAAATTAACCAGAGGAAAGCAGAAGTAACATCATATGACTTATGCAACCAGTCAACACATTCCGAACTATGAATATTTATAACAACTTCTTTGTGCACTAGACATGAAAGAGAAAATTTCACATAGAAATTAATGAATATTTGTGAATAACTCTTGGTGGTGAATTTCACAATCCATTTGCAAACAACATGCAAAAGAAGAAGCAACGAGTGTTAATGAATATTAATTAGTGCTCCTTCTTTTGTCTGACACACGCACTCTCTCCCCCATTCAGTTCAGTAAAGTGGTGTAGCTGCACCAGATGGCAAAATTTGGTTCACAAAATGGGTAGCAATTGGTATTCATATTCACAAGCAGTCACATTACAGAGTGCTCTCAAGTACAGTGTTGACAGAGCTTGTATTCTCAGTTCCAGCTACAACAAGAGATGTCAAACTACCACACCAGTTCATTGTCTGAACATGCAAGACTTTTGGCTATGAGATATTTTGCAAAGCTCACCTGAAATCACCCAAACTGCTGAGCACATAGGCCAGAAGCAGAAGTAGCCAAACAAAATCAGAAATGCCTTTTGGCTTCACCAAAGTGCTGTCTGATCCATTATCATAAAAACTTTTTAAACTCCGGGGGAAATTTAAAAATCTGTGCTTTTAAAAGCTTGTACACCCTGACTGTTTTATGCAATCAAAGTGGTGTAAGCAAACTGTCTCAAGTGGGCAGGTAGAGAAAACAATCTGCAGATCAAAGAATCAAATGAATCTGCATGCAAAACTCGAAAATAGTTTAAGCAATGGGAATCCCACACCTTCCCATGAGGATATATCATTAGTATTTCCTGCATCACTTTCTATCCACAGATTGCATTTGCCCTGATTTCTTTATAAGCAGAATCAAAGATTAACAGAAGTTATCAGTGCAGGGCATATTTTTATCTCAGCTGAGTTTTGTTTCTGTATTCAAACTGAAAACCATCTGTAACTAAAAGCAGCTGAGGTCAGCCTGTGCTTAGCTTCTTGTCCGAGGACATCCAGAAAGTTTTCTAAAATATATCACCCATATTTCTAAAGGAAATAAGACTTCATGCACCAAAATATTCTGGATGTCCACTAATTATGGAAAGTTAAAAAAAAAAAACAAACTTTTTTTTGGCTCCAAAAGACAACTACAGCTGTTAACCATTTTGCATTTATGCCAGTTTGATACACATGGAAGACTTCCTTGAAGAAAAATATCCATCAGTCTTGATGAATTCAACACTGCTGCAGACTTTGAGTATACGAAGAAAAAAGTCTTGTGTAACACTAGAGAAATTGGCAGATACAATAGTAAAGCTTGATCGACAAGACAAAATGTGCATTTTCGTGTCAGCTTGCAAATTATGTTTTTCCCTTTTGAGTGAAATTATTGGTCATTGTGGTCATTGGTCATTATTATTGGTCATTGTGGACCCATTTGGTGACCTAGAGAGGAGAAACATCCTTGGTGCTCATGTCTAACCACGCCAGTAGCACTGTCCTTCTCTTCCTTGGGTCCCACTCCTCCAAATGCACACAGATACTCTTCTTTCCTGACCCTGGGTATGACAAGGGCAAAAGAAGATCCCTTTAACATCACTCAGGTGCAGGGCTGGACATGATGAGAGCTGGACCTGCACAGAAGGTGTTGGTCCCTCAGTTTTTATGCAGCCTCTGGGTGCTGCAGCTGAAATATTATCACCACACATTTAAGGCTTAATCCATGTCTCAGGAGCAGTAAAAAGTGAAAGTCATCCATTTTTAGAATTGGGCCTGAAGTTAGTGTGTCACATGCATCTTTCCCGAAGTGAAAAACCTCTCCAGTTTTACTCCAGTTGTCAGGTTGTCACCCTTGAGAACCTGTGAGAACCAAACCAAAACTTCCTATTTCTGTTCTGGAATAGGTTCAACAATCATAACAACAAAAAACTCCTTTTAAACAAGCAATTTTCATGTGTATTTTTTTTTGTTCTAATTTTATCATAGGCTCTTAGAAGATTTCCCTATTGAATTATAGGAAAAGACAATTTTTTGGAAAGGCTTTGATACCTGTGTGGATAATTCTCACATTCCCCTGTGTCACCCAGTGAGACAACTTTGTTTTTGGAAGGCAGAAATGGGGAGCAAAGGAATCTTATTCTTGACTTAATCAGGTCCTAAATCCATTTCCTAACCAAAGAAATTAATTTTCTCTTCTGACTGTCAAAACCAAGGGGATTAACAGCACTGTTTATCTTGTGTGATTGTAGCTGGCTGCAACTCTCTCTTCTGTCAGAAACACCCCCCCACCAACCCTGTACCCTCTGTTTTTGTGTCTCTGCCACATCTCTGCTCAGATCTGCCTCAGTTTCCCCAAACGACCAGCGAGGTTCCTTGGCAGAGCATCTTCAATGCCTTGGAGTGGTCAAATGCAGATTGCCTAAATGAAAACTCTGAGAATTCCAGATCGAGGGAAACATTGCACTGTCCAAAATCTGGAATGCATCAGCAACCACAGAGCCACACTTCTTACCAACAACATTTGGCAATAATCCTGTATTTTAATCCTACAGCAATAATGTCTGTACTGAGGTGAGTCTTAATTTCTGACTAGATCTTACAGGTCTGATTCTGATATTTTAAATTACTTTTTAATGATTTTTTTTTTTTTTTAAAGGGTCTGTGTAACTAAAAGCAGTATGGGACCTACATCCGTGATTTCCTTTTTGCAGATTTCATTTTAAGCCTCTATTCACCAAATTATTTTTTATTATTATTATTATTAAAAGAGTACACAAAACACACCACGCCACTATGGCAAAATGCTTTTTTAGACTTGAGAGTATAAACTCTCTTCAAGTTCAGTTTGCCCTAGGACTTCAAATGCTCGTAGAACTTTTCTGTAGATATCTCGTTGCAGCCTTTATGTTTCTTAAAATGTTTGATTCCTACTATGTTGTCCAATTGTTTTTATTTCACTTTGTCTAATATAGTCTAGCTCATTTTCTAGTACAGTATATAATGAAATCAAGGCTTATTTTACCTCTGCAGCTAGATAGACTGTTGTAGACAACTACGAGTACTCAGTGAATTAAAGCTCCTCTACAGATTACTTAACTTTGTTTTCCTATTGAATGACTTCCTAATCTTTAAATTCTGGTGTTGATTCATTGATGTCTTAACAGCCATTCTCAATACTAAAAAAAAAAAAAAAATATAGAAATGCAGTATTTGAACAAGTATTTAACAAACTATTAGAATTAGAAAGAAGTACCTCAGATTTTTAGTCCAGCCTACACCAAAATACAGATTGGAACATGAAGATTTCTGCATAATCCCATGTGCTTTGAAAACATGACAGGATGCCCAGTAGGGGAAGTAATGCGTTATTCTGGAACATTCTTTGAGCAAAGGGTTAAAAGATAAGATTTCTCATGTCCTCATTCCAGTTTCAAACATATGTGAAAGTGTTCATTAGACAACATTAACAATATTGATTTTCTTGTACAGTTAGCAGGAGAAAAAAAAATTGTACAGGAACTCTAAAGTTTCCAAAAGTAGCAAAAGCCAGCATAAAATGCTCAGAGAACTGCTCTCTATGATTCTACAGGAAACACAGAGCAAACGCACCATCGGGCTCACTCCAAAAAGTCACCTCAACCTTGTCAGGGTTTGGACAAATTTAGGAGGAAGACTCAGCGAGCTTCCTCTGCAAAAGATAGCGTCCTTAAACTCCCTTCCCCCCCCAGCTTAAGAATTTCTCAGAGGAAAGTGAAAAAAACCTGTTTATTTAACAAAACCCAGCTGCTGGGGGGGGGGGGGTGCACACAGGGGAAGAGAAAGGAAAATAAAAAATTAATAACGTGAGATAATAAACCTCTCATGGTGAAGACAACCTGGATGAATTCAGAGTCCTTTGTTTTCTGGGTGTAGTTTTCTGCTCTGTCTCCCTCCGGGCCCAGGATGGTGCAGGCCTCTCTCTAGGCCCAGGGTGTAGGCCCCAGGGTTCAGTGATCTGTTGTAAAGTTCCAAATGAGGAAGGAAAATAACCACGGTCCCAGAAAAAGCTGTCCTTTCTCCATGCCTCAGGCAGAGGAGGGAAAATGCCGAAAGTAAGTTTTAACTCCCTCCGATATGAGTCAAAGCAGCACCGAAAACTCACAGGAAAACAAAGGGTAAAAGTAAAAAAGTGTTGCTTCACCTTCAGCTGTAGAAAGGCGACTGTTGAGAGTTCTCTCCTGAGAACCACAGCAGCAGCTAGTGATAAGAACCAGGAATGTAAACACCTTCGGAGAAAACCAAAACACAGCACCTGGCTTCTCGAGCCAGCTTAAAGACACAGTGTTAATATTTTTTTCATTAAGCAGGTGATTGGGATATATAGCATCGTAAAGTCACCCCAAGACAAACCTGTTGAAGACTTTTGTTTATCCTTGCCAGACCGAGAGACAGAGGTGGTTGCAGAGCTCTGGGATGCTTCAAGGAAGCTCAGGAACACCCAGCACCCCCAGAGCTGGGCAGTGTCAGCGTTTAGAGGGTATAATTCACATTAAAAACCCTGACGAGGCAGATCATTTATAGTGTAGAACAGCCTAGGTGTAAAATACCTGGTTTTCTAACAGATCATCCCTTAGAGACAATTTCAGATGCAAAGCACACGGCTTTATATGCCTGTTTAGCAATGTTCTCTGTAGATACTGATTTACAATTGGTGCAAATGAGATTCTTGACAGATATTTTCCATTAGGTCATCTGGAATATGGATAAAAATGTGGGGTTTTTTAAAATACATTTTAAAATGTATTTAAAACAGGGACACCTTAAGGCACTGCCACTCATAATGCACAGGGAATGCACTGGATGTAACTTCTGATTCAATACTTCCATAAAACCTCTTGGCACTTTTTGCTTCTGTGCATAGAAGGTCAATAAGTGCAAAAGGCAGCACTTGTGGAAAGTGCCATTTTGCAGAAGCAGGAGCAAAATTTCCTTTCTTCTTGGAAATGCTCTGGCTCCAATTTTAGTTCCAGGCATTGGGCTTTTTGAAAGGGCTTTCCTCTCCTAGAGTCAGGGTAAAACCAACACAGCTGTAATTGAATTAGCTGTACCTTTTACCCATGTTGTAAAAGATTAAAATGTAAGATAGGTTGCTATCAACTGTGAACCCTGACACAAATCGTCTAACAGAAAATGAAAATACTAAAGTAGTGCAGAGTCCTAAGGAGTGACCCATTGCTGGTAACTAAAACAGAGATTTATGTAAGAATAATTTTTTTGTTAAACACGATGGTGTATCTTCAAAATGAATTTGAGTTTCTATTTCACATTCATTATAAGAGAAGAAGAGCAAATTCAAGTCAGATATAACTTAGACATGCTTTGGATAGATTGAGTGGTTTGAATTTTCTTCAAGAATTTTAGAGACAAAAAAATTGCTCCCACTGAAATTCCTTTCTGGTTTGTTTAATCACAACAGACCTGGCAGGGACTGGATGATCCTTGTGAGTCCCTTCTAATTCAGAATATTCTGTGATTCTGTGATCCTATGTGAAGAAATTGATAGGATTTTTTCGTGTTTACCTTTTAGAAAAAGAATCAGCAAATTTGTATGCATGAGAATAAGCCATATTTAACAAAATTACATTTGCAGTTCGAAAATATAGTTTAGTCAGTTGCCACCCATGTAATTTTCTCTTGCTTTCCTTCCCCATGTTCTTTCCTAAGCTTTTCTAGTTAGGTGTCCTTTACTTAGAGAAGAGAAAAATACTATAATAGAAATAAAAGTTGATGTTGGTAGATGCTACTAAATCCTTGGTTTTTGCACACTGATCTTTCAAGATCACTCAGGTTTCTCGAGGTTATCAGAAATATTATGGGGGGAAAGTTCATGTGAACAACGAGTGCATGTCAGTGCAAAATACCATTTCTGCTACCTATGTCTGCACTCATTTTGGAGGCCTTTTAGTATTTCCCCCAAATTCAATCCTTAGCAGTTATACATTCACAGTCAATGAATTTCAAACATTTATCACATTGACTGGAGAATTCAGAGCACTGAGGTTCCAATTTGTTTTCTGCTGAGCCAAGGCTTTCTACAAAAACAAGAGCTTGCAGAACTCTTCGGTGCAGTGTTAATCTTTCACACGAATAATGGCTCAAAACTAAATCAGCATCTGAATTTTGAGACAGTTTTAAGAGTCACCCATCAAAGATGAAAAAAAAATATTAGTCCTTGTCAGGAACAACACACATTTTCTTGGACAGGTATTTATATTATTTGAAAGTAATCTTAAATGTGAGATTACTGGTATGCCCACAAACGCCCTGAGGTAGCATTTTCAAAAGGCTATTAAAATTCATAGAAGTCTCAGATTTATGTATCTTCTAGCTGTTTCAGCTTATAGAAAGGATCACAAGACTATTTATTTTACAGCTCTTCGGGCTGTTCCTTCAGGTCAGGATTCTAAAACTCTTCTTTTTGATTCTTGCCAGTTCCCACAACTACCCTTAAGACGAATGTCCTACAACACTCCCTCCCCTACCAACAGCTCTTTCTTGAGGTCAGTTTGCTAAGAGAAACAAAAGAATCCCCAAATCTCCTGTTTCAGGCTCACAACCAAGCTCTTCTGATCCCTGGTTCTCTCTCTCTCCCTAGGGGTGGCAGAGACGTTCTTTATCTCCATCTTTACAGATAATACACCTGTCAGCTACATTCATTTTGCCTCTGAAGGTCACAATTAATTACCAGCTTATAAATGTAATGAGCCTTTAACACTGCACAAGCAACCCTTAAAAAGGTATGAGAAGGACACAAAGATACATTCAAGCACAGCAACAGATTTTAAGGAAAACCCCATCACTTCAGGATTTCCCAAACGCTGAAAATTGCCCAGGAAAGAGGAGAAAATTCCTAAGTGGAGTAAGACACTTTTGATAAGCCAGAATAGCTGTTCTCACACAGGAATCAATAGTGCACATTTACATTTATACCACAGGGAAGCTGCTTTTCAGTTCAGAGGCAAACTGATCACAGTTGTTGTTGGGAGTTCCCCTAATCCTTCATTCATTCATAAAATGGAAATCCCCCTGCTCCCTTTCCTATATACTCTGAAGTGGAAAGAGAGGCAAACACTTGCCTAAGGAACGGGGTGTTAAGTGTTTGATAAGAATGTAAATTGTTCTCCTTTCACACATTCCCGTTACTTGAAATAATGAAATTATAGGGAGAACTACTATTTACAGAGAGAGAGAGAGTCATTAAAATGAAAAATTATGAAAATGTGATTGCATTGAGGTAGTAAATATTTTGATTGCCTCATGCAATCAATTAACATTGCACTTTTAGCCAGTATTTTGCAGTGGATTATGTTCATATCTCCTGGTCTCTTAGAAGAATAAAGAGACCTAGATAATCTACTTTTTACAAAACAGAACTAATTTGTGGAAAGTACTAGTGTTTTCTTATTAGGCTTGAAACCAGAATAAAGCCAAACATTTCATTTTTCACTGTGAAGAAGCTATCATTTCCTAAACAATATTGTTTATGCCCATAAAAACATCAGACTGAACATGTCAATATGCTGTAAGAATGACAACTGCAGGAGAAATCCAATTTAAAAACTGGTAGAAGGCATGCAGGGTTTATATGTATTAATACACTTAAAAAACAAGTGAGAAAGCTTATTGATGACATTGCTGTTTAACAACACAAAGGAAGCAAGAACTTTCAGATATGATCCAAACAGAATATGTTCTAAAACGTATCAAAAGGCTTCAAGTAAGAGAAATTAAAGCTCATAAATAACATTTTCTACCTAATTAGATGCTCGTTTTGTCCAAAATTTGTTTTCTTTCTCTAAAGATTATTATTTTTAGACTATCGAGGAGCAATTACAATGTTTAAGTGAACAAAGGTTACAACCTGCTGTTCACCTGCTGACAGGGTAATAAAACAAACATATTCCTTCACTCCATTAGGAAGCACTAAGTAATCCAATGAATGAGTATGAGGAACAAACTACTTCAGTGCCACAATTCTGTATGGCAGAAATGGTCAGGACACTCCACTCACTGAACTTGGCCATGGCGTATTTAAGCAAAGGTAATAATTAATTTTCAGATATCTACAGGGGACATGGAAAACATGACAGTAAAAAATCCCTGTGCGAGTCCAGCACTCTGACCAGCTTCTTTTAGATGTTCCATTCTTGGAAGTTTAATATCAGAAGTACTTATCTAAAGGTAGCTGATGCTAAATGAGATTCCTTATCTTTTAAACTCTGTGTTGGAATGAGCCTTTTGTTCACTCCTCCCATGCTGGTCTAATCCCTTCCTGGTCCTCTTTGTGATGAGACAAAGTCAGGTTTGTTGCAAAAGCTCAGCTCAGCCACATCCTGCACTATTCCCTGAGCTTCACAGGCACATTGTCCTTGTCCACCCTGAATCTCCCTCCATTTCAGAGATTTATTGTCCAATCACATCCCACCCATTGGAGTTCCAATAGTCGCAAGCTACAAATGGCATTGAAAGGTTTTTTTTTAATTTTTAGTTTGTGTTTGTAAATGGATTCTACTCAGAGTTTAACCAGAGGAGAACCACGAGATTTTAATGGTGCCAGATCTTATCAAGAGGCTGTAGACTTTCTATCAGTAGGGTCTTTATTTAAACAAAGGTTAGATAGTATTTCTGAAGAAAATTTCCTAGCTTACAACAGATATTACAATTTTTGTTTTTTCTCTTTATAACTGAAGTGTCTACAGAGTTCAGTCAAAGCTCTGAAACTTAATAGAGGAAGGGCACTCTTCATGGTCTAAAGTAGTTTGGACTGGTTTCTGCAAGCAACTGCGCTTTATTGATGTTTTTTCCATTTTCTACCATAATTGACCTTTCTTGCACTGATTGAAGTAAAGTATCTTAAGTTGAAACAGATAAAACATTATGACTACCAAAAAAATAGTAGATTGACTATCTCAGCCCAACAGGTCTTAAAAAACACCCTGACTGCAGAGCAGTTTCTTTCTGTTCACTTCACTCTAATAATGCTGGAAGGAAGACAAGGATCAAAGTGTCAGAGAGAGGATTCCCTCGTTCACCTTCTGATCCTTCTCTTCAAAGCGTGAGGCCACACAGAACTGGCAATATCTTTTCAGACTCTGTAGCAGGGAAAGAGGTTTAACTCTGCTTAAACCCTTTCCCCCAGATATTGAATTAGGTGCTGAACTGCCCTATCAGCCCAGATCCTGCTCCGTTTCTCTCTGCAGTGCTGCCAGCTTGCTGACAGAGATCTGTTACATACTTCACTATTTCTCATGGAAAAATAAAGCCTCTTTTGTAAACCAAGGAGCAGGCGTGTATCTGTCTTTCAAAGAAGGATGGCACTGATTCTTTTCCTGTTCTCTACTCATCTTCTGTGCAATCACGTTGTCGGCTTTTCTGGTAATTCGTAGACTGCTCTCTCCCTTTAATTTGAGGCGGGAGAAAGAAATAAATGTAGGTTAGAAACATAAATATTCAAGTGTTTTAGTGTTGGTGTTGTCACTCAAAAAGGTTCACTTTTCATAAAATGGCCAGTGAAAGTAATTCACTAAAGCTGGTGCCAAAATGTTGAAGACGGACACAGGGAAACACATGAAACATTCCAATTCATTTTGGCACCACCCAAAATCAATCACAGGATGGACTGGGTTGGAAGGGACCTTAAAGATCATCTTGTTCCATCCCCTGCTGTGGGCAGGGACACCTTCCACTACAAAAGGCGATAAATATCTGTAAATACTCTTCTACTCAATAACTCCAAAGATGTTAATAAAGAAACAAAATTGAGAATTGAGACTGAATTGGTCAATCCAGCCTGCTTTTGATGCCATGAAGAGAATCACTTGGCAAAATGAAGAGAATTCCTCTGCAGAGTTCACTATGAATAGAAAAAATGCAGATATTTCTGATTCATTAAAATAAGTCCAGAGAAAAATGAGTTTCTGTTTAAGCACTGGTAAATGTTTTTGTAAAAACCCTTGAAATTAATCAGCACAGAATCGGGATGGTCCTAATTTATCTCTTCTAAAAACTATTTCTGTATGGAGGAAAGGAGATTGGCCTACAGTTTTTACAAAAGTGTATTAAATTTAATATTCCTGCTTCAGAAACGTGTCAGTGTAAAAACACGAATTTGCTTTTCTATCTAATTCTATAAGTCTTTAGCCTAATTGATCTGTACCAGGGCAAAAACTTACCTGACATGCCAGCATTACAAAATCAAGACCTTTGGTTCAAGCCCTTGGCAACAAGCAGTGGGTTCATAAAACATTATTACATTGCCTTGTCGAGGCACCAGAAATTTTAGCATTCACTCACCTGAAGGAAAATACTCATCTAATCAAGACTTCATTTACGTCTTATTAGGCTGAAGACAGACAATCAGGATTTGGGGCTACTCAGCCCCCAGAGGAGCCCCAGCTGAGAGGGACCTCCATCCCTGTGTCCCTGTGTGCAGGACCCAGGCTCTGACCCAGCACTGGCACCAGAGGAACAGGCAGGAACTGATCCCAGGAAGCTCCAACTTCTTCCCTGAGCAGTGACTGAGCACTGGAACAGAGACCAGAGAGTTTCCCTCCCTGGGGATATTCCAGAGCTGTCTGGACACAGTCCCGGGCCCTGTGCTCTGGGATGACCCTGCTGGAGCGGGGAGGTGGGACCAGGTGACCCTTCCAACCTCACCCATTCTGGGATTCTGCGACTCTTTGATTTTGTGATTAAAATAATATTTTAATTTTTTTTTTATTAGAAAACTAATGTACAAACCAAATTATCAAAACCACTGATGTGAGCTTCTACAGCCTTAATTGGTGTGATGATGAGAGAAGAACATCAGTACCACAACAGTTCATTGACAAGCTTCAGTAGTTGCTGTGCTATAGACACACTCTACACTGCCTCTTTTTGTGGTCACAGAATAGTTTCATTGTTGTAGGCTTCATTAAAAATTCTTTCACTAACTGGTTTCATGGATTAAAATTTAAACTTGAAGAGAATTGTAGACTGGAGCCATTTGCCATTATCCAGGTCAAATTGTTTTTAAAGTCCTGCTATTTCCATTGCATAATGCCACTCAACTTTGACTACATCGCATTTTTCACAAGGGCCTGGAGTGCCACTACAAGGGAGGATGACTTCCCACTGCCAGAGGGCAGGGTTAGATGGGAGATTGGGAAGGAATTGTTCCCTGTGAGGGTGGGGAGGCCCTTCCACAGGCTGCCCAGAGAAGCTGTGGCTGCCCCTGGATCCCTGGAAGTGTCCAAGGCCAGGTTGGACGGGGCTTGGAGCACCCTGGGATAGTGGAAGGTGTCCCTGCCCATGGCAGGGTTGGCAATGGATGGGCTTAAGGTCCCTGCCAACCCAAACCAGTCTGGAATTCCATAATTTAATGAATAAGAATGCCAGTTAACATGCATTGAGTATTATAATAGACATTATAATGAAGTAGACTACTGGTTAGCTATCTACTTATATTATATTTTGACTGGCCAAACACAAAAAAACTACTCTGAAGTTTTCCTTTCTTTGGTGGCCACAGCATAGGAAAACACATGACATAGAGAACTGCACTCACTGAGGAATCAAAATCAACTCAACAGATGTGGGGCGAGTTCAGGAAAAAAAGAAAGAAAAGCACTTCACAAAAAATAACAGAAGTTGTTCCAAATATATGAGTTACAAGTACAAAGCCATTAGTGTCGTTTAAAATAAATCTCCTCGAGCAGTAATTGCAGCCCTGTACATACATGTACTATAAAGAGAAATGGGAAGTATGCTATTTTTTGCCTCTTTCACTTGATGTTTCTTGAAAGATACTAAAGAAACTTGGTTTTTTCAGCCTAGTCTCTTGATAGGCTGCAAACCAGTTTTAACTATTTCCAACAACCCTCACCTTTAAAAAAAAAAAAAATAAGCCCCCAAACAAATAAAAAGAGAGGAGGATTAAAAAAATAAGCCAACCACAGCCAACACCCCTCTTCCTCAAAACTCCACCAACCAACATACCCACAAATGCTGTGATCAGGACCATTTCCTTTTTCAGTTATGCTGGATTCTAAGAAAACTTTGGAAATCTTCTACAAGGTCAGAAATGAAGCCTACTGTGTGTGAAGCAATGACTTTTGTATTAAATATAGCAAAATAGAGCATGACATTATTTTCTTTTGATAGATTCCTATGATAAGGAAATCTACTTTTATATCTTAATAGGTCTTCTGTAGAAAAGGAAAGGAGTCAAAAATTATAAAAACAAGCAAAACCAGAAAACAATAGAAGAGATTTAAAGAAATAAGAAGTAATCGTTTGTAATGTGTGCTAAGTTGTTAATAATTTCAATAATTTTACAGATATTTCATCTGATAAAGCACTGGAGTCACAAACATTTTCAGTGACAATTTTACTTAATTTAATTCAAAATTCTGCTGCACATTAATAAATTCTTCCTGAATTGGTGTTTTTACATGCTATTAAGGTTTAGGCAAGAAAAACTGCACACTGTAAACTTCAGTGCTATTTTAGTTATAAAATAGACTGTTCATGTAGTTGGAAAAAGAATAATATTGCAAACAGCCAAGATGCAACATTTAAAGATCTGTTCATTTGTGGTGGGCACACACACACACACACATACAGACTGCAGAATCATAGATGGTTTGAAATAATTATTTTTAATTGAAAGCATAAATCAATTCTTTTCAAGCATTGAAATAGCTTCCTTTTTGCTATTCAAGAAGGGCTGCTAGATAATTAGAAGAAACTCGAGTTCACAGATAAATATATGCTTTGTTGATTGCAGATGGCATTTCAAAGAAAAGCAACTGCAGAATTACTGAAAGAATCAAGATTTAAACAAATTCTCTTGCATCTTATATCTCTAATATAGAGGTTTACTTACTGTCACATAAATTGATCTATTAGTCTTGTAGCAAAAAGTAAAGCAAGAAATATGATACATCCAAGTTGTTTTTGTAGTACATGATCCTCACCTCAAGAATGCTTAGGATTCTGACAACCTTCAGGTTATTGCTAAGTAAAAAAATATTGGCCATGACGCCTGCCCAGATGCTGTGGTGTGTTATCACCAAGATTAATTTCTTTGAGAAATCTACACGGATTTCCCATTTCTCATCATTTCTGAACAGAAACTATAGTTATAAAACTTGCAAACGTCCTCATGCCTTTTTAATCTGAAGTTTAAGGTACTACATGAATATGGAACTTCTATGATTTCATAAGATCTGCATTCTTGGCTGGATGATCTTATAAACCCACATGCAGATTTTGTTTAGATTAGCATGGTTTCCCTTGGAAAAAATGTTTGTAAACTCTCTGAACACACCGTTCAACACCCACTCTTGGAGAAGCATTTGTTGTTTCATTAATTATTTCCTTTGCAAAGAGACAGATTTGCCGTTCCTCTTGTAACTCAATGGAATTGTCTCCTAGGGTAGTAAAGTCATTAAAAACTGCACAAAGAATACTAAATAACAAACTATCTTGAGTGGGAAGGGACCCTCAAGGGTCATCCAGTCTCACCCCTGGCCCTGCACAGGCACCCCAACAATCCCACCCCGTTCATCCCTGGGAGCGTTGTCCAAACTCTCCTGGAGCTCTGGCAGCCTTGGGGCTGTGACCATTCCCATGTCACTCCCTGGGGAGCCTGTTCACTGCCCACCACCCCCTGGAGGAAGAACCTTTTCCTGATCTCCCGCCCGACCCTGCCTTGGCACAGCTCCAGCTGTTCCCTTGTGTCCTGTCCCTGGTCACCACAGAGAAGGGATCAGTGCTTCCCCTTCAGCTTCCTCTCAAGACCAAATGACCTTCACTGGCAAAATATTAGCTCAAATGCAGCTTCCTACGAAAGGCAAAAAAATCCATGAGAAAATGTATAGATATTTATAAACATTATGTGGCCATGCAAAGTGTCACGATACAGTAAAAGTGGTCCTCCTATTGCTGGTACCAAAGGGTTGACAGTAACATACGCCTCAAGGTGTGTTAGGCTTTAGCTGGACAGACCCCAGCTGCCTAGAAAATTCTAATGAGTAAGAGCATTTATTCAATGTTATTTTGTCTTTGGGTTGTTTCAGCTTTTCTTTAACTGTCTGCAGCCGCGTGGTGCAGCACAATGTGCATCTGTAAAAAATGAAGTGTAGTGAAGTACAGGAAAAAGGTGATGGCAGGTGCATAAAAATTGTAGGGATGGACTGATGCCAGATGACAAGGTAATAGAGATTCCATGGTCAAATACTGCCCAGGGAATTGTAGAATCATTGAATGGCCTGAGTTGGAAGGGACTTTGAAGATCATCCAGTCCCAACCCTGCCATGGGCAGGGACAACTTCCACTATCCCAGGGTGCTCCAAGCCCTGTCCAGCCTGGCCTCGGACACTTCCAGGGATCCAGGGGCAGCCACAGCTTCTCTGGGCAACCTGTGCCAGGGCCTCTCCACCCTCCCAGGGAACAATTCCTTCCCAATCTCCCATCTATCCCTGCCCTCTGGCAGCTGAATTCATTCCCTGTGTCCTGCCCCTCCATCCCTTGTCAAGAGTCTCTCTCCATCTTTCCTGCAGCTCCTTCAGGCCCTGCAAGGCCACAGTGAGGTCACCCCAAGGCTCCTCCCGTCCCGGCTGAGCCATCCCAGCCGTGCCAGCCTCTCCTCCCAGCAGAGCCGCTCCGTGCCTCTGCTCACCCTGGTGCTGCTCCGGGCTGGCTCCAGCAGCTCCACGTCCTTCCCGTGCCGGGCCCGGGGCTGGGGCAGCTCTGCAGGGAGGGTCTCGCCTGAGGGGGCCGAGGGGCAGAATCCCGCCCTGCCCTGCTGCCCGCGCCGGGGCTCGGCCCAGCACGGGGCTTTGGGCTCCCGGCTCTCCCCCGCCGGCAGGTTAGGAGCTGGGTGAAAGGATTTTAATGGAAAACAATTACTGAGCAAAAAGAAAACACAGGAAGATAGTGAATTTGGATGAAAAGCGGAACAGAAAACCAGTGAGGAAAGACCAAGGTGCAGTCTTGGTCAGCAAATATATGAAAATTACCTAAAGCAGACGCTGCAGGGAGGAGGGAAGACCCAACACCATCAAGAAGTTTTGGTAAGAACCTCAGAGTAGTGGCAGAACAACACATTCCCAAAAATCCTCTGCCTGATGCCAATGGCCTTAGAGGACAAATGAAGCACCGAAAAACTGGAAGGGTAGGAGGAAATAGTGATTGTGGGCATAATAATCCCAGTTTCACATAACCTGGACAATCAATGTAATTTCAATAATAATAATAATAATAATAATAATAATAATAATAATAATAATAATAATAATAATAATAATAATAATATAATTGGATTCTTAATCTAATTAAAATATTAACAGTAAAATCTTGACTTCACTTCATGCATTTTTTTTCCCCCAAACAGTCAAGCAATTGAGTGCAACGAAAGCATAACTCTTGTAAACCAGTTTAACCAAATTTTGTTTTGAAAGTTTGTCAGGTTAGGTAGACATCCAATTTATGCTGTTCTATGAAACTTTTTCAATTCACATCATGTGCAAATTTACTGGTGTAAAAAGCATTTTCACCTTAAATTCTGTAAGTAGAAGTCAGCATACATTTTCTGAGGGTTCCTGTATATTTAATTATAGACTTCTAATTTTAAAATATATAAGTTAAATATGAACATATTTAACTAGTTACAGGTTTGGAGGTTTTTTCCATGAACAGCTTTGTCTAAACCACTAAAAGGAAGTTATTCAAATACACACTCTGCTTTCTCCTAGAAAAAAGAGTGAATAGTCTCAAGAGGATAACATTAGCATTTATTATATGCACATACCTGTTAGGCTTTTTATCTACTATTTGCAAACACAGGGAGAGGCAACAAATGGAAGGAAAACAGAGGTGAGTTAATTAATAGCAGCTAGAGATAATTTCTCATGGTCTCTCAGTCACTCAGTCACAGTTCTATGGGGAACAAATCTGCTGACCAAAGTGATGTCTGATTTCTACTGGAATAAATTGAGTTTCACGCAAGAGTAGAAATACATGTTGCAAACTTATCTCGATCTAGGAAGAAATCACAGATTCACAGATTCACAGAATATTCTGAGTTGGAAGCAAAAGCAATCCAAGTGTTAGGAAGTAAGCAGTGAAAAACTAACTTTCCAGCATGGCAATCAGCAAAGCTTTGCAATTTTGCTTTTACCAGCTTAGCTAATTGCACTAGATGGACCTTTTTTTCTGATCAAGTTCAGCTTTTCTTATAGTCTAAGTTAATGTAGTTCCCTTCCAAACTGAAGAAGCTACTTTCAGAATTTGAAGAAGGATAATGTGTTTCATGAGGTTCTTTCCCAAGAACCTCAGTGATTCTATGATTCTGTGATTTAAAGAAATACAGCAGCTCTTGTAACGGAACTGTGGACTCTTTAATACAGCTAGTTAGTTATCATACTTAAAACACTTATAGAAATCAACCTCCCACTAAAAAAAACCCCAAACAAACACCAAAAATAACCCCCCCAAAGGAAACACTCTTGAGGACTCTTTTTTAAAAAATTTTTTGTGTGTTGTTTGCTTAACAGAGTTTTGTTGGAGATTTTCTTCCCTGTTCAATTGAATCTGTTCTGATTTTGCTATTTTAACTTACATTTTAATTGCAGTTGGTACTTAAGCTATTTCATTGATTATTAACATTTTGTAGTTGTAGCTGCCATGAACTGTTCTGCCATTTGCAAGAAGTGGATGGGGGGGCTGGTTTGTTAATTTGGCAATTTCATTTTTTTCAGTGGAAGCAGCTTGTAGTCCATTCTCGAGTCTATATGTAGAGCTGTATAAACGTGCTGGGGTATTTTTTCTGGTGCTATTTATCCTTGCTTGAAAGCAGGCCAATTGTTTGCATGGCTTGCATGTCATCAATTTGAAAATCTCACCAAATATTCAATGCCTTTGCTCAATTACTGTTTTCTTACAACATGGAAGAACCAAGAGCTAAATTTTGTAAATTATTCTGGGCAATTTTGCCTTGTATGGTAGAGGTTTTTTCCAAAGCTTTTCGAACACACACGTAAAATTCTAGGAAAAAAATATTAAAATTATAACAGGGAAAAGTATTTCTGACAATTTTTAACTACCCTTTTTCAAAAGTAGTTCCAAAAAGGTAAAAAGACGTGAATATATATATATATGTATGTTGCTCCATACCCCTGTGTTTTCAATATCATGACCTCCACTACATCTTTCAAGAAGTGCTAAAAGGCAAACGATCAGAAGGTTTTTCCAACTGAGCACTGTTAAATTTAATGTTACTCTGAGGTGCTGACAGGTGTGATTTGGAGGAGGTCCAGATGGAAATGGTGCAGAGCGTGAGGCTTGCAGAAGCCTGGGCAGTGGGGAGGTAGTGCATTCCTGTGCCTCAAACACCAGTGACCATACCAGTGGTCAAGTTAACGAGGATGTGCCTGGAAAGGGCGGGGCAGCACCTTCCTGGTGCCAATTTCCCAGTGCAGGTCCATAGTGACAAGGGTGAGAGTGGCTCAGGGAAGGGGCAAGACCAACAGAGGAGGATAGAGACCCTCAGGGACGCCAAAGCAGCCCCAGACTTTCTGGGAACTCTCCAACTGCCCATGGCCCATGGTGTGTTACCAGACACGAAGAATTCCCTCCCTGGGGAGGGATCCAGGCATTCCCATGCCAAAGTGGATGTTTAAGACCCCTAACCCTGTTGACCCATTTCCAGAAAGGTTCAGGAGACCTGACAGCACATCCTAACTCATTTACATGAGTTACATGAAGAGCAAGAATACTAATCCCAGGGAGGGGAAAATTTACCTGGGAGAAGGTTCCCCCAGGGAGTCCAGGTGTCTCCCCCAGGACCCTGGACACACGGTCAGCTGGATCAATGCTGGATACAGGACCGGTGATTCCTTTTCCTCTCATATTTCATCTCCTGTTCATTTTTCTCTGTCTTCCATATTTATTTTTATTCTATTATTATTATATAGAGGGAAAATATATACTGGTATCCATGCTGACTGTATGGTTTGCTAATAAACTTTGTGAGTTTTGGGGAGTTTTTTGGAGTCTTATTGGCCTTTGCTGTTCTTTTTCATCCATGCCCATCTATGAATCTTCGCTGCTTCCCTCCATGTAGGACTGGGATGCAACAAGGACAACCTCACCTTTCCGAAGGAAGTCAGGGTTCCAGGGTTCTTTCAACCAGCAGCTGTACCTATAACCCAATGCCTTCCTTTCCTGAGTAGATGTTTCTCCAAAAGGAACCTGTTAATTTCAGAACAAAACTTCAGTTTTAGTTATATTATCACTTCTTGTCCTGTTCAAACCCTATAATTTCCAGATTGCACAAACGGCTGCTGGATGAAAATGACAAACACTGTGTTAGAATATGAAGTGCAGGGCATAGAAATGTATATTGAAAATATGTAAAGAAACTGTACGTTGAAATAACCATTTCTTCTTATCCCTGCCAAAATAAAGATGCTTTTCATACGTAAAAAACACACCTCATGTGTTATATTTTTGGAACATTAAAAGCAAACAAAAAAATAAACAGCAACCAAATGCAACATAAGAAATCCTTGTGCACAAAATGACATTATTAGTATCACCAGCTTTCAGGTACATCTCAGGGTGTAGGAGAGTCACTAATGAAATAATAGTTTCAAATTTGCTCTGCCCACTCCTGGAAAGAGGCTTGAACCAAGTTCTCGCTGTTCTTTAACTCTTTGAAGAAGTTTTGGCAGCACTCTGAATTCATTAACGTTGAAGCTGTTCTACTGCACACAAAATATCACTCATCAGGGCTGGCAAAGTGATCCCTCTAATCTGATCTGCTTCTGGTAAAACTCTTTGGGATAACTTTGCTTCTGTAGATGATGCAGAAGTGTTTTGAGAGGAGTGAATGTGAGCATATTGCAAATGCTCAGGACACCAAAAAGTTGACAAGGAACTCATAAGGACAAGGAGAAGCTGGATTTCAATACTCAGCGGAGGAAAAAAGGAATCAAAACTTCACTGTACAGATGACATCCATTTATTTGTAATTCACTGTGTAGCACCTTTTTTATTTAATACTTTTTTTTTTTTTATCCTTTCCTCTCTTCATTTCAAAGCAGCAGCTTTGAGACCGAGTGTAGTGAAGAGACTGCTAAAGAGAATTGCTCTGAATACAAGTTTTGGAGTTGATTAGAAGAAACCTGGAGATTTCTGAGAGGTTACAACCTTAGATACAGGTAAAAAACAATGTATTACACATGAGATAAAGGAGAAAGCCAAACTAACAAGGGAGAGCAGAAAAGTGAGAATTTCCTCGAACATCCTCCTGCCTTCCAGCCATAGAATTTTTCTGTTTTTCTAAAAAATACTTTTAACATTTCTCTATTTCTTTAATTGCATCGTTCTATTTAAAAAGTAAGTTTTTCTGAAACCTACACTCAAGGATTGAAAGCCCTTAAGAGCCCTTGAAAGCCATTTCAGGTTTGGTGTTTTTAATGCTGGGGGTTTATGGATTTTTGGTGTTGTCGTTTTGGTTTCAGGTGGGTTTATTTGTTTTCCTGTTTTCTTGGGGTTTTTGTTTGGTAGAGTGTGTTCATTTGTTTTATTAAACTATCTTTGTGGGATAGATTAGTGAATAGCTTTTTTTCCAAAACGCTGGTCATGTTATCAGTTCAAGTTGTCGATCCTTTCATGATCAGTGTGACTGCCAAAGGTGCTGGAAAAGAAGTGGAGCACAATGTTTGCCATGCACACCTAAATATATTTAAAATTAAATAAATTAAATCAAAAGATATCAAGGTTGTATAAGATTGTAAGCATTTCACAACAAAAATATAGAAAAAAGATCTACAAGCACGTAGTTTTTTTCACTGTCCATGTTACAGCTGTTAACAGTATGGCATCCTACAACTTTATTTCACATACAACTGCAGGAATCTTCTTTCTAGCACCAAATTTCCAATTCCACCTTGTGATAAAAAATTAGCTTTTATTAAGGTCGGTCTGACAGCAGCAGGTACCAGAATACCTGTAGAACTCACCCTGTAACCACAAGAAAATAAATGATCAACATCATGGGCAACATGGTTCTGTTCAGCTGCAGTTCACCACAATCAAAGCAGTCTAATACCACATGTTGCTCCCAGAAACACTTCTGTCAAATGCCCAATAAATTAATTTTGAGATTCTTAAGGTTTCCAAGATGTGAAACAGGCAGAGCTGGATTGAATATCAGAGTGATTAAGTCTTTAATTTATTTTACTCCTGTTCAATCATGCTTAAAAAATAGACACACTTCTTTCATTATAGCAGCTAGAGAGTATGTGAGACTATTTCTACATATATCAGTTCTAATTACCTCTGAGCAATTAATAATCTATCATAGCTTGGAGCAACATGTTTTTAGGTGCACTTTGTCAAAAGAGTGCCATGGATATTTAGATCATGTTCGCTTTAGTCAGAAGAAAATAATGATGACAAATAAGAGAACTTCAAAAAGAGAACTTTTATTATTCAGAGGCTGATTAAAAAAAACCAAACCGAAACCAACACAAATACCTCTCAGGAATAGGTGAATTGCATGGCCCTCACAATGTTCAGACTTTGTGACAAGAACATCAAGTGTGGCTGTTATAGAAAACACAAAGGAAAGAGTTATTTTTTGCTACTATGCTGCAGATCCCACGAAAAAGATTTGGGCAAAATACTGGATATTTAACTAATAGAACAACCTCTCTCTGTCTGGTACTTTGGTAATCTCTGCTCTACAATCAAGAGGAAAGAGGAAGATTTATCACTTGTATGTTCTAAATAAATTTATTTCCCAGTTCTTTCAAAAATGTTTAACAGAATTGCACCACTGGAACTTTTACCCTGTAGCCCTACCTGTCAAACATCGTCTCTCTATTAACACTAAAAGAACAACAGTTAAATAAATATTTCAGTACTGAATGTAAGATTAAGATGAGTCTCACTGAATCGATATGGCCTTTTATGCTGCATATGTAAGATTCAAAAAGTACAAATTCTCAAAGGAATATGTAGAATAACGACAGAAAAAATGACAAAAAACAAAGTTATAAAGAGAAATGTCAAGCAAATGGATGATCACTTTCAGGAATTTCTTTCTCTTTACCCTTTATGCTGCTTCTCTTGCCTAATATTTGACATGCTCACTCCCCCACACCACACACCTGTGAGTTATTAAATTTTAAAAAGCGACAACCTTAGCTCACCTCACTGTCCCTCAAGTCCATAGGTGGAATCCATGGAGCCTTTACTTGGTTTAAGCACAGAAGGTGCTTTTGTCTCTTGACAGGGCCCCAAGTATCTAGAACTCTGCTAAAGGACATGCTTAGTTTCCCCATCCAGAAAAGTAAGGATTCACAATTTAAACATTACTCTTTTGCATCATTGTGAATTAAACCTGGTAGGCTACAAACACCTTTAATCCAAATGGCATGAGCAAATTCCTCACAAAATATACTTGGAACTCAGTATTCAACTCAGCATCACTCAGATTTAATCCCGCTCCAATTCTTATTATATTAAAGTGACCCACATAAAAAAGCTGGTGAAATAAAATAACATTTCCCAGACAGCTAAATTCAAGTGACAGCTAACATCATATTTTACATTCTTATTTAATTCAACCTTGAAAATCAAAGTTTTTGTGATTTTATAAAATACCCACAATCATCCCGTTATATATGAGTAAGCATCTTTCAAAAAACTTATGTGTGATATGTGAATTATTTCAGTTACTGATCTTTAAAATACTTTCATAAAGATATATTCTCTAAATAAGGATCTATTATAATTTTTTTTATATTTGAAGGTAATTAAAGTGTATTAGATTTGGTGTTGCTCCTTATTAAGCTCATCACTACTTGTTCAATAATTTATTGATATTTAACAAGTATAAATAGTGTCTTAATCTAATATGAAACTCTCTTTGATTACAAACTGAGCTGTAGCAACACACAGCAGGGCAGTACCTCTGCTCTGTTAATACACCTTTATTTAGGCTCCAAACTTTATTTCATTTGTGGTGTGTAATATCCCTGTTCTGATTTCTAAATCAAGATAGCAGAATGATGGCTAACACCTTTACAAAATTGAAGCACAGCAATTTTTCAGGCAGTACTTACGTAATGAGAAAGTTATTCCTTCCCCTCTTTTCATCATCTCTCTCCCTATGGGCCGCCTATTTTACTTTTAAAGTAATAGTTCTTCTGCAGAAAAATATTGTGTATCACTTTGGCAAATCTTGCAAGCTGACCAAATCTGGTTGTCATTGTACATTGGAAAGAATACAAGTTAGTTTCAGCAATTGGCTTTAAAATGTATTTTATTGCCTTTTTAATTTCATTCAGGTAGAGACTTCTCGTGAGGGTAACAGTTATTTGTCTCAACAGACGAGAAATAATTCCTCAAAGGCCTTTTAAATATTAATTACAATATGTAAATATTGTCAAAATCTGTAAGTTACAGGGTTTTTCCACAGACCAGGACCCAGTCTGAGGTCAGAGCAGGTTAGTCAGGGTGTTCTCCTGTTGAGTCTTGGAGATGAGTCTCTGGACAACCTCTCCCCGTGCCTCATGGTCAAAAGAGATTTTTCTTACAACAGAACCAACATAAACGTGTAAAACCTGCCAGCAAAATAACCCAGTTAGATAAAAATGTACTTAAAACAGGTGCCCATGCAGTTGTAAGTATTGCTACCTCTGTGTAGAAATACCATTTAAAGAAATCAGGGTACTTAAAGAAAGAGCAAGGCAGAATTCCAACTCTAAAGAAATTCGATAAAAAGTTTAAACTAAGAAAAAGCTTTAAGTTTTTTAACCTGTTGCGTCTTCCACTGTTTGGCTCTTTTAATTAGAACTTTATTTGCCTACTTATAATCAGAGAGCCACAGAGCTTGTTGATAACATGGTCTTTAAAGACCTAATTTATTTTCATAAAGACCGCTAAGAGGATGGGGAAAAAGTAATTAACTATTATCTCTTTTTTTCCTAATAACCATAAACTTATTAAATGACTAATAGTCAAAGTGTGGGCATGCAACATGCATTTTAGCATCATTTAATCCTGAGCACTTAAAGAGGAAATGTTAATAAAACCCAGATTTGTTTACAGAACTATGATAATCCGCTGATACCTTAGGATCAGCATATACACGCAGTTTCCCTTTCAAATGGCCTGGAATTTCAGGTTCTTTACAATTTTATGAATAACCTTTTTACAAGAAGCTGTCAAGAACTTTGTCCAACTACTTTTTCTCATGCTGTTCTCAAAAGTTCCCACTTCACTGCGACTTTAGCAAAAAAAAGAATGTTCTTCATAAATACAAGGTTATTTAACTTACAATTTTTTGAGACCAGCTGATCAAGCATTTTCCTCTTGCTTTTTACATTAAATTACATACTTTATTAAGAACATGGCTAAGCATTAATCTCAGTCCTACAAGAAAATTTCTTAACTGAAAATAGACATAAAGAAGAGAAATATGTCAAAGAAAAATATAAGTAAGTCTATACAAGAATCTTTTTAGGTGCTGAAATGCATTTGATCTAGATATGATTTCAGTAGCTGTTGAACACACAGATACCCACAACAAACTACTCAGTCAATCATTTTTGTATTTATCCATCTGCAATTTGATAATAATGCAAATTGTGAAAAACTTGGTTGGTTGGTTTTTTAACTGGTTACCACGTCGTTGCCATGAAAAAAATTATTACAATAATGATTTGTATCATTTTATCTGCTTCTCATTGGCAAACCACAACATGCACAGGTCAGAAATCAGTTTCCAGAAAGCTGCTGCTGGTGGTGAGCAAGTGATGTAATCAGGAGAAACCCTTTCTGAGAAGAAAAGGTTTGTCCAGAACTAACAAAAAGATGACTTGACTGTATTTCCCCTAAAGTAAACTAAGAAAGCATCATTCTAAGAATGATTTTAGAAAAAAAAAAAATGGAAAAACTTCTCAAGAAGGTAAATATTTACACCAAAACTTGTGTTGAAGGAAAAGTAACCAAGTTTCTAAACACATTTAGTGTTTTAATTTAAAGACTGGCTGATCTCCCAAGTGCATTAAAAGGTTATGAAAGTGCACTGTACCTCAGCCTTCTAAGGATACATATTTGGCATTATTTCCAAAGCCAGCACCTTTATCTGAACTGGCCCCTTCCTTCAATGCCAGGGAACAGCTTTGCAGACGTTTGTCTGCTGATAGTGGGCAGAGGAAATGCTCACAGAACATTGCAGTGTTCTCTTGGTTCCCCTGACGTGCACTCCTGAACTTTGCACGAGAGTTCAACCTTAGATGCAGCACATGAAATGTTCTCTTTCCTGGAGCTGCTGTTGACTGCTTGGCTAAATGGAGAGGAGGATGCTTTGTTGGGAGCACACAAAGGCTTTCCCAGCAGTCCTTTGTTTACTTCACTGCTAGATGAAATCAAAGGATGAAATAAACCTTATAAACCCTCCTTGGCATCACGTGGCAGACGTGCATTCAGTGAGACACAATTGAGAGCCCTCACAAAATGTCTCAGGAGCACTGCCAAGCCATGCCAGGCAATATCCACTCACGATTCAAGACCCACCCCATTTAAACACGGTGCAGCCTAAAGGGTAATTTGCGTAAGTTCGTTAACCTGTGCCGATTTCGTAAGATTTTCTCATTGAAAGTGCTTGGCAAGGTTTTTTTTTAATGAAATTATATCAACCATTTCTGTAGGACAAAGAAAATGCATTTAATATCTGAGAGGTGAATAAAAAAGACTAAATCTAATAAGAAATTATCATTGAAATACACTATTAAGAGCATTTCCCCCTAACCACATGTTGGCACAAGTAATATCACACTGATTTTATACATAGCCCTCATCTGTACCAATACAGAAAACATACACCACACCTTTGGAAAGGAAGCAAAATAACTGTAGGTAAAACCCTCTTCATTTAAGTTGATAGAAACCAAGATTTTGTCAGGTTTTATTTCCCCCAAATTGCCAAATGTTCCATGTTCATGTATTTGCTTTCAGCTGAAGTCAGAGACTTAGGTACATATTTCAGTTCACCGCACTTCTTCATTACTTTATCAAGTGCTGAAAAACTGAAGGAAAAACTACTAAAGTTGCAATTTTTTAGAAAAGCAACAAAGCTAGACAAGCTTTACAGGCTTGCAATCATAAAAATTGTTCTGTTCCATTAGAAAGGATCCTCTTAGGGCTGTTTGCTTCCTACATGAGCTTCCTAACATTACTGATTTAATAATACCCTGAAGATATCTCAGTTATTATCATGAAAGTATTTAAGGATGGTTATAAGATTATAATTTTCCTAATTATTCTGATGCTGATTTTTCCTTTAAATTCACCTTGGAGCAAAAGCACGACTTGCCTACCATTTCAAACATAAAATACAATTTTCTTAGGATGGTAAAAATGAAAAGGTTAATCCAGGTTCAAAGAGATGTCTTCATTCTTTTCCTGGAAATGTGGCACTTACCTGGCCCCTCCATTTCTCAGCAAATTCTAATAGTCATTCACTTCAGAAGAGTCTTGGAGACCTCCTCATGTAACCCTCCCATTCGCCAGCATCTCCCTGTGATTTCATTAATGAACAATTCAGATTACAGACACGATTTCGACCCTGAACTAGCGGGCAGGACTCATAAAATAAATGAATTTACCATTCACAGCAGCAGCAGCAGTGTCCTAACACAGGCTATATCCCCTAACACTGACCTGTAGTCATAGGTCTGAAAGAGACTTCCAGCGCTTCAGAGAAAAAGGAAAATTATAAAATATGAACTAGGAATGGTTACTCTATTTTATTATTCTGCTAGAAGTTAGTGTATTTCCAGCACAAAAATGGATATGAATCCAAATTAATGCAATGTCAGCAAAAGTAATTAGTTAATTCTGTCTTCCTGCTCACAAGGTTCCATATAATTTTTCTTAATTGCCACAGCACTACATTACTGATTCACTGCATTTTATTAACTTAACTGATCCACATGAATTTTGGTGCAATGATGGCCTTTAACACAATTTTTACTTTTTAATGCATTCATTTGAATGACTACTTCTGCTCCCATCCGTGCCCCTGGGATAGTTTCATTGCACTTTTATGGCAAATGTAAGACTGAGAAGGGAATTCTTTGGGGTCTTCAACATCCTCCCAAGAGTCAGCCCCAACCTCTGCTCCCTGTGAGCAGGGACAGGACCCAGGGAATGGCTGGAGCTGTTGCCAGGGGAGGTTTGGGATGAAGATCAGGGAAAGGTTCTTTGCCCAGAGGGTGGTGGGCACTGAACAGGCTCCCCAGGGAATGGGCATGGCCCCAAGGCTGCCAGAGCTCCAGGAGCGTTTGGACAACGCTGCCAGGGATGCACAAGGTGGGATTGTTGGGGTGTCTGTGCAGGGACAGGGCTTGGACTGGATGATCCCTGTGGGTTCTTTCCAGCTCAGGATATTCTATGATTCTATGAAAATATATTTTTCTTATATGTACACCTTTATAACGCAGAATTCTCCCCACATCTGTGCAGTCTTGGCAGAGTTGAACAGCTTTGTCCATGTTTTTCTAAGCAGAAATATTGATTTAATCTGTTGTCTACCACCACTGTTTATATTTTCACGTACAGGAAGGCATCCTTCTCCTAAAGTTATCTACTCTTTATAAATTTTTCCCCACAATACTTACTAAATTAATTTTGATTTTTCTTTAATTGTTCTCCCAATTGCTTTGCCTTTATCTCTGTCATATTTGCTGGGTGGACATGGAATAATATGTTTGTAAAAAAAAAAATCCATAGGGTACTTTGAAGCCCATTCATGTCTCCCATTAAAGGACTCCTGAACCCTCAGGCTTTCTGGTCTGAATTGTTCTATGGCCTACACCAGACTAATTTATCAAAATACTTAAAAGTGACCACATCTGCACAGAGCTCTGTCTAACGTGTGGATTTTCTTTTAAATTATGAACTTGTTTTCTAAAACTGCATACAAATGGGCATTCCTGCATGCAACTCTTATTGTAATGGAGGCACATACATTTTAATTATATAGCCCCAGACAGACTGTAAAAGGCTATCTTCTTTATAAGTGGAAATAAAGTGCAGTTTTAGTTGTAAAAACAAGCAAAATACAGAACCAATACTTTGTGAAACTACTGATCTGTAGCACTGCTGGAAGCATGTTTACCTGCTCCAGCACTCTGTGTCCCATGGAGTGTTCATTTTATTCTGAAGTATCCTCGGTGTTTATGGGTACTTCAGTGTTCTTTCCTAAAAACTTTTATCCACCTTCCACCTCATAACACTTTTACTTAAGGAGGATTGTACAAGTGTTGACCAAAAAAAAGAAAAAAAAAAAAAAAGAGGTGCCATTGAAGCTTAAAAAATAATTATTAGGTGGGTGATCATTAATAATTCTGGACAGCTCCAAGTAACACCATGTTCTGCTGCAGGGTCAGCCCCCACAACAGAGAATGACATTGAATTAAAATCTCTACTCTTTTTAATTAAGCTATTGTGAAGATGGTGGATCCCTCATCTTACTTCAGGGTTAAATAGAGGTATCTAATTATGCTGTTCCACAGACTTAACATGAGGATAAAACGAAATGATTTTAAAGCCATTCTGCAACCGTGTTGGACTATTTTCCATGCACTGTACTGTATCTTCCTCTAATTAGTTGTATAGCTAGTAATAGCTGAAGTAATTGATATGATTTATTTAAACCTAGTCACAGACCTCTGGCAGATTTTGGCAGATAAATTTTGAATTAGTTTAATATCACAGTCACCTGATTAAATTAAACTCTCTCCCATGCCTCAATTTCCTACTTTGCACCTGTAAATTAGGGAAAATACTTGCTTCATTGAGTCACGGCGTTGAGTTTCAGCTACAGGAGAGGTTTGTGTCATCAGCAGCAATTTCAGCTTGAGCATTGCAATTTCAGAAAAACAACATTTGAAATAACCCTGCCTTTAGTTTTGTAACATGAGCATTTAGCTTAAATTATTTTACAAGCATGGGAAGACAATGGAAAATGCCTCTTTAGTAGTTTTATTAAATCCATACATTTGAATATATATATGTATAAGTATGTATTTAAGTAAATGCACTCCCCAGATAAAATCCATTTGGTGGCAAACCTGAGCCAAGCAATATTTAATCTTTCTCTTTTTAGCCTACATGCCTTGACTTCCTTAAAATGCCAGAGGACCAAAAATCTGCAGAAGCTCTCGCCTGCTGCTCTTGGCTGTAACCACACAGCCATATTTCTTCCCCACATATATTTTTTAAATTAATTTCACTCAATATTCATCTGCTGAGACAGGGAGTATCTTCTGTGGCTGACAGGACAGCTCAAGATTTGACAACAGGCTGCAGCCATCATCACTCCACTCAGTGTATACAACACTTCCATCAGATAAGAGGAGTTGTTGATTTATTTCCTTTTCCACCCTTTCCCATGTCTCCTCCTGCTGCCAGCTGAGCTTAAACATGAGGCTTTGGGTCAAGCTCAAGGAATTTTCCATTGATGCTGGCAGTGGGTTTCATTTTTTCAATCAGCATCATATTTGGCTGTGTTTTTTCCAATTTTCTGTCATCAATCTCAAGTTTTTCAGATTGTCAGTTGGTCAGATGTAAAGATGTAATCCAAACATCTTTAAAGGGTCCTCTATTAAGCTATCAAATATAAAAACTTAATTTTTTTTAATAACTTAATTTTAACAAAAGTAGAGGAATATAAATTTTTTCCAGTACAAGTACTATTACAAACCCATTCTTCTACCCTAAGACTACAGTCCTCTAATGGACATTGAATAAGTCTTACTATTTCTATTTTACTTAGAAATTCTGTGAGCTGCGATTTTTATTTTTTTAATTTCTACCCCTAAATGTTTTTTTCTTTGGAAAACATCATATTTAAATTGAATTTCACTGAAAAAATTATGAACCAAAACAAAACACAGAATATTTATCATGTTTGGAAGGTCATTAAAAGGTAACTAATAAATCAAGAAGAAGACCAGCGCACGACCAGCACCATCACCACGCTTGTAAGAAAAGGATTTTCTCACTCCTGAAGTTTGTCAAACTGTGCTCTGTGTAATACTGTGTATCTTCAGCACAATTTTTGCAATATTTTTAAGAATTTGAAGTGCTCACAGCCCATTAGGGAGGACGAGATACTGCTGCTTATGGGCAGAAGGCTTTTGGGGAACTATTTAGTCTTAAAAAACTGTTAGGACAGGCCCATGGCAAGGTTTTAGTTGTACAAGTGATGTTTGGCAGAGAAAAATCCATTCTTGATCCACAGCCAGTTGTGGGAGCCATCCTGGGCTGCACAATCCAGCACTGAATTAACTTTTTGATGGTAGGAAAAGAGTTCCCTGACACCAGCACTGATTCTGGCCACATCCCAGATTGCTTCAGTGCTGTTTTAATACTGTGGGTGGTGTTTCTGCACATCTTGAATACAGAGAGGATATTTCTTCCCTAGAAAGAGACGGAGGGAAGCTTCACACAGCTTCCCTGGAAGTTAATGTTCTAAGAATTGGTTCACAACAGAAAGATTATTAAAAAGCTATACAGAACCTCAGGATTTACAAAAAATATATAATCAGAAATAGTACTACATTCTAGAAAGATTCTCATGTGGTTTAATGCCTTTGTGCACTGTTCAGCCACTAAAATTTTCATATGCAACGAGCAGGATAAGATAACTGTTCACAATTGGTTTCTAAAGAGTTCCAAGTCAGAAGTTTTATTCTACAACTTTGAGAATTATTTTTTTTCTTTTACCCAAAAAAAGGGAGAACGGTAATGGCTTGTGGGGGAAAAAGAACTCAGCCAATTTCAACCTGAAAAACAAACTTAAAAACGTTCTAAACTGTGTAATCCCCAGTAGTATTCTTGTCAGAGTTGAATGTGCTTAAACCTGAATATACTAATAAAGTACATTAGAACAAATTTGAGTATACTTAGATATTGTCAGGAGGTTTGAACACACCAAGAGCTTGTTCTTTGCATCGAGTTTCTAAGCACAGTGCCATTTGTTGTGCACAGTTCAACCCAATGAGTTAAAAATTAGAAGAAAACTGTTTTCACCCTGTTTTCTGATGACAATTTTGTACATAAGAGCAAGTGATACCAGCCATACTGACCCTCTGAGTGACCAGCAGCTGTTGAAGAAGTTAACACTGAATTATTTCCACATTTAAGCTCCGGAAAAACCACTCTCTAAAAAATTTGTATGGAGATAATACAGTATGTATAAACATCCAGTGTAGCAGAGCCTGAGAAAGTTTCAAACTGCAATAGCAGAAGTGAATTCTGCTTTCTGAGGAGAAAAATGTTTGTATTTTTACACCTCCATCCTTGTGCAAATTTTTGCCTCCGTCACATGCAGCATCTTCCTGGATATAAAACTATTCTGATCCTCCCCTAGTGAAGCAGAAGCCTCCTCACCTCCTCTCTTTTCCAAGGAGAATTTCAAGCAGCTGGGTGTGCTTTAACTCCGAGCTGGCAGAATTTCCTTGAAGCCCAATCACCTGAAATTTTAGCGTTGCTTCTGCAGCCCCAGGCATTGATTAATCCCAGGGTAGGTGCTGAGCTGCTGAACACTCCCAGCACTGCACTCGCTGTCACAGCCCCTCCTATTCACAGCCCCAGACTGCCTCAACACCTCTGCTGTGGAAGAAAATCAGTTTCTCCAACACTCGTGCATGGGAAAAAACCCACCCCACCACCACACACACTAGCACTTGCTCACTTGGCAGGATTGCTTTAATGCAAATAAATTAATTTAAATACAAGCTGGCGTGGTTACCAGTACATTCAGCACTGTTTCCAGCTTTTGGGGTGAGGGGCGAGATCTCTCAGGTGTGTCTGATACGGCACGGCCTTTGTGGGTTCACACAGAGGGTTTTAGGGGTTTTCTGAGGTTATTGATTAGCACATTCAGAAGTCTCATCTGTCAAGTGTTAGGAGCGGGCAGGTTGTTCACCCAGGGCAGGCTCCTCGCTATTACTTACCAATTTTAATATATTAATTGAATTCCTTTAATGACGGTCTCTGAACTGTGAAACTGCTGTCTATCCCCCACGACCCGAAGTTGTCCTGTTTTAAATCCGTTAAATTAAATTATGTGATACAAAGGTTAATTAATCACGCATACCCAGCAGCAGAAAATCAGACATATAAACAGAATATTGATCTTCTGCTACCACTTGAAACCATGATGCAATTACCCACAGGTGTCTTTCATGAGTGCTGGTGATATAATTAATGGTAATAAACTCTGGCCTTGGCAACTAATTCGATCAGCTATGGAGAACATTTCACGAAAGTGATTTCAGAAGCTCATGAACTCTTTTAAAAACAGCAAGTTGTTCCCTTTTTCACATGGCTATGGTGTGGAAGTATCAGCCATTAACTAATAAAAGTTGAATGATAAGTCATCAGGCTATAGTTTCTCTTAATAGCCCAGTGCAGTAAAGCTGGCACCATTAAATCTAACACAGTAAAATGGTTCTCTACTACCAGTGTAGCAATGTCTCACATTTCCTTCTCAAAATGCAGAAGTACTACTCTGTCTTTGACACAGCATCCTTGCTGCCATAAAACTCTTCCATTACAACACAAAACTTTGACACCAAAACCCTCAAAATCCTTTCTGTAAAGTACATTGTGAATGGCAATGAAATTTGCAGGTTTCTTTCCTTTTGTAACAAAAATATGACTGTCTCCTGGTAAATAATTGATAATAATGGTTTATATAATCATTAAGTGTGCTGAAGAAATACATTGAAGGGCTGGAGGGTGTCCAGGGAAGGGAACGGAGCTGGGGAAGGCTCTGGAGCACCAGGAGCAGCTGAGGGAGCTGGGAAAGGGGCTCAGCCTGGAGAAAAGGAAGCTCAGGGGGGACCTTCTGGCTCTGCACAACTCCTGACAGGAGGAGGCAGCCAGGGGGGGTCGGGCTCTGCTCCCAGGGAACAGGGACAGGAGGAGAGGGAACGGCCTCAGGCTGTGCCAGGGGAGGGTCAGGTTGGACACCAGGAGGAATTTCTGCATGGGAAGGGTGGTCAGGCCTTGGCAGGGGCTGCCCAGGGAGGTTTGGAGTTCCCATCCCTGGAGGTGTCCAAGGAAGGGCTGGAGGTGGCACTCAGTGCTCTGGGCTGGGGACTAGGTGGGGATGGGCACAGCTTGGACTGGATGGTCTGGGAGGGCTTTTCCAACCTCAGGGATTCTGGGATTCAGGTAACAAAAAAATAGGTTACATAGCCAATATCAGTAAAGTGTCTGAATCTGAATTTTTATACATATACATATACATATACATGTTATGTTATTTAAGACTACAGGTCTTGGTCTATGTTAAAATATCAGTCACACACAAACTCTGAATTCCTGTGCCCTTTATAGCCTGCAATAGGCAAGTGGAAAGACACTGATGCTGCAGAAGCCAGGACAGTCTTTCACAGTACTCCCAGAGTTACAGTAAAGTGCAAAATGTATTTGCAAACACATCAAAACCCAACAGCATTTTGAAAATAACTCCAGTCAGGTATGTGTTTTAAGTCCTCAGTTAAACCAGTGCCCTGTTGAAGAAAATATAAAAGTATTCAGATAGTGTTATTCTCCATTTTTAACTTTTTAGCTTAATCCTCGGGACCTTGCACTGTAGCTCTCTATTTTCAATTCTTTACTCTTGTGAGAGAGGGGTTTCAATTTCCAATCCTTACAAGGAATTTTATAATTTAAAGAAATCCTAATCACAAGAGTGTCCTCAGTCTGCCTGAAAATAATAAAATGTTTAAAGATTTGTCACTTTTGGGATTGGTGGGGCCAGTATGGAACTGTGCCATATGGACTTTAGTAGGGTTTCAGAATGGGATTAGTGATGGGAGATGTGTCATCTGTACTGACAGTAACACGTGTCTGTAGGAAAGTTACAACAGGATTGGGAATGCTGCACTATGACCAACCCAGTTTGGGTCCACACAGATTTTTAAGCCTCATTGTTAATTTTCGTCTGTCTTTTCCACAGTCACCTTTGTAGAGGACTGGAAAAGTCCAAGCTTCACAAAAAACAGGCCTCCAAAAGATGGGGAAAATACTCAGATAGCTGAATGTTCATAGGTAGAGGTGTGTGTCTTTATCTAAAGTCCAGCTTAGTCTTGTAAGGCTTCCAAAGGAAAGATAAACCTTCTGCAAAACAGGTGTGGAACTCTGAAAAGAATTATTAATAATATAAGCCTGAGAAGCCCATTGTTTGAGTGACTTTAGCTACTACTGAGGAGGAGAGGAAAATAAGTGTATTCCACGATCTGTAGCAGATGCAACACCATCCAAACTATGAAAAGCAATATAATATATATATAAAAATATTACGTTTATAATTTATTTTTAATAAATTCTATATGCATGTAGGTATCAATATATTAAAAAAAAAAAAATTAACCTATGCATAAAACCAGTCCAGACTGCACAGAAACAAAAACCACTGAAACAGCACCTATAACAGAATTTAAGGAGATTTTTTCATTTTTCCCGAAGTCTTGCTTATCCAGTTGCAGATTAAGGCCCAGTGCAAGCACCTGGTTGCCCCAGCCTCAAGAAAGCAGCACTCAGTTCTCTTTAAACTTCAGCTCTACCAGTCTGGAAGCTAGTGGAGCTCCCAGGTTAGGCACTGGGATGCGTGATCTGGCACAGCAGCATTCAGGTAATTTCATAAATAGGAAAAAATTGATGATTTTGTTGTTGCTTTTTTTTCAAAAGTCCTTTTGTCAGAGCTGTTTGGAGGGGACCCAGCAGAGATCCTGTGTTAAGTCCTGGGCATTCAGAGCTACCTGCTGCTCTTTCAGAGAAGTATTCTCACTGAAGTGCAGTCAGTGAGTTTCTCACTGCAGACCTGCACTGCTTTGCAGCCAGGAGGAAAATAAGTAATTGGTTAAAAATACTCAAGTCTGAAGATGTGGGCCTGGACCAGGCTTCCTGCTCCCCATGTTATCAGTTTTCTTCTTTATTCACAAACCGCCTGAGAAAGCACACACAGCCACAGGAATAAAAGATTCTTCTGAATTTTTTTCTTACCTGCCAGGCCTTAAATGTTGTCTAGAGCCACATAAAATGTTCAAAAAAAAAGTTACATCTTTATACACAGTGGTCCAGTTTTGTCAGAGGAGAGAAGATTTATTTCATCAGCACAGTTTTTGCCTCAGGGTAGGAGAGACAGGATTAAAACCTCTTTTTCCGTTCCCTGCCTTGCACTCCAAAGACTGAGGAGCTGGGTCAAGACTTGTGGATCCGAGGTTAGAAACCACTTGTTGCTCATGGCCTAGCTACAAAAGTGAAAAAGAACTGGCAGAATAAGAGAAAATTTTGTGATTTTGATTGTCAACTAATAATTTAAAGTTTTCCTATTTACACTATCAGCTTAAGACCTCTACAGGATCTAACCTCTTTTTTCTATGTTTCCCTAGTAAGGAAACTAACCTTTGAAACACGAGTGTGAAAGGCAAAAAAAATTTGAGATTTCGAGAACTTGAAGAATTCCAAATCTAGGTGTCACAAAAGATTTGCCAGTGACCAAATCTGGGTGACAGAGCTGACATGATTAGCATAAAAATGAGATAAATGGGACTGGATGGGGTTCCATGTGCAAGCTAGAGACTCAGAGGAAAGAAAACATGCACCTCTTTTACTCACTGCACAATTGTCTAACTTTCACACCTCTTTGGAAGGTTAGACTAAGAGCAAAGCTGCCTTCTGGCTTCAAACAATTCAAAATTTAATTGTCAATGTCAATTGCAGTTGGCATTCCCCAACAGAAGTTGTGTTCTGCAGTGGGCTCAGCTCTTTGTTTGAGCCTCTCTCAGCTAATAAACAGTAATTCATGCACAGTTAATGAATTACACAAATGTAATGTAAAGCATTAAACCCTGCTGCCAAGAAAACTTCTTGCTCTTGTTTGGCACTTTGTAACAAGTAGGTGTTAAAATCTTCACAAGAACAGGTTATTAGCAGCACAACTATGCAACATTTGTATGCATCTTATAAATATCAAAATTCAAACAAATAAATCTCATATTTAAATAACATTCTGAATTAATGCAAAACCCACAAGTGCAAGAAACTAAAAAGTTAGAAAAATATTGGGGTTTAAAGCTAGCAGTTGTACAAATACCAGTGAAAAGAAGGATTAGCAAAAGTTTCTAATCTGCTGGGTTTTCAAGGTATTCACTGAAGAAAAATCTGAGAGTATTGATCTTGCATCTGTCAATGGGAACATAATACCCATAACACCATATCCCATCACATTTGTCACTTTTTAATCATGTTGGACCCTTTTGCCAGCAAATTGCTGTTATCTGAATAAAGGAAACTTATAATAAATAAGACAAGCACAAAAATAACCTCAAAATCATGAACGGCATCTGTCACAGCATATTAGAGCCAATGTTCTAATATTTCTCAAATTCATACTCAACCTTTGAGACTCAGCCTTGCTGTGTGTAACTTTCTCTCAGAAACAATAATTTTGTTATTGGTGGAAGCTGATTCCCTAAACTACCATAGAGTAGAGTTGAAAATTGAACTTAACAAAAAACACACTTAAACCAAAGAGGAACAGAACACCTTTATCCCAAATATCCAAGAGTCTGGACTTCTTCAGCCCGAAAACTTCCGGATGAAGTTGCCTTCTGGCAGCTGCACGAGGCAGCATGAGCTGGGAGTGGAGGAGAAGCTCTTTGGAAAATTAAGCCCAGGTAACTTTGTGGTCAAAGAGTTGAGTCCAAGGCTCAAATTGATGGATTTCATGTAAATTGCATCATCGGCATTAGTTGTTGCTAATTCCATCATCAGCACTGCCAGGTTCCATATCTATGAACAGCCAGTACAGGAGTGAGCAGATGTTGAAAAAAACCAAAATTTATAAAACTTCATGGAATAATAGATGGGTGAAAACCATTCTAATTTGCTGGAGACAAAGCTCTGAAAGAGTATCTGTGGTTGCATACACCTTGGCCTGACACTAATGCCCAGTGATAACCTGGCCTCCAATGCTCAAGCCAAACTCAGTGTTCAGAAAAAGTTCAGCCTCCTCGAGGAACACAGCACAAACATCCAAGGAAACCAGAGGTCTGTTTCTTTCTTGTGCCTGGATACCAGGTGTTCAAACCAGCAGCAGAAGTGCAACACGGCAGTGAAATTGGTGTCTAGAAGGTTTTCCAGAAAATCAAGCAAAATGAAACAAAACGAAAACAAAACAAGCAAACAAGGCAACAAAGAAAAATAAACACCTACAGCACAAAAAACTGATGAAAAATACTGGTGAAAAAGGCAGGTTAGAGAGCTTGATTCTATTTAAGAATGATGCATAGATAATAGATTTTAAATTCAGTAGATTCTAACTCTCAACAGACTTTTACTGTTCTAAGCCCTCTTGGCAAAGGGAGCACAGCAGCTGCAAAATCAGACAGAAGCAGAAAACAGGCACTGCCTGCACTGATGCAACCGTGCACAGCATGAGGAGGATCAGCCTTTTGTGCCACCACTTTAGAGTCAGGACTGCAGGCAAAGATGCCAGGCTGGAGGATTAGTGACACATTTGTCCAGATTTCCATTAGTGCCCCCTGGGAAGTGTGCATCTACATAAATGAATATTTTCGCTTTTCATTTTGCCTTAGAATCGACTCTAGGCACAATTAATAAGACACTATAAACTATCCTGACAAATATTACACTCAAAATATAAATTCTGAGGCAATAGACACCAAACTTAAATCACCCTTCTCAGCAAAGGGAAAAAAAAAAATCATTAAAAAGAGTTTAGAGTGTTGAAAATCTGAAGTGCAAACTGACCCTACACCCACAAATATTAATGACATCCTTCTGTTGAGTATTACAACTCAGTAAAGTCTATTTTCATAAGCAGTTGGTGACAGAACATAACAGATATGAAGAAATGAGCTGGACTGACTTAAAAGGGGTCAGATTCTGACCTTTGTCATAGTATGATGCCTTTGGAGAATCAATACTTTTAATTTTGTGGTATGTTGAAGCAAATCTCAAAACACAGTGTCAAGAACTGTTATTTAATTTTCTTCCTTGAATGAAATATCTTAGGAACATTCAAATATTTACAGGGTTTATCCTTGTTTAATAACCTAAAACAACACTGTACAAGAGACATAATTTCTGGTTTCCTGTTCAAAATGTGTCTTTTGTCCATATTTAGCTAAAGGAGAAGTTAATGTTTTGAAACAACTTCTGTGGCCATTATGTTGTCAGAACCTAGAATTCAATTCTCCCTGCATTATTGATGAGGTTAGGAAATATAGATTAAAGACCAGTGGCTCTGGGGATCTGTCCACCTCCTACATTAACAAGATCTTTGGGAAAATAAATTTCAGATTCAGTAGCAAATAGGATGGTAAACTCCTAATGAGTGCTGTTGCATATATCTCAGAGAAACTTCAGCTCAGAAGGGATTATCATCTGCAGATGGACACCATTCAGAAACCTTTTGGTGCCTGGGGCAGGGGCACAGCACACTTGACAGATTTTTTTGCTCCTGCGAGGGCTGGAAAAGGAACTCCCACCCATCCCACAGCACAGGGACAGTCAGCAAAAGCAAGAGCAGAGCAGGATGAAAGAACTCACTGGCAGCGTTCCAGCAGCAAATTAAGTGAGGCCTTAAGGAGAGAGATGAGCTACTTAAATCTGTTCCCATAAAGTGCAAAGCCAAAACTAATTGGCAGTATTCTGCAGATTTTATGTCTGACTGTGAAAATGGCTCTCCCTGTACAGTGGGTATATATATTACCCACTGCAACACGTTCTGCCCTTCTTTTGCATCTGCACTTCTTCCTTCAACCAGAAAAACTGCAAGGGTTGCATATTCCCTTTGGAAGTGGGTGAAGGCTGATGCTTCAGGAAAGAGCAAATTCATCATGGAAAGCTGTAGGGTTTTGGCTGGGGATTTTTTTATTATTTTCAGTGCTGTATTCAAGCCTGAACTTTCATACTGATCTGAGTTTGATGAATCCCAGCTGCTTTTACAGATGGTCAGAATTCTTTCTCCCATTTTTGCCTCCTCAAGTGTAAGACAAGTGACAAGTTACCAGAGACCTCCACAGAAAATAAGCATACACCCTCAGAAACTTGTGACCAGTGAGGTAAATATACACCAGAAAAAGCTGTGCATTCTGTAAGTTCCTGAAAAGATCGATAAAGAAGGAATTAAGATTTACCTTTATGGTTCTCTCACAATGCACCAATATAATAAACTTCATCTGGCTTAACATTTCTTTTATTCAGTTTGCTTTGCCAAATATCAGTCCCCTTAATCCTGTGGCATTACAGCCTGGCAGGGCTGCTTTGGAGCCATCTCCAGAACAGCTTTGTTCCCAATTTATGGAAGGATGTTATTAAATGTGTCAAGGCTGCTACTCTAAGGCTTAGCACAGCAGTGAGATGCCTCCTGCCAAGGTGGATACCACTGTGTCCAGATAAATTTTAGTTAAGAGTTGTTGTTAGAAAAACTCCAGTGCTTTGGTTCAAGCCCAGGTTACATAAGACTGTTTCAAATGTACATCAGTTTGGATTTTATTCTTCTTTCAAGTTTTTGGCTTATGTTTATAACTAGTCAGAAATAGAGCTATAAAAGTTTGAGAAACATCATGATAAAAACCTCTACGAATTTCAGCGACTTTTGCAATTGTCCTGCCTTGTGATCTTTGCCCATTTCATGACCAGTGTAATAATAGGCAGATGGGGATGGTTTTAAAGGGGTCTGCTAGGTCATTCTGAGTGAAATACACGGCAGTGTCCTTCTCTAATGTAGAAATTCAGTTTATTTACTGAATTGTGCCATTAAAACGGCGAAAACCTGAGTGCTTAGCAGATACACTAACCTTAGGTATTTGGAGAGAGGAAACAGAATGGGACACAGGTTTTAAACTGCAGGGCACCTGATGAACTGATATCTTTTAAAGAATCAATACATTTCCATCATTTAATCAATGGAAGCCTTAGAGATTGTCAGTCAAATAAGTAAAAGTAAGTTTTTTAGACTGCATGAAGATTTTACACCATCATAGAAGAAAGACATAAGATAAGAAGAAAGACTCAAGACCTGCCTTGGCCTGAGCTGCTTTAGCCTGTGATGTCACTCAATTACAAGGAAATTCTTCAACACCCAGCTTGAGCTAACTTGGGCACTGTGCATGCTCTTGCTGTTGAAAGACCCTAGTAACTCATCCTGACTTCTCCACCCTCAGTCTTCTTGAGGAAGGCTGAAACTCTTCGCCTCAGGGCCCCAGAGAATGCTGGAAGAATAAGCACCACACAAAGAAAACTGAGATAGATACTAAGAAATCTGCTTAGAAGAAATTTAGCTATATTATTAATGGGAGTTACCTGTGATAATGATATAATTTGGATTCACTTTGATTGGATTTTAAATATTTGACTAAGAAGCTTATTGGCGTATTTTAACCCACAAAGAGGTTCTCCCATACCAGTCATTTTGAGCTACGCTGTTCTTATTCAGAATTAAAATTTCTGCTCTCCAAATGCTTGCACAGGCTCATTCTCCCCAAGGTTCCCTAACAGAGCAGAAAATTTGGGGTATTGCTGGTGTATGTGTATGAGAGAGGCAGATTTACATGACAGGACACACCATGAGGGTCTAAAAGCAAACACTTATTCCCTGGCTACTCTTTTTATAACCCTGAAAAAGTTATTAAGATTTTCACTGTGAATCCTGAAGTTTTCTGACCTGGTACGGATGCCTTTTAGTGCATGAAAGTTGCTGTTGTAACTGCATGTAACGAGCTATTGGACTCCTCCACCTCTGGTCTAATAAATCAGAAACTTTCAAATTAAGCAAGGTAAAACTTTGTGTCATAAACAATAACCTTTTAATTTTCAGACTTGTATACCAGCTCTTCTCTAGCTGTACTGCTGTTCTAGATTGATAACACGTGGTTCTTCAGGGATTTACTGGAATCCTCCATCTGAAAGGAGAAGATATCACTGCATATCAGATAAGGCCTTAGATAGCAGATGTCAAAATTTCATGTCAATACAAAAAATTCAAGCTTTATTTTACAGTACTATAGAAATATTCAACTTCTCTACTTTTCCTCTTTACTGCTCTCTTTCAAGTCTGTAACTGATCAAAGAGTTCTTTTTGTACTAGACATGAAATAGTCACCATATATTTATTTTACCAACATAGTAAATTTCATAATTAGGAATAAACCTCTCACTAAGTTTGTTCCAAGAGTATTCCATGCTGTGGTGGGTTGACCCTGGCTGTATTCCTCCTCTCTTCAATTTTTCAAGAGAAAATACAACAAAAGGCTTGTGGGTTGAGATAACAGCAGGGAGAGGTCGCTCCCTGTGCAGTTATCACCAGAGGGAAAAAGAAAATAATCAACTTGGAGAAATTAATTCATTATCAGTCAGAACTAAGTAGGGCGATGAGAGGTAAGAACACAAATCTTAAAACACCTTCCCACCACGCCTCCCTTCTTCCCAGGCTCAGCTTCACTCCCAAATTCTCTACCTCCTCCCCAAGAGCTGTGCAGGGGGATGGGGAATGGAGACTACAGTCACTTTGATGTCTAAAATAGGAGTACATGAGACAGAGACTGAGAAAAATAAGTGAATAAAGGTAAGAATTTATTGAAAGCCTTCAACTGGTGCACCTTTGGGCAGTACAGAGCCTGGCCGAGGCCGAGGCTTCAGCTAGGCTGGGCCCAAGATGGATGCCGATCATGAGTTTTCTCCACAGACATAAGTTTGGTACATTTGCATATCAGAGGTTAATTGTCCAATTATAGTTCCAGGTAATGAAGTAATATTCCCCCATTCATCCCCCTCCCAGTTCCCTGTGTTTATACTTAGGCCTAGGATGGTGACTTTGGTTTCCAGGCCTAGAAGGGATTGTTTTGTCTAACCAGGATGTGAAGAGAGCTTGCTTAGCATGTAATATGGAGTTCAGAATTACACACCAGCACAGTGCAGGATTAGAAAAACCTAAAAGCTAATACTTAAGGCATTAACTTTATCACACATGATCTCTGCTGTTCCTCAGGAGCTGGACTCCCCGCATCCCTCCAGTGTGAAGCTCGCACTTCTTTTTTTTAATCTCTGTTTTCTGGAGACGTACAACACATCAGAGGTCTGAATCGGATCCTGAACAGGAGCTCAATGGTTTGATTAATGGCATGACGTTTTTGTTTCTCTTCAATAAACCTTTTTCTCACTGTGGATCACATGTTTTCTGAGGGCCTTTTATGATGTTTTTTGTAGACACTGTCAGAGGTCTGGCGGTACTTTTTCCTTGCTTCATCAGTACATTATGCCTGGTTCTCCAGACAACTCTAATCTTAAAACCCATTAAAATAATGCCTTTTGTGCCTCTATGATTATGCAAACTAGATTTAATGTTACACAGAGCATGTCACACATGATCAGAAAATTGGACATGAGCTTGGGGTATCTAATTTTGCAGGATTTGAGAATAATCTTAAAAACTTTAAGAAGCTGTAGAATATTTCAAATCTGCTAAATTATTTACTTTTTAGCCTATCCTTAAAAGGTGAGGAGGAGACAGAGATAAAAATGTTCACCATATTGCAATGGGACAGCTTTCTGCTGAAATAATGAAAAAGATAATAGGAAAATTATTGTATATACATCTACCCACACCTACATTTCGTAAGGGAAGGTTAGTATTCTCATTGAAAAAAAAACAAAACCAGTAGGTTTCAATGAATTCTGCCAGTTCTCTTTCATCATTTTCATTTATTCTGTGTTCTTTTTACACACTTTGTTTGTCTGTAATAATTAGGAACAATCTATTACCTACCCTTTTTGTTTACCTCTGGCAAATTACCTCGCCTCAGCAGCGATATGGAAATACAAACGAGCAGTATAAATCTTCTTGAAAATCATTTAAGATAGATTCATAAGGGTCCTGCTCATGTGAATATGAAGCAAATGAGAAATATGATAAAGACTGCAGGAAAAAAATTCATCAGGGTGAAGTAGTATCTCTGTTATTTCATAAGCAATGCAAGAACACTCAGGGGCTTGGAAGTCAGAGATAAATTAACATCTGTGGAGCTTCTGAAGTCCTAAAATTATAAAACACATGGACTTTACACTTCAGCAGAGCCACTGAATCTTCTAACGGAGTAAAACAAATTTCACAAAGGAAAGCAAAGTAAAAAGAATATCATCTCAGCTTTTGATATCTGTGCTGTCCAGAGAAAAGCGTTCTGATAAAAACAATCTGTCCTAAGACAGAGATTGTTTTCCAATTGCATCAAGTGACTTCAAACCCATCACATCGAGGTATATCAAATAAACACACAGTCTTGTTTATTTGTAAAACCGAGATGCATGTCTCTTGTTTACAGAGGAATAGTCATGATGGCCCCTAGTGCAGCTTCTTGTTTTCTTTGGGTTTAATATTCATGTATACAACAATAAAAGAAGGCAGTGCTAGCAGGAAGACACAGATCCACAGTCAAGATTAAGAAGTATTTGAGCTAGATGCAGTTTTGCAGTTCTGCAGCCCAGGAAACTGCTGGAGGTCAGTGCACGAAAATACGACAACAAAAGAGGACAACATCAAGGCACAGAAGAAAAGGTATTTTTTATGTCCTCTTACTTCAAAATGTCTCATCAAATAAATATTTTTCTTTTAAGAGTTGTCTTTTTTATATTTATTAAACTAGATGAGAAAAACAGGTACGAAATTTAACGAGTTTAAGCTTTCACTGGGCCAAATTACCGTGCTAAGTACAAGACCAAGAGGGACCTCTCTTCACAACAGTATGAAAAGCACATTATCCCTGTGTTTGTGAGGCTGGATTTAAGGAGGGATCAGAGACATCCTGCTACAGGATGCATTATTTCTAGTGTTGTTCCTTACGTATGTTTATGGCTGCAAGGTGTGAGCCTAAGAGTGAGGCACAAATAACCACTGCTGCTTTGACCACTGAGAAAATGTCATTTCAGGTCTTAAAATGCTCAAAAAATGCTGATTAAATCATATGAGTGTGTAATTTTGGGGCTGGAATTCACAGCGGAAAAGGTAAAAAAGGTAAAACGGCCTTAACTGCAAACTTATGGGTGGACTTCCTTTCCTTTTAGAGCAGGAAGACCTAAGGCTTGCAGGCCAGAAGACCCACTTTAGGATAGCTCCCAGTCTTCCTCAGATAGGGGAGACTGGGGAAATTTTAAAAACTGAATGGAATCCGTCAAGCAAAGCAGAAGAGTGTGAACCCCAGTCAGACCTTCACGAGTACACTGGTGACGACAGCTCTGAGCTGCATCACTCTGTGACCTGTTGCCTGCTTGTCTGAGAGAGCCAGCAACAGGAGCACCTGCAGTGCACCAGAATGGTAAAATGGAATGGCTCTGCCCCACAAAAAATGGCATAATCCATGATTTGTGGAGTGCTCGCTACGTTTAATGACCAACTGGAGCTACTGCAGGATTTCACAAGGAATTTATGACTTCATAAAGCACTAAATGCTTAAACTGAGACTTTACAGTTTTTATTCTGGAGTACTCAGAGAAATGATTTTAATATTGTTGGGAACAAATTAGTGGTAAGTACAGTGTCTATGTGCAAGGTTACACATCCATATGTGTGCACACACCTGTCTGTGGGAAAAGGATGTGCCAGCTGCATGTGAATTGATTGAACCCTTGCCATTGGAAATCCATTTATTTCCTTGGATTTTCTCAAGGGCAAATCCTCATGTACAGAAAAGACGTTTTTCTATATCTTTTCCAATTTGCAAAAATGTCTAACCAGTATTTTGGACACCACACAAAGAGTTTAAGAGTGATGAGGTTAAGACAATCAAAAAGTAAAACACTACAGATTAAATAATCATAGGGAAATATCTATTTAAGAGCACAAAAATGTGTCGAAGCAGCTTGCTTCTTGTCTTTGAACTAAATATGTTTTCTTCTCTCTGGATCTTCTAGTGTTTGATGAGTATGGATTTTTGAGATTAAAATGTGATGGAAGGATATTTTCAGAGAATGGAAGCATAATTGTAGAAAGCTCTTTACCTATATCAGAAGATCTATTTTTTATAAGGTTAGAAAATTCAATGCATGGCTATTGCTGAAAACAGGCAGCAAAGAGGTTTCCTGGGGATTTAGACAGATTTGGGGGTAGAAAATCAAACTGAAACTTAAGATAAACTAAAGGTATATCTTGCTAATGATCCTGTTGTATTTGGGTTCAATTCTGGCATCCACAGTCCAAGAAAGACAAGGAGCTGATAGAAGAGGTCCAGGGAAGGGCACAGAGAGGATTTGGGGTCTGGAGCATCTCTGGGATGGGCAGAGCCTGCGGGAGCTGGGCCTGGTCAGGCTGGAGAAGGGAAGGCTGAGAGGGGATCCCATCAATCCACACAAACATCTCCAGGGGGTGTCAGGGGATGGGGCCAGGCTCTGCTCAGTGGTGCCAGGGCCAGGATGAGGAGCAATGGCCACGAACTCAACCACAACGAGTTCCACCCCAACGTGAGGAAGAACTTCTGTCCATGGAGGGGGCAGAGCCCTGGAACAGCTGCCCAGGGAGGGCCTGGAGTCTCCCTCTCTGGAGACATCCCAAACCCAGCTGGGTGTGTTCCTGTGTCACCTGCTCCAGATGACCCTGCCTGGGCAGGGGGCTTGGACTGGGTGAGCTGCAGAGGTCCCTTCCAATCTTAATGATTCTGGGGTTCTGTGAAAAACTGAGGAAGAGCGGCCAAAATAGAGTAAAATGGAGTAATATATTTCTTCCTTATACATGCGGAGACATGGAGATCAGAGAAAGAGCAGATGAGCTGCAGAAGCAGTATTAAAGAGGAGAGTAACCTTCTTAAGAGAGCTGGAAAACATCTATTCCTGAGGTAACTATGAATAAAAATTTCAGCATTCTTGCCTCATTAAATACTGATGGACTTCTAAGATGTTCCTCAGTGCTAAAATGCGCAGGCGAACCACTCTAGAATCCATCAAACTTGTTTGGATTCTCTTGTAACTCCAAGACTTTGCAGTACTTCAGAAAATGACAAAGGTGATCTGCTGTGGCACAGTCGGTGAAAGAAGTGCATGAATGTGCCCTTGTACTTTCGAACTGTTGAATCACAGAATCACAGAATGGTTTGGGTTGGAAAGGTCCTCAAAGCCCATCTCATTCCATGCCCTGCCATGGGCAGGGACACCTTCCACTATCCCAGGCTGCTCCAAGCCCTGTCCCATCTGACAAGAATTCTTTACCAATATTTAACCTAAACCTACCCTTTTTCAGTTTAAAATCATTACCCATTAAATGGTGTTTTTAATTACCCAGCAATAACAAATAATGTTAGGGAGCTACAGAGAGGTTGTGCTATATCAAAGCAGACTTGTCTTGGACCATAAAGCTATTTTATTTCTGTTCTGCTTGTGTCAGATTTTGTAGGTGTACAGGTGTATTGAAAGTGTCAAGAGGTTGCTATTTTGCCTCTGTACCAAGAAGCGGAAAGGATGTAACTTTATCCATCCAAATCACCAATAAAATGGTTCCAAAAAGCATTAGTGCCAGTGAAAAGACTTAAAAAAGCATAAATGACAAATACTACATTGGTGTTGAAAGATAAGAGAAGTGCAATAACAGCTCAAAAAAAGCAAGACATGAGGAGGTGGCTGAGGGTACTGACGGGAAAAGACTTAATATTACATTTTGTCAATTTTTCTTTTTAGAGAGATGAGTAATAAGATCCTTGGAGACAGAAGCAGACAAAGAAGTGAACTGTCTGAAGCTTGAAATTAATCATATTACAGAATCTGTTGGGATTGAGGGTGAGGCATTAAGCAAAATTAGAAAAGTTGTTGCTTACAAATAGGTATAGCAGAACCAAAGACTGGAAGGACATTTTCTACTACTGAAAGTCAAGCTGGTTGTTGGACTTTTTGAGTGAATCATGGCAGAGAACCTACAGTAAGAGTAAATGGCCTTACAATTAATTAACCTCGCCTAATTAATCTTGAAGAAATGGTTAATGTATTACATTTACCATTCTTAATTAATTAACATATTATCTTGAAACGAATTTCTTTATCAAGTTTGTTTTATTAAGTCTCAGAGTTTGAATCCAGATTCTAATTTGATGGTGTGGGTGAAAAATGTGGGCATGGAAATGTAAAACAACGTGGTTTGATGTTTAAAGCAACTTGCTTAAAGGGATTCAGCACTGAAAAACATATGTTTATTATTTCGCAATTGTAACTGCAGAAAGCTTCTATGATGGATTTGAAAAGCAGCTGAGTATTTTAACAGCAGGCAAACATTGCAGTCTCCAGATAATATTCTCTGGTTAAACTGAGGCATTTTTCCTTTTTTGCAAAAAGAAATTAGAAAAAAAGAAAAAGAAAAAAGAAAAAAGGTATTATAAACTTTTACTCAAGAAATAATGCCGAAAACTTTGGCTTTAGCACTTATTCTTTATTGCTCTCACCTCAGGCAGCACAATTAAAGTTGTCAGGCAGCTTTCTGTGGCTTGGAAACCAGGCTGAACTGTTCCCTTCTCCAAACCAGTCTTATTGTGCATATGTTTAGGTGATTGAGTGGCCTGGCCCTCTTAGGCTTCTTTTTTACCCTCTTTTCTGGTATTAATGGATTATATTTTTTTGCCTACAGAAGTAGTCATTTAGAAGAAAGTTGATGTGGCAAATACCTGCTGCGGCCCTCACCCAAGGCCCTCACTGTGGCCTTGCAGGGCCTGAAGGAGCCACAGGAAAGATGGAGAGAGACTCTTGACAAGGGATGGAGGGACAGGACACAGGGAATGGCTTCAACTGCCAGAGGGCAGGGATAGATGGGATGTTGGGAAGGAATTGTTCCCTGTGAGGGAGGTGAGGCCCTGGCACAGGTTGCCCAGAGAAGCTGTGGCTGCCCCTGGATCCCTGGGAGTGTCCAAGGCCAGGCTGGACAGGGCTTGGAGCAGCCAAGGATAGTGGAAGGTGATAATGGCAGCGTTGGGACTGGATGATCTTGAACGTCCCTTCCAACCAAACCATTCTGAGATTCTATGATTCTATAAAGAGGAGAAGTTGCCATTCTCCTATAGCTGCAGTACCAACTGCAGGGAAGCCTCAGGGCACAGTCCTTGGCTTTGGCACAAGGAAGCAGGAGCTGATGTTTGCTGAGATAAACAGCAGCACTGAAACACCAGCGCCACATCTGTGCTGCTACCACCAAACTAGCATATAATAACACATTTCTCTTCCCAGGTTCTCCTTGCATCTCAGCAATTACATGAAGTAGTTGTCTCTTGGTTACAACCGGCCAGAAATAAATGCCTGAAACCTTTTTCTGAAGCATTGTCTTGCTGCATCATAATTAAAATCTGTGGCAGAAAAATAAAAATTTGAATATGAACTTTTTGAGTGAAAGTACTTTGAATTTCAAAACTGTTTGTCATGCTGTATGTTTTGATATTTTTAAAATTAAAATTGGTGTTCAAGGCGACATTATGAATTTAATTATATTTAAGGATTTGAAACAAAACGTTAAATAAATCAAGGTATTCCTATCCACAAAAAGGCCAACATATCTTCTAGCTAGGAGGTACAACACATAACAGCAATTTTGATAATCTATGTAGATTATTGGCTAAACACAATTCTCTTTACAATTATCTGTACACTGCTGACAAAAAACTTTTTCCCAGCTGTTTGTGACAACAGATCTTACTGCTAGATAAAAATATTTTATTACAGCTCTTTCACTGTTCCATCCATACACACTTTTTTGTCCATCATTCTTTACACATTATCTCCGTGCTCATATAAATGAGTATATTCCTTCCTACTCTTTTAGACGGTTACTGCCTTATTTCTTCAGTGAAGAAAAGTCATGATTGTTTTTAGTGACACAATAATACTTTCCTCATGTATTTCAGATATTTTTGTCTCTTGTACAACCATGACACACAGCGATCAAGAGCATGACATCCTTTGGGCCATTGCTCATGAATGTACCTAACTGGGGGTTGGAAAGCACCACATTTTTAAAGGTCATAAAAAGTATTAAGACTATCCATCAATACATCAATTATTTTTTCAAGCTGTAAATAAAATTTACTTCTACGTGGATGAGCCATCTCAAGACCTGTTCATGTCGTACTCAGGCTTTTGCAATAGGCATGAAAACTGAAGTGATGAGAAATGGTCATAACTCTATGATCAGACCCAAAGTCAATAACCATTTTCAGAAGGTCTCATCTGAAAGCCTACAGACCTTGGATACAAGTTTACAACTATATTTGAACTGGGAAAACAAGTTCAGTTGAATAAAAAGGATTTGTATGTGTTTCTTTTTAATGCAATTACCAATAGTCATAAGAACTATTCCTCTGAGAAATATAAGGAAAGGAAACCACCCTCCATTGGGAATTATTCTCACACCAAATGGCTTAACCATAATTTTAAAACATCATTCATTGCAGTTTCCAGTCAGTTATTTGAATTATCTTTAAAGAAGCCTGAAATTTTCTTTTCTTTTCCACCAAAAAAGTTGTTCCCTCATTGTGCTCTGAAATGATATGTTTTTTACATGATGGAAGAGTGAGCAATTTCACAGCTGATATCCAGTTATGTCACTTGTCAATCCTCACACTCAGATTAAAATGCAATGTTAGATGGTGTAAGAATATGCCTCCAAGCCCTATTTCCATGGTCCAGTCCCAAAGGCACTGTAAGATATAGTTATCCTTACTAATATGTATGTCTAGCTTTGAAAATATATAACTTTTTTATTATGTAAAACATTAAAAGGTCTAGAAAGCAATTTTTAATATGTCATTGCCTTCTTATCATTCTTAGGATGCCAGCTACAGCCTTAGAGATTTGGTCTTTTAGACAGTTTTGTTTGAAACATCTTAAATATTCTTTTTTCCACATACATTTTTAAGGGGTTGATTTTTATGTGATAAACATCAAAAAAATGTGACAAGCAAAAAAAAAATCTCAATGAAGACTTCTCTTTCTCACATTTGGCATTTTTCAGCAAAACTGAAAAGTCTTGATCTTCATACTGACAATCAGCAGCTTAATAATTCAGAGAGAAAATTTTAAAAAATCACTCCTATGAGAAAGATTTGCTCAGAACCCAAAGTTCAAGGACAATTAAGACACAAGGGTACACTCACAGCCCTGAAACCCGACACCTTCTACTTAAAAACAAGATGTATTTGGGACTCAATAGCAAACTGATGCCCAATGCTGGTGATACTTAAAAAAAATAGTAGTTGTATCATCTAATAGGAAAGGTATAAAATGGGGTCACGCTGGCATTTCCTGTAGAAATAAGTGATTCTTGGAACAGTGAAGAATTTAGTGGGAATTAAACAATTTCAAATTAGAATTTATCTCCTAGAGACAACAATGAAATGGTTTTACATCTGTCAGGGCATGCTCCCTGTGACTACACATCTAATGCTTCTTATCTTTCTCATTTTCATCTTGAAAATCAGAGGAACGCTTATCCAGACAGTGAGATATTGTATTTTGAGTATGAGATGATAATCCAAATCCACGGTCTGCTGAGGGCACTCAAAATTCATCACCACATTTCAGATGAATTTTCAGACAGTGAAGATGTCAGAGCTGAATCTGCATTGGTTTTCTTATTCTTCTTCACACACACAAGAAAAAAACCTGTGAAAACCCCAGGGAGTGATCAGAGAATCACAGAATATGCTGAGTTGGAAGGGACCTACAAGGATCATTGAAACCAGCTCCTGGCCCTGCACAGACATCCCAACAATACTTTTTATAAAACATCTTTACTGGAAAAAGAAAAATCAAAGTGAAAGCCTTTCTCTTGGAAAAATTGTTGACAAATTACTTAAGTTATTCTATATTCTAGCAGAATTTAGGAGCTAAAATTTAACTTTTGAGTGAGATATCAGTGGGGCTTTTTTCCAACTCTTAGAAATGACCTGAAATGCAAAGATTAATTTCTTATTAATGAGTTTATATTGCTTTATTTAGTATGTAATTGGCAAAAAAATATTGACTCACAACGGATTATCAGAAATATTACTGCTAATGACTCTATGAAAGCAATTTTTCAGTCACATCCTACTGCACAGACTTTTAGGGTTAAACTTATCTTTTTTACAAATAGACTCATTTACAGTGGGTCTGGACTCAGTTCAGAAATCCAATGGCAGTCACATGAGCAAATTATAAATAGGGAGAAATCACACTGTAACACACACCACATATGTCAAATTTAAGACCAAGTAATGAGCAGCAGAGAGTTTAATGTTCTTCAGAAAATTTCAGTCTCAAAAATAAAAGCTTTATAAACTAATCAGTAACAAAATACTGAGGGGTTTTTTTCCCACTCAGTCATTAGGCTTTGAAATTTCCAAATCAGTTTTCTTATTTCCAGTTGATAACAATATAATATAATACAGAAAGTAAAATAGTTTGGGGTTCGGCTTGTTTGGTTTGTTTGTTCGCATTCAGATTTCATTTTCTGGCTCCTCTCTTTATCAAAACCAGTTTCTTGAAAAATCTCCAATTTATATTCAAAAAGTTATTGGAAATAAATCGATGCTTCAGAGTTATTGGAAATAAATCAACAATCTCTTTCTCCTCCATTTGAGTGGAAAACTATTAAAGTAGAATAAGAAAATAAAAGCAAATGTTGACCTCAGAAATTAATATTTGTTAAATTAAAGTGAGGAAAAAAAGCCAAACACTTAACATAACATATCTTGAGATTTTTTTCTGTATTTTTTATTAAATCGACCTGCATAATTTATGTACCTGAACATGTGATATATCCTTGACATTGTAACTGCACTTGACCTAATAACCTAACTAAAAATAGGGGGCTAAAGATAACTATCCCTATTTGACACTGAACTGAAACACTCTGATATTCCATTGACAAGAAGTTAGATTTGTAAATCCAGTTATTAGCAAAATGTCTTCATTTACATTTGATGACCATTTTTGGCAAGATAATTAACACTACTTACACCATTGCTGCCTCTGTGACTGAAGGCAGAGTTTAACCTCATGTTCTGGGATCTGAAGAGAAGTTTTCTATTAATATGAAGGAAAAGATTACACAAATATAATAATATACTACAGGTGGGATATACCTAATGAAACCAGCTCCAAATAGCCACATACCACAGCCAGTATTTGTTTAGGTTCCTTATGTAAATACCTATTTCATTCACACATCAAAGAAAAGATAAGACCAACCTAAGAGTAAAAACAAATATCTCTTTAAGCTTAAAAGAGTAGTAATAAATACAATTTCTTTATTCTGAAAGTGTAGAAATATTTTCTGTATTCAGAATTAACATGAGAAACTGCAGCTTGCTTACAAAAGGAATTTTTACCACTCTCACTTTTCCACTTTCACATTTAAAAAATTTAATTTAAGCAACTAATTAACTTTAAAATGCTACTTACAGATCACAGTTTACCTCACTATAAAAATATTTATGTAATGGGTTCTCTGTTTAAATTTTTTAGAAAATGAATTTCTCATTTAGAATCCAATGAGAGCAGAATATTTTCTTTTCAATTATTAAGTCGAAATATGAAATATTTTGCAGCAATCAGTAGAAAATATCAGAGAAATTAAGATGTATGACACTACTTCTAAAGGTGAGATTTGTCTAAAAGCATCTAAATGTGCCTCAGTTTTTGTATCATCACCAGTAGCAGTGAGTAATTTGCTTATAGTCATTAAAGTTTGTTAAGAGGATCAAGGATTCACAAAATTATTTTGAGCTGCCCTAGTAGCACCTTTAACCGACCTCTGTTTTTTTGCAAAGAAGATTTATAGGATGATTTAACAAGTTTTAATAAACAGACTGTCAAACATCTGCTATCTAGTGGTAGTGGTGGTAAGCTCCCCACATTTCAATAAGACTTTAGCCCACCACATGTGATTTTATCTTCGTTATTAGCTAGATGTGTAATTAGGGGTTGATATTCTCGAGTGGGAAACATATTTGAAGAGGATAAAGACTGTAACTTGTCAAGTAAATAAAAATGCAAATCATCCCCTCTTCCTGTAGTCATTCAAAAATTGTCTCATTAATGTTATAAATTAAACTGAATTAAACAGATGAATTGAATGTCTCACATGGGCAAAGGCAGGAAACCCCTTATTGATTTTTTCATTTATTCAGACCAATTTCTAGACTTTTTAAGTGTCTGATGTCAGATTGCAAGAACAAACTGTGAATGCAAACAAACGTTAACAAACTTAAAGAGACTGAGATATGGTTTATCATGTGTTTATTTTTTGTTGCTGCCATTATAACAAAACTAGGTGTTTGTTGGCTTATTTCATTTTAACTCTAAATAAATGGAAAGAACTGTAGGGAAGAGACCTACACTAGAGCTGGAAAATTTGCTCTGGGGGGTCAAAGCAGAGATGAGTCTTTCACTGTGTCCTTGGGACCTGAGTGAAGGATGCTTACACAGAAAAGGGGAGAACAACACGTTTCCAATCTAAATGATTCTGCAATTCTGTGAACAAAGGAAAAAGAGAATCACAGAATCAAATAATAATTAAGGTTGGAAAAGGCCTCACAGCCCATCCAGTCCAAGCTGTGCCCATCCCCACCTAGTCCCCAGCCCAGAGCACTGAGTGCCACCTCCAGCCCTTCCTGGGACACCTCCAGGGATGGACACTCCAACACTCCCTGGGCAGCCCCTGCCAAGGCCTGACCACCCTTCCCATGCAGAAATTCCTCCTGATGTCCAGCCTGACCCTCCCCTGGCACAGCCTGAGGCCGTTCCCTCTCCTTCTGTCCCTGTTCCCTGGGAGCAGAGCCTGACCCCCCCTGGCTGCCCTCTCCTGTCAGGGAGTTGTGCAGAGCCAGAAGGTCCCCCCTGAGCCTCCTTTTCTCCAGGCTGAGCCCTTGTCCCAGCTCCCTCAGCCACTCCTGGTGCTCCAGACCCTTCCCCAGCTCTGTTCCCTTCCCTGGACACCCTCCAGCCCCTCGATGCCTTTTTGCAATGAAGAGCCCAGAACTGGACATGGAACCCAAGGTTCCTCAGCAGTGCCCAGTACAGAGGGACAATCACTGTCCTGATCCTGCTGACCAAATGAAAACAAAGAAACCCTCTCTTCCCAGCCTTTTGGGAGCAGCCAGCCCTTCTAATCCTTGAAATTAAGCTTGAACAGTCCTACCTGAACACACCCTGTGCCACCACAGATTTAGGTCTTCACTCCACTGGAAGCCTCACTGAGCAGGTAGGGACACTCATGAGGACCTGTCCGTGAGTGGTTCAGAGCAAATCCCCTTTCTCCAGGGCAATAGGAAAGCAGACAGAGTGTTCGATGCTCCCGGGACAAAAATCCTCTGAATGCAGATTGCTGTGCTTCCCAATGTGCTTGATCTGGCTCCACAACCATGCATCTCAAATTCTTCCGAAGGAAAATGATATTTTCTCTACTTTGGAAATACACTTACACATTCAGGATTGACCCTAAGTGGCTTTAATATATTTTCTCCTTGAAGGAGAAAAACAAAGTTGGGACTAAGTGGATATGATCCATTAAGAGTTCACAAATTGATTCTCTTGTGCATGTATATAACTTCTATTAATCATGATTTAAAATGAATCTAAAAGCTTGTGATCCTATTAGCTTACATTTTTTACTATTGGCTCAATCAAGCAAGAAATATTAATCAGCAGATTTTGAGGACTGAAAATAGCAGCATATCCTTAGAAGCAGACCCACATCAACAAACCAATATCCAAAAAACTACCATTAAATATTCATTATTCATGTATATTTTGGTGCATGTAGTTTTGATTCACTTATGCTGTAGAATTTCTCTCTGATTTTGGTCACATTTTGTTCAATAACTCTGTTTTATATTTTAAAAAAAAAATTCTACAGGAAATTTTGAAACAAGAGTCTGAAAAACTTTAAAATGTCGACTTCTAATTCAGAAAAAGTCTAAGCTCACTTCTAAATGAGGTCTTCTTTGAGAAGTGGATTGCAAGTCTAAATTAAAGATTGAACAGCATATCAAACATATCAAAATGTGATGTGCTATATGATTAATATGAACTTGATTTTAAAGATTGTCATACTACTGCTAATGGACTCGGCTTAATGAGAAGCCACTGCTAGAGACGCAGCTCTTATTGCTGATTACTTGCACTCCATCGAAAGTTACTCATGTCTGTATATTTATACCTGCTTTCCTGAAAATCACACGTTTTGCTTGCCTAGTGGCACGATTTGTCTTGCTGTGGACACCCGTGGGCTTCCACTTTCCACTTCACCAACTGCTTCCTCAAAGGCAGCACCACTCGCCGGCTGCTGATGCCTCATCCTCACCTCTCCTGCCACAGGCAGCTCTTCACACACTCCACGTGCAGCTCCACGACAGAAACTTCCATCAACAGCCGCGGTCCAGGGGTGTTTCTGTCAGATTAGAAGGGCTGAATTTATGAGCCAGTGTAATTTAAAGTGTAGGATTTTTAATCCCAGCGATGCATGCACCAAGGAGCTTGGCTTGACCCGTCTGTTTCCAGAACTCGTTTTGATTTTTGGTCCTATCCTGAGTCCTCCGAGTTAAACTCTCACTTGCGGGTTGGAGCTGGGTGGGATTTTCCCTCAAAGCTTTATCTGCTTGAAACACCATCTCTGCAAAACTGAAATTCACAGCGGTGAAAAGTTTTATTTCATGTTTCTTACACTGTGAAACACATTTTTTGGGGGTAGTATTATTTGTATATGCATATACGAATTTAGTAGCTTGCCCTTTTGGGGGGGATTTTGTTGGTTTGGTTTGGTTTTTTTGGCAGATCAAGCTAAAACTATTTTGGAGTTTAAACTTTCAGCTTTCAATTCCTCCTACTTTCAGTCCTTCTTACTTTCACTCTCTTCTTGCCTCTGTTTTTCTGGAATACTCAGTCATGTAATGCAGATGAGCTTTTTCTGAAGTTATTAACCACAAATCCATAAAACTTTGCACAAAACAGCTCTCCAATTCTGCAGAGGCAAAAAGTCAAGCTCTTAACATTTCCTACCACCTCAGGGCAAGAAAAAGACCTTTAAAACTTTTTATAAAGCCTGGGTTGTTCAGGCAAAGCCAGGCTCTGAAACGAGTTGGCCAGTTTCAAACTGAGCTCGTGTCAGGGGGTGTTGGGCTGGTTCAGTCTGGGCTGGACAGCATCCACCTGCTCTACCTCTGGCCTGACCCTGCCATGTTTTCTTTCCCAATCCTGTTTTCAGGTTTGCAGGCCACAGAAAGCACATTTCAATGCATTTTTCCTTCTGACACAGAGTGCAGACAGAGTCATGTTTCAGAGTTTGAAATGAGTATGTGGAAAACCACATTTTTTTAGGCACAGATTTAGGCACCACTGTCATGGTGTCTAAAACCATGAACCCCACCGAAATCAGGAGTTATGTGTGTGTATAACTGAGGACATGAGCAGTATTATTCCATTCATGTATTGTAATCTTGACCATTTTTATTTCATCTTATTATCTTCCATAATAGAAACCAAAACGAAATCACAAATGGAAAACAAACATGCAATTACAAAAGCAGTTCCAAGATGAAAGGAATACATTTTTTCCTTTTTCTTTTTTATTTTGTATTTTATCTATTTACTATTGTTAGTAGCACACTGTAGTTACAATGTCAAGTTTGCTTGGTTCAGTTCTGATTTATTCAAGAGATACTGCTCAAATGAAAGAGTGAATTAAGTGTAAAATGTAATAAGCTTTTCTCCCACTTCAGGTGACAGCAACCTATGCAATTAATTTGCTTTTCTTTTGCTTGCAATACTGTGTAGAAAGCATGCCATTAAACCTTAAAGTTAACCATAATCTTGCAGGACCATTTTATAGTCCTCTCTTTGTCTAGACACTGTTTTCTTTTAAAGCCTTTGAAAGTGATCCAATAGCTAAATCATTTTTATACAGCAAGCATGCCATCTATGCAATACAACTTTTTGACAGAACTATAAAAAATTAAAGTCAATTAGTAACCCCAATAATTGTTCAGCGACCTTTAGCATCTCATAAACCTAGATCTTGCCATGAGATGTGGCCATCCTGTTTTAGTGCTATAATGAATGATTAAATCACTGAAACTATGGCATGGAAATAAAAAAGCCACTAAATTACTACGAAGGAGTTATTTATTATATGAATAAAAAACATATGTGTGTGTGGAAATAGTTAAATGAAACAACTAGGGTTTTGCCATGCCTCTTGGTGATAATTTGGGCTCAGAACCACCCACATTCAGAAATTTTTGGGCAATTATTGGTGTAAGACAACTTCATGGGTAAAATGCAAGGCATAGAGCTTGGCATCTCATATTTAAGGTGCTGTGAAGCTGTGATTACACACACATTTGTCCCTTCAATATCACAGCCAACATAACAACCAGCACAGAGGGAATGGGAGTCGCATTCTTTTCCTTTCATGTACACATGGGTGCTGCCTTCCGAAAACAGCTTTATTTTGGAGCACAGTGGGCATAATGGAGGTAAAAAAAAAGCTCTCCTGGCAGCTCTAGGAGACTCAGAGATGTGCCCTGTGTGTGAGTGGCAGTGTGAGCACCTCTCTGTTGTGATCTGGGGAGGCTGGAAGCAGGTGCTGTGCTGTAAATCCACACCCATTCCCACACAGGTCGGGGTGAGATCTCTCCGACATTTTGCTGGCTTTCACTTTGCCAGCTCCTCTCTTATCAAGAACCGTGTTTTCCCAGAATGGCCCCTCAGTTTTTCCCCACACAGAGGCACAAAAATGAAGCTCCACCTGCAATGGCATCGCATGCTCCCACCCCGGAGCCTGTTCTCACGATAAAAGGCCGCATTTTCCCTCAATTCTCTGTATTAGCCTGTGGAAAAAGCGGATTGCTCCCTTGCAAGGGCTGGGAGGGGTTTGATGCAGTGCCCTTTGCAAAAGGGCAGTAGTTTTGGGCAGAGCATCCCGGTGTCAATGCCCGTGGTGAAGACGTAGCAGGTTTTGCATCAGTGGTGTTTTACGGCCACTGGGAAAGAGCAAAGTGAGAACACCAACTGATGAAAAGAAATGTCATGATGTATATATTGTTCTCTCAAACCTGTTTTATCAGTGTCACGGTCTGGACAAACTTAGGAGGAAGACTGTTGTTCTCGGGTTTGAATAAACACACGGACACAGCTGTCAGGGTTCTCCAACAGGCAGAGGCCGAAAGGGAGGAATAAGAGAGGAGGAAGAGAGAGCTGGCCTCTGCCCTCATTTTATTTATATGTTTTCCAAATCTACCGTGGATTGGAGGATGGAAATACCACCTCCTGCTGTCCACTGGTTGGTAATAATGTCTATCACATAGGTTAGGAATTCATAACAATCCTTGCCGTTAGGTCAACAATTCATGTTTTCACAAAAGTGTGTGAGAAACTATTTCGCTGAACCAAAAACATTGCACATCTGAAGAACTGCAAAATGCAGGGCCACAGAAGACTCGAAGAGCTTCCTCTGCAGAAGATAGAGTTCAAAACTCCCTTCCCCTCCCCTTAAGAATTTCTCTGAGGAAAGTGAAAGAAACCTGTTTATTTAGCAGAACCCAGCTGCTGGGGGCGGGGGGGGGGGGGTGGTGCATGCAGGTACCAGGCGAAGGGAAAAGAAATTAAAAATAAAAATGAATAATGTTAGATAATAAACCTCTCGTGAGGAGGATAACCTGAATGAATCAAAGTCCTGAGTCCTTGGCAGGCGTGGTCTTCTGCTCTGTCGCCAGCTAGCTGCTTGAGTAGGGAGTAGGCCCCGTCCAGGCCCGGGGGGTGTAGGCCTCGCAGAGACGGTGTGTAGAACAGAGCCCAGCTGTCTGTTGTACAGTTCCAAAGGAAGAAGCAAAAAGAAAATACAGTCCCAGGAAAAGAAACTGTCTTCTTCCCTTGCCTCACGCAGAGGAGAGAAAAAACTAAAAGGAAGTTTTAATTCCGTCCCAATATCCCTCAGCTGAGTAAAAACCAGGCGAAAGCTCACAAGAAAAAAAAGGTAAAGGTAAAAAAGTGTCCCTTCACCTCTAACTATTGAAAGCCACTGCCGAGATGTTATCTCCTCAGAACCATAACATAGCGAGCTGATAAAGGTGAAAGAATGTAAATATCCTTCGAAGAAAACCAAAACATAGCTCCTGGCTTCTCGAGCCAGCTTAAAGACACAAAGTTAATACTTTTCATTAAGCAGGCGATTGGGATATATAGCATCATAAAGTCACTGCAGGACAGTCAGCTTCTTCAGGCAAAGACAGGCATCTGTATGAACACAGGGCTGCAACGAGGGTTTCTTCTTTAAAGTTTGGGCCTTTCTTGGAACAGATGTGTATAATCTCAAACCGTTTTCTACCCTTTCTCTCCATGTTCAGCTCTTCCGTCAGCAGATTCCTGACGTGGAACTTGATTTTCAGCTGGATTTTCAAGTAAATTTAGTAACACATACTGAAAACTAAATATAGCAAAATCTCTTGCTAATGATGACATTTTTTTCTCTTTTTGTGCAGAATTCCTTTGGCAGTCGCTCACCAGGTGCAAACTCACAGCCTTGTGGTTTTTGCTTCTGTGTACCCTGATCACACCAGGGTTATGTTCTCATTCAGACTAACGACCTTCAATTCCTTGGAGAATTTCCTGATTTTATCGTTTTCCACATGAATTCAGGGTCCAGAGATAATATTCCGTCTCTGTTATCAAAGTATTTATAGTGTTTGGTGAAATGAAGCCACAGTTTTGAACCTGTTTTCCTTTTCTAATCATCCTTCTGTCTTGCTTTGGACCTGATAAATAATATATTCTATTGTACTCTTGGCAGATCATAAAATGTGCACTCTTTCCCCCCCTTAATATAAGGTATTCAAAACCAAGGCGACTCTTAAAACCCATTAAAATTAACAAATGTTTACAGATATTTCTGAAATATAGAGTGAATAAACTCTGGCCTGTTTCCTAAACCCTGTTTCATCAGTATGAAATGGAAAAGTGTGAGAATTTTGCTTCAATATTTTATAGATGGAGTTTTCAATAACAGAGTAATTGTATAAAAAAAAGTATTTCTAATTAGTGTCTGATCTTCGGAGCAGATAAATAGAAAGCTCAGCATCTCAGAGGTGGTGAAAGTATTTTATTTTTTAATATATTTTGACAAAATATATTTATGATAATTATATTACTCTTTTATTTGGGACAGACTGAGAGGAAAATCAGTCCATCAACATTTTTACCTACATAACTCTTGAATTTTCATTTAATTACTCACTTAGGTCATTTGTCTTGGCTTTTATTTCATGTATCCTCTCAGATGAAATAAAGATGAAGAGTTCTGATAGCATCCAGTAAAACAAATAAGCTTTCAGTATTTAGGCTGTGCTTTGCCACAATCCTGACAATGTGTAAACACTAGAAACTTTAACTGGTAGCTTCCCAAATCCAGCTCAGAAAGATTCTATGAGCTCCATATTCTCTGTCACCAGCAGAGGCTTTGAAGGTGACAATTTCACATTGAATTTTCTGATTGTTTCAAACTTTTCCTTCAGCAGAAAGTTTTATTCCAATTGTCTTTAAATTACTCTCAATTATTTTCAGCATTTCTTGCAAAATGAATATTCCAACTATAATTATAATTACTGTGATTTTTGTATAGTTTTGTGACTGAATCAAAATAAAGAAGAAAGTGATCTAACTGAACAGTCAATTAGAAGAAATATTTTCAGTATTTTTGGGAATTGAAGCAGTACTGAGGGCTGAACATGAAATGTTTCTTTGGTCATTGTTAACAAAACATTATGAAAAATCGGAAATTAAAAGATTTACAACTTGGATTCTGTTCAGTCGTTCTTCAGCTATTGACAAAGCTGGAAGCACTGGATATTCCTCACATTCTCCTATTAAAATATGCAATACTTTTGAAAATAGCAGACTGGAACTTGATGAAAGTTTGAGTGACTTTCACACCAAGAAAAGACATGCCTAGTGGGAGCTTCCAGTGACTTACTGAATTCTACTGCACAACAGAAAGAAATTGAAAGCATTTTTCAATATCTTTCAAGTCTAGGGTAAGTTTCTGTATGCTTCAGAGTAGAATAAGACTGCATTTGTCACTTCTGGTTCTGACAAGTTCTCTTAGAAGAGAAGTAAAGTGAATTTTTTGGAGTATCTTTTATCTGCTATATCTGGAATTAGTTTAAATAATAAATGCACCATTTTTCCTCTGTATTTTTACCTTGATCTTGTCCATGTATGCACTGAATGGCATGAAGGGGTGAGGGTGTTTCCTGAATGGCCTCAGAGAGAAAATAAATTCTGTGCACCTGACTATTGGGAGGAATATATTGATACAGCATGATCTCTTGATTATGGTCTGGGAAGTCAGGCATGCCACAATATTTCATGATCTTTTAAAGTCCTGGGGGGCAGAATCTATTTAACTCCTGCAGGTGGATGAAAAGAAACATTTCTTAACCTTTAGCCACTTTTATGAAGCTGAAGAGAAATAATATCATAAAAAAATCAGTCTTCATTTTTTTCTGGAACAACCTTGATTTTTTTGTTTTTTGGTTTTTGTTTTTTTTTTTTTTTGTTTAACCTTCCTGAGTGAAGGACCCAAGAGCTCTCTTGGGCTTCAGTAGGGTGCAGTGCCCTTTTCTGTCCTCCATCAACTGACAGGGATGTTCAGAAAGCACTCAAGGATTAACATTTCCTCTCCTGCCACGGCTGCACTCCTATGGTTCCATGATCCCCAGCCTCCATAAACAATTACCAGCCCTGTCAACCAAAGACTGAATTAGATTCAGTGCATTCAGAAGGCAAGGATCAGGAATTGAGCTCATAATGAAAGGGACCAGCCAGGCTATTTTTCAACCCAGCTTTGTTCAGACTTCTGATGCTCGAACCCCCACAGGACTCGTGCTGAAACTCAGCTGAGGCATCAGCATAATTATGCTGTATAATGTTGTCTCTCATTTCTCACCCAGAAGTGCAAATCAATGTTGCTGCAGTGCTACAGTGATCTAAAACACGATTTCAGACAGCCAGAATTTCTCTTTAAATAAAGAACAGGTTACAGATAGGACCAACACAGTCCCTCGACTCCGAAAGCAATATCGAAACACGAGAGCAGAACTCTTTAATCCACCCAGTGGAAATACTTTTTTATCAAAAGCTGAGAAACAGAATCTGCCACATTTACATTAAACAGAAGTCTTACGTGAGATAGAAAAATAATATCATGAGCAGCAGTAAGTGGGATTTGTCTTTTGGGAAAAAAGTAAAACAGCCTCTCTCACAATCCCTATATTATAGATAACTGTTCCACCTTGCCCATCACAGCTCTCTTTTACAGAATCACATAGAAATTGCCATTTCATCTATATTTCTTTTCTAAAATTTGTTCAGCATCTTTTGGGATTAGGGCAGAATATTTGCTTCTTTCACTGCCTTGAGCACCTTTTCCCATAATATTAATTCAACAACTTAGAGCTTCAAGAAAGATCAGAGACATCATTAATCCAAAGAGTTTTTCTTTCTGCCTTGCTCCTGACTAGGCTTTTGTGAGGCCTGATAGAATTAAAAAAAAGGAAAAGGAAAAGAGAAAAAAGAGGTCCTATCCTACCTCTCCTCGTTCCATACCTTGAACAATTTGATTGAGACAGGATTAAGGCAGGTTTCCTAGGCCATGAATAAAGCTAATGGTCAAATTGGAAAGTCAGATTGAACCATGTTTTAACATCACCATAAGAGTGGTAGAGTGGCAAAAGAGAGTGGTAGAGACCAAAACAAAATAAGTTGATTTACTTGGGAATTTTGCTCTTTCTGGAATATAAAAGGGTGGGACATAAGCATATTACGTAAGAAGAACAATAAATTGTATACATGCTCTTGCAGAAAAAGAATAAAACCAGGACATCTCTTGGTAACTTAGAAGGTTTTTGTTTTTGTTTTAGAGAAGGGATTTGCTTCTAGTTGGTTTTTTTTTTGACATCCAAGCTATTATTTTAAAAGCAAGAATATAAAGATACAGTAGAGCCCGGAAACAATGGTATTTCTAAATGTTTTAGAAATATTCCTTTTGTTAAGATACTTTGACCAATTATAATAAAGACAGTGAGGTTACCTAACTACAGCGCTGGTATTCATTCCTCATCACATCAGGATGTTTATTTCTTAAATATTTTTTAAAATGGTGTCGAAGTTTTTATCTTTCTTTGGTTTGCTTTCAGCAATGCTGTGTTCTAACACCATAAGACACAACCCAAAAATCATCAATCATAGGCAACAACTTGCAAATTCCTCTGTGAAAAACAGGCTGTTATGGATAGTGTGTGTTTCTGCAAAATTTGAAAGACTAATCTAATCCTTTTTTTTTCTTTTTTCCTTTTTGCTACAAATAACATAATAAAATTTCTCATTTCTGACTTTTTAGAAAGAGAACTGTACTTAACAATTGCTCTCCTTGTAATCATCTTATGGATTCTGTTTTCAGGAATTATTATAATGAGCTCAAAGAATAAAGTTGTATACCTGTATCCAAATAAAAAAAGGTAAAACAATTAACTGAATACAATTCAGGACAATATTTATTGTGGTGAAGACTCACACTTTCCTATAATTTGAAAAACAGAAAACTTAAGCTGTGTGTGAGAACCTACTTTCGATTGAGTTTATTTTACTGCTTGAAAAGAAAAACAATTGCTGGTTTTAAAGCTTTTGCTTAATTTCAGTTACTACATAACCCTCCCAAGAATTCCTTCAGGCGGATCCCTGCACATGGGACCTTCAGGTGTTTGTCTTGGCATATAAATTTGCTCTTAGAAATTATAGATAAAAGTAACAACTGAAAATTTAGAATTTTGAAAAGGTAGATTCTTAAAATCTTTATAAGAATATTTTTTCTCCCACGATTCTATTTTATGTTGTGCTCAATTTTATAAGTCTCAACGAGCACATTGGCATGCCTAATAATGTAGTCTGATTCTGCACACTTGGGATTAATTCTGTAAATGTTTACCTCAGTTAATTAGTCAGGAATCTACTGTAAGTATGTGAGGTACTCTCAGGAAATCAATACATTGGAATATTTATTTTTGGGATTTTTTTAAATACATATTACTGGATTTATAGCACTATGTGTTGTGAGTTGATGCATCTTATCATCTGCAGACCCATCTCAGAGGTCACTCCAGAAGAAACATTTGATTTCCACCATAATCCTAAAGGCAGATTGCATTGTTTAACTCAGCACTCAAGTACTCAGAAGTGGCCTAATTCGTCTTATCTTGCTCTATGTATGAATGCTCACAATATACAGATTTTGAAGCACAACTCTTCGCATTAATGGATCAGAATAATTGGTATATATCAATTATTATACCAGAAAATTAACCTCCTGTCTTTCAATGTTAATATTAAAGCAGTATCTAATGTAAGCTAACAATTGATTTATTTTAAAGTCTGTTTCTAACAGAGAAAATATTTCAGTAGATAGAAATGCTACCAGCTTTAAGACAAACCTTGACATTTATAAGCAAAATTCTTAAGGTGAACAAATCTGAGGACAAAAGTTGAATTGTGGTGGTCCAGAAAAAAATCTCAGAGCCCTTGACATTTATCTTATTAAGTTGTAAATAGTGATTAGCTTCTGTAGGAATAGCAGATGCCAAAAACATAATGCAACAAAAAAGTTTAAAAACTTCTTTGCTTTTATTTTACACCTCTTCACCACTGATGTTATCAATAAATGAGAAAGCAAAGCAACTGAGACAAGTCAAGGTGACACTGTTTAAAAAACACAATATAAAGTAGGGTCAGAATCAGTTTAAAACTGATTAAAATTATATCCAGAATCTAAAATTCCAAAGCAGACTTCCAAAGGTTGTTGAGAGATTAAGAAACTTTGACTTCATTGAAGAGGAGCTGGATATAATCAAAGGGACTGCATGACAAAAATAGGTGACTACCTAGTTTAGATATTTTAACTTATAAATCCTATGTATTTTGTAAATTGTTATTCCTAAACAGATTTAAAGAGTATTGGCTCTCCTTTAAGACTATGGCATTTACAGCTAAAACTGTAAATATTTGAATTCATGTTAAACATTTCCTGGAAGCCATTGAACATTGCAAGGGGATTTTTATTTCTTGTTATTTTGTTGACATTTCAGGGTGTAAATGACTGTTCATTAGAAATGGGACAAAAGTGATCGAATTTCTCAGCAGATACTAGGATTAGTAATAATTTTCACTAGTTTGGGTGATCTGTCTTCCTTGTGTACCCAAGCCCGGAAAACCAGGTGGAGGGTGGTGTTAACATTCAGAGAAATATAAAATATGGCAAGAAAGAAAAACTCTTCTCTGCATTTTTCCCATTTTGGTTTCACTTTGCCAATTCATCATTGGCATGATCGCTAGATTTCAGAGAGAAGAAGATGGGAAATTTGGAAGAGAAGACAGAATTTAAGGCCAGACAAATAAATTACAATTAATCTCAGCACAGTGAGTGTTAAGACATGTAAGTACATTTGATTAGTGAACGCTGACTTCAGACTTACATATGTGTAGCTTTCCAGAAACACCTTTACTTTTACTTCCAGAGACTCAGAAATATTCAGGACTTCTTACTGAAAAACATGAAAAAGAAAAGTAATTTAAGGAATAACGATGTATGATGATTTTCTTTACATTAGAGAAGTTCCCTAGATAAAGCAAACTAAAGGAGGCCTCTTAAAAAAAATTTTGATTTTTTATTCTCATGAAACCCATGAGCTGTTCCCAATCTTTTTGGTGTCAATAGAAGGGATAAAAAAAAGATGCACACTTCTGCAGTTTATAATAACTACCACAGAAAGGTGTACTTCTTGTCATCTTGGAAACAAGAGTAATATGAAATTTCCTAAAACTGAAAACTGCTGAAAAGCAATCCATCAGAAAGGTTCTCACAGTGAGCATGAAGCAATCTTGGGTAAGATTGCACCCATACTCCCTGCAAAATCATCTTAGCATATTTTCCAACTAAGACAATATTTTTCTTTGACAAGGCACTTTACACTGTCTTCTTGTATTGTCTTTATCACAAGTCTGCTACAATTTAGAGAGAAAACTGGTTTTATTTGGTCATGCAGAGAGGGAAAAAATCATAGTGGATTTAACTTTGCTCATTTTTTCCACCACAGGCTGCTATTTCACAAAAGTGAGCATAATACTTTACACAAATGTTCCAAAATATCTCATAATTACCTACCGAATGAAGCATACAGTGACTATACCTTAATTAATTTGCATCTAAAACAAAAGTCTGCAAGTTGCTGTTATTGAAATAAAGATGAAGGTCATTATAGATCTGCTCTAATTGATATTAAATTGTCTGTGATTTCAGTTTTGAGGATCATAAGTGAAACTGCAAATAGAAAAGAAAAGAGAAATAATTAGGTCATATCACACTTTCCTTTCCACATCACAGCATGACAGAATAGTTGGGGTTGGAAGGGCCCTCTGGAGCCCATCTAGTCCAAGCCCCTGCCCAGGCAGGGTCACCTGGAGCAGGTGACACAGGAACACACCCAGCTGGGTTTGGGATGTCTCCAGAGAGGGAGACTCCAGGCCCTCCCTGGGCAGCTGTTCCAGGGCTCTGCCCCCTCCATGGACAGAAGTTCGTCCTCACGTTGGGGTGGAACTCGTTGTGGTTGAGTTCGTGGCCATTGCTCCTCATCCTGGCCCTGGCACCACTGAGCAGAGCCTGGCCCCATCCCCTGACACCCCCTGGAGATGTTTGTGTGGATTGATGGGATCCCCTCTCAGCCTTCCCTTCTCCAGCCTGACCAGGCCCAGCTCCCGCAGGCTCTGCCCATCCCAGAGATGCTCCAGACCCCAAATCCTCTCTGTGGCCTCCCCTGGGCCCTCTCCAGCAGCTCCTGGTCCCTGCTGTCCTGAGGAGCCCAGGGCTGGACACAGCACTCCAGATGTGCCTCAGCTGGGCAGGGCAGAGGGGCAGGATCCCCTCTCTGACCTGCTGCCCACACTCCTCCCAAGGCACCCCAGGATCCCACGGGCCCTCCTGGCCCCAGGACACTCTGTCAGCTCCTGCTCAGCACCACCAGCGCCCCCAGGTCCTTCCCCACAGAGCGGCTCCAGCAGGACTCCCCAGCCTGTGCTGGTGCTGGGGATTGTTCCTCCCCAGGGGCGGGACCTGCACTTGCCCTGGTGGTACCCCATTGACTTTCTCCCCACCCAACTCTCCAGCTCAGCAAGAAAAACTGAGGAAAAACCTGAGTTTCATCGATAGGTGCAAACACCACTAAACTCCGCTGTACCCGAACTCGCCGCCGCAGACAAATTTAAAAATTGAGTTGCCTTTTATTAACATTTCCTCCTTTAAACTTCCTACACGATTCAGCCTAATGCACAAAAGAGAGGAGTCTCAAATTAAGTCCAGAGGCTTAGTGCTTCTGAGGCAGAGCAGAGGCAATTTTAGACTGGCCTATCCTTCATATCCGTTCAATTAACCTCGCGGAGCTCCAGAACAAAAGTCAGCGTGATGGGTGTCATCCGAATTGAACAAATGCCATCTCCCTGTCAAAGTATTGACTCACATCAGCCATGCCAAGCCAGCACCAGGGTTTTAAATGAGATGGACACAACTGAGCTAATTGTTGGTATTTCAGAAACCTCGCCTCACCGGCCGCGCGATGCCGGACGTTTGACGAGCTCCTGCAGCTCATCTGAAGGTGTAACTCCTAAAATGGTCAATGTTGTTTGCAAAATAAATGTTTTGGTTCCTCTCCACAGTTTTTGGGGACAGCAGTTTGACATAGGGGCTTCCCAGATTGCCCAGAGAAGCTGTGGCTGCCCCTGGATCCCTGGAAGTGCCCAAGGCCAGGCTGGACGGGGCTTGGAGCACCCTGGGATGGTGGAAGGTGTCCCTGCCCACGGCAGGGGAGGGATGAGATGATCCTTAAGGTCCTTCCCAACACAAACCACTCCAGGATTCTGTGATTCTGTGATAACTGAGCAGAACACTCCTTGCTTTACGTTCAAGGCATCAGTGTGTTCCTGCCGGCAAACAAGACACGAAAAAGTGACTTTCTGAGCATTTTACACTCGTTAGTTTCATCTCTGCCATGCACCATTTTGCCTGAAACCAAATGAGGGCTTTTTCTTGCAGAAACTCGGTAAAATGCTTCACAGTTTGTTCGTTGTCCGAATCTGACATTTCTCACCTACTCCTTAGAGGGCAGAAGCTGATGGAACACAAACTTTTAAATTAATCTTTTTTCCAAATCCAAAATAGGATGATAAACAGTGAATTTGGACATTGCAAGACAATGATAAATCTCAAGGGGACCAGAATTTCAAGTTTTCTTGTTCTTTCAAGTTTCAATTCTTTCAAGTTTCATCCGTTAAGGTTTTGTAGGTGATACCTCGTTTTGTGTAGTGTCTCAAAAATTCTTGTGTCTGGCACCAAAGATGCATGAAAGTGCTCAGGACATCCAAATTTTGGGGATTTTTAATAGGTTTGTTTTTAGAATATTGACTGCCTTTTATGTTTGTTGGATTGGTCAACCAAGCTGAGGTGAATGTGATTATGTATTACTTTGGTTTCTCCTCATCTGTGACCTGTAATATTAAAGTTCTAATAAAATAGAAAGTTTTAATAAAAATCCCATCCTTCACTAACTCAGGAAGAGAATCCACAAGGCTGCCATTACAGTTGCTGTTGATAATGATATTTTGTGTATTCACTAGCAGCAAAAGCAAGAATTCTGGTGAAAGATGTTTGAATAAAGAAAAAATTAACATCTGGTTTAGTGTAAAACTTAAGCTGTCTTAAATCACATCTATTTTCATGTGTGTTTCCAAGAGATTGAAGAAGTTGGAATTTATGTGAAGATGAAAGAAAAAAAATATCATTTTCACTTTGAATCTCCAGTGAACTTGAACTGCATATCCAGAGCCTCTCTATACACCTTTGTAATGGAAATTCAGCAATGAAACATAGAAAAAGTCTCAAAACCAGGCAAAAAGTCCCTGATGCATCATAGAAGGAAATGTTATCCCAAATCTTTGGTCTCTAGTTCTGAGCAAAACTGTATTTACTGCAGATTTTCCCGTGAATTTTAGATAGGGCTGTAGATATTGCTACTAAATTTTAGGAAAATGCTGATAGGTTGCGTCTTGATTTTGGTTCTCCTTAAATGCCAGATAATTTTGACATTGCAGTTGGTTCTAGGTTTCACTGTAATTTAACAAGTAAGACAAATTTGAGCCTGTGAACACTTTTCCTTTTCCAGACTTACAGGGTGTTTGTGTCCAGCTACTTGGAGCAGTTGGAGGTTAGCTAAAGCTTCAATAATATGATATTGATTCAAAACTTATATAATAACAGTGATAGATTTTTATTAGCTTATTATTAGTATTTTGACTTGAAAGTACATTTGCAGTGATTATGCTTTGTGAAGAACCTTACAGCATCAACATATTTTAAAAGATTGTTGGTTTTATAATTTATTTGTAAGCTACCATCTGTTAAAAAGAAACAAATATAGAGTGAATTATGCTTATTAACAGGAAAATTATTGAGACTACTTGAGGTTTGAGTCTTTAGTAATTCTGAAACTGGTCTTAAAGTAAATTTATTTGACTTTATGTTACCTTATCATCCAGGAATTTAACTTGCACTTCCCTCCACTGGCATGAAAAGTGTTAATCTCCTCCATTCCCTCTGACTTTGAAAATACCAATGGTTTGTAGATGTATTTTGTACAAATATTTCTTATTGTGCAAATGCTGGAGATCAAAGTGATTGGTTGGAAATTAGTTAGAAATTGGTCAGAAAAGAGTTGGTTAGAAAATTTTGTCAATATTGGAAAAGTGTGGATGAAATGCAGCAATATGTGAGAGCAGGACAGACCAGAAATGCTCTTTTGTTTCAAACTGTCACCAGTTAATCTGGTGAGTAAATGCAGGGTCATTCATAAGCAGAGAGATTAATAAATTTTGTGCCCTGTCTTTGCAGAAGAAGCCCAGAAGTCCCTGAAGAGATTTCCTGTTAACACACAGCACTCCACCTGTGTAAACAGGCAAATAGAGCTCGAGAGTCTGACATTTAATTACGAAAAACAGACGAGAAGATTCACATCCAGGGAGTGAAAAATAAAAATGCATATTTAAACAATGAGAACTTGCTTCAAAGTGAAATACAAACCCTAACACTAGGAATGCTTTGTCCACAGAAATTATAATCCCTAATATAATTTCTGGCCCATTTAGGATTCAGGTACAGGTGCCAGGATTTTCAAGAGCAAGGATCATTGTCTGGATTTTTTCACAAGTCTCAGTGCCAGGTGGACATGCCCATCATACTGAGAGCAGTGCAAACAGATTTGTGACTGCAAATTCTCTTTCAATTCCAGCCTAACTTCCTTTAGATACTCCTAATAATTAAAATCCCTCTTGATAGAATAGCTGGATCAAGCAAATCAGTCTATAATTTAGTTTCATCCATGCTTTACTTAAGACGCCCCATTTTTCATTATCCCTTTCTATTGCTTTCTCTTTTTTTGTTCCCCCCATAAATCTCAGTTTTTGGAAACTTGGCCTTCAAACAGTGTAAACTTTGCTGGTGATACCACACAGGATCCTCTGGGAGAACTACAAGTTATGGATTAATGAAGATTCCTGACCACAGCCTGAGGCAATAACTGTGTGCTGGTGTTTGGAACCATGATTCCAAATTTTGAAGGAAAAACTGGCATTGAACCTGATAAGCAGAATTTTGCTAATGAGAGTAGGAGTTGGAAATGCTTTCCACGGAGAGAGACAGAGATTTGGACTCTCCAAAGAAGCCTCGTGGTGCTTGTTGGGTTTTGTGCACGAGGCTGACCCCTCACGGGCGCCCTTCAATGAAATCAAAGCCAAAACCAATTCGGGGTCTGTGCCTGAAATTGAATATTTTGTGAAAAACTCTCCCTGTGAGCTCACTGGAGATTCCTCCTGTTGCTGAGATCCAAGGGAGAGCAGGAAGGGAGGAAGTAACACTCTGGATGGAAATAAGAGATTGGGCCTGAGTGCGAGGACTGCTTTCATTTTATTTAATTTTCCGCGGGGGATATCTGCAGCTCCCAGAAACAAAAAGATGGGAAAGAGAAGTATTAGCACATGAACAAAAGAGCCAAAGAAGGCCAAATTTGAGAAGTGACTGCTAATTTTATACTTCAGAGCAAAAGTGTTTTTCTACTTGCTTCAGTGCTTCTGTACTTTCACAGCTCAACTTCTCTACTTATTTGTTTGCTTGATGGATTCTTCTCCAAAGAGAAGCTATTGCAAAATCAATAGGAAATTTTTGGCTGTGTGAAAGGTTTGCGTAACTACAGAAATCTACAAAATATAGGGTAATGGAAAAACCAAATAGCAGGTTTCCAACAATAAAATTAGATTAATAGTTCCCATATCTGCAGTGCAGCATTTTACAATTCAATAACCATAATTTTATTACAAAGGTAAAGAACAGTAAGGGTATAAAGTTTCCAAATAAGATTTAAATTAACATTCTTGCATCAAATGGGAAATAGGATCACAGTGTGTCGAAACTTCTGACACCATTTTTGGTTTTTTATGGCTCTGATTTCTCAGTGCAGTCTCAGTGCTCTCTCCTCCCCTCACTTTTGCCTCCTGCTCACTTGAAACTAAAAAGGGGTCAAAAAAAAATGCTTGTACACCGAACCTTGATGCCTTTCAAAAAGGGGAGAAGGCAGATCCCACAATATGATAACATATTTTACTTCTGTTTACATTATTAGCTCCATCCCCCAAAATAAAACTCCTGTGCATGCCAGAAAGGGGATCATTAAAAACCACTCTTCCCTACCTGCTTAATTTCAAACCTCTACAGTCTCATACTTTCTCAATGTTTAGAAAGAGGACAGTTTTAACTATTTAATGGCTCTTTAAGGGAGGTGGTTTAGTGTCGTTTTTAATTAACTCGATGCCTCCTGTTTAAGGAAAGTGTGGTGGAGGTGGGAGAATTGTCTTGCTGGATTCTGAAAAGTCATCCCACGCTCTAAACACTTTGCCTCCCAGAGAGAAGGAAAGTTTCTAAGGAAAAATATGAGGAAAAGCCTGTGGAAGAAGGATATGCATGTCTGGATGGTGTTTTGGGAAGTGAGCATTTGAGGTCTTGTGGTATAGATGAGCATTTGTAGGAAATTATTTTTTTGGTTTGTTTCTGAAAAAATGTGAAGGTTTATACACAATTTCTGAAATCCTTGGGAGGCAAGCTTTCAGTCTAGTGATCTCTCATGGAGCAAAATCTGTTTGTGCAATTTCAGGATGCATACCCTTGTTATTGATTACCTGCTTTAGCTTTCCCTTGGAAAATGACAGTGGGGCGGGGGAAAAAACTCACTAGAGCCTCCTGTTTCCTTGTGGAAGGGATTGATTGTTCTAGAAGCAGCTTCCCCCAAAACAGGAGAAGGCAGAAGACAGGGATTGCCAAACATTCCCACAGCCTAAACGAATAATTTCCGGTCAATTCGAAGTGAAGTGGCAATGAAAGTTGATTCTCAGCTCATTTGTGTAAGTTAAATTCTTCCTCCAGGTGTGTGTAGCTCCTTCACAGAGCTGATGCTGCTGCACAGGAAATCCTGTGTTCTGTGTGAGCTGTCAGGAAAAAAAAAAAAAAAAAAATCTGGAATTTTGAGTTGAATAAATAAAATCATAAAAATTAAATGTAAAAATTAATATTTGAGGATAATCAATTTAATGGTATTTCTAATATTGTCTGGTTCAAGGAGAATAAATCAGGTAATTTACATCTAAGACACACATCTGTAAAGATCTGCACAATAATTGAAAAACAATGTTGATGTACATTTAGCCTTATAGTTTAATATTACTCCCCAAGTATAAAATTTTTTGAGTTAATTTATTAATAGTTGTTTAAAACATGACTATTGAAAATATAGGCAAACATGGTATCATTCTTGCTCATTTTTCTGTACATTCAAATGGAGACATTGCTAGAGCACTTTGGAGATTCTAAGGAAAACTTAGAGAAGTCCTATTCCATATTTCACAATGTCACTGTAAAATGGTAAGATTTGGCTGTGAATGACACTTTGTCAAAACCATGTGTCTAATACATTGCTAAACTAATCCTCTTTTTGGCTGTAATTTTAAAGATAATGTATTCAATGATAATTATCTTTTCTAAGATAAGATACATATATATCCACAAAAATGGTTACAACAGCCTTCAGGCTGCTATTCATTTTCAGGTACTAAACTGCAGTTTCTAATCAACCTGGACTTGGAAGAAATACCTTTTAGGCAACACCCACTATTCTAACCTCTGTGGTATAATTACAGCTGAACGACTCTGCAGCCATATCTGTAATAAAGAAGATTTTGTCCTTGTCTGGAGAAAGAACTGGGAAATGGGGAAATGCCTTGATCCTTTAGGTGAACTTATGCTGTTAAATTTATCTGGTAAAGGCACTCTCTGAGGCAGGACTGAAGGAGAATGAGATATTCATTGCAGTGCTGCCATTCTTCAAATTAAGATTCTTAGCCACAACTTTAAAAACTGAAATTATGACTTAATGCAATACCTGATAAATTCAAAACCACATGTTTTTGCAACGTCTTGGATATTCCTCCTATTTTTGCTTCACTTTCTGAATATATAAATAGATGATGTGAAGATATGACTGTCTCCTGCACTCTCTGTGATCTCAGCATGAAAGACTGGCTTTGATGGTGCCATGGGTTTAGGATATGTTTGGGTGACACTGCTTGAACACACTTTCACAGACCATATTTCATGTTATTCCTCCAATACCTGTGTGCTGCAACTTTTTAATAAGCCTCTCTCTACTTAAGTAAGAAGTTGGAACCAGGCACACATCATCTGAAAATATAAAGCCTTTATTTGCTTGTATGTTGGCAAATGTGCTTTATCTTCAGATTTCCCCCCTCAAACCCAATGCAATCCAATTTCAGAGAGTTGAGTACTTGTATTTCTGTGTTTTCAAATCTATCCCTGAAGACATGGTTGGTTAGCAACCTTTCTGTTTTACTTGCAGCTCCAATATTTTCCCCCTCTGTGCCCAGATGTGATGATAACTGCAGTGATGAATTGCATTGTAAAAGTTTTCATGGTTTTTAGCAGTTACTGAAGCTGTTTTGATTTTTCATCTTTATCTAAGCAGCACTTCTTGAGCTCACAAGTGATCTTTATCAAAGGTACACAGTAACATCTGGAGTCATCATCTAGAAATGAAGCTGTGAGAAAACAAAATGTCTTTTCCAGTCTCTCTGATCTCAGTCTGGCAAGACGAGCTTGGTATTAAGCATTTTATTTTGCTGTGCTTCAATAAGATCTTTGTAAACGAAGAGCATTTAATAGTATCCAAGTCATATTTAGAACTAAACACAAGTAACAAGGTAGAGCCCCAGAAGGATGATTTGCTCCTAAATATTTAAAATATCTTCCAATTGTCCCAGAAATACACAGAAAAATGGTTCAATTTCCTTACCTGAGACTGCAGCTGAGTGTATTAAACTCTGCACCCATTCTTGGTCAAACGGGGCTCTTCTGTCTTCGAGGTTTGAGGGGTTTTGGTTACAGACCAAGAAAACACAGCGTTTTAATTGTGTGTGATTTACCTAGGGGAATGCAGTGCACCTTGATCCAGTTTTACGTCCTTTACATCCTTTTACATCCAAAGCACCTGAGTGTTTTTCAGCCAGAAACACGTGCACAGATGAAATGTTCCCCAGATTTTCACAGACTGAGTTGTCCTCCACCCAAAATCTTTTAACACTGAGTTGGTACAGAGCACTTGCCTGAAATCAGAGGCAAGCTGAACACAATACCCCAACGCAGCTTGTGACTATCAACACATCATATATCATAATATTGCATGCAGCAGTGTTGATCCCATATCAGGGATTTGCCTACAGTCACTGCTAAACTTCATAACACAGAGAAAAACTTGGGTAATATCTGAAGATTTCAGATTCTACTCAGAGAAGACTTCTGAAGACAATGAGAGCTTGTCCAGAAAAAAAAAAAAAAAAAGTATATCCCCTTTAGTGCTTCTGTGTGCTACAGGAAATCAAACAAAATGGATATTTCATCTCATTTTTGCCTGTGAACACAAAGCTTTCCAGTGGAAATTGCTGCCCCCACTTAAGTCATGGGGGTGACAGTGAGAAGAAAGACAGGAGAGGCTTCTCATTGTTCAATCCCTCTCAGAAAGGTGTGACAATTTAGCCAGTGGAAATCAGAATAAGGATTAAGAACTTCAAAGAGCAAGAAGAGCCAGTTCATACTAACCTTGCAGTTCTGTTTATTCCCATCCTGCTCTTAACCCATAATATCACACTAAGAAAGGAGATTGGGTCCTCGAACTCTGAGTGAAGGGAGCAGAGCAAGATGGGTACTAAAATTTACCTGTGAGTGAGGGGCTGAGTGACAAATTCAATGTTCCTTTTTCTTTTTTCTTTTTTTGCAAGAGCGTGCAAATGTGTCCAGGGCTTACAATGATTTCCTGAGTGAGGCAATGAGAAAATGCTTTGATTTGGCCATTTTCACTCTTTCATTCTGTGTACTCGCTTCAAAATTCCAAGCATCTATGAGCTACAGTCTTCAATAATTGCAGCTGGAAGAAAAGGATTTCTGTGTTTGTCACGTTACAAGCAGCCAAAAGAAGAGTGGTGATCACATTCTTAATTTTGTGAATGAGCTGCTTTGGATTTGGCTAGAATTTTAACCTCCAATTCCTCACACTTAGAGCCCTGCCAGCTGAGGTTGTTTCCTGTTTATGTCCTGCACAGAGCAAATCGTGCCTGTTCTTCATCACTGGATCTGTCAAAACGTGCAGGGGAAGGTGCAAGGTGACTCCACCGGGTCGGGACAGCCCCTGGGGTGGGGATGAAGAGCCCAAGGGCAGCCCTGGGAGAAGGCCTGGGTCTGGGTTAGATGGGATATTGGGAAGAAATCTTTCCCTGTGAGGGTGGTGAGGCCCTGGCACAGGTTGCCCAGAGAAGCTGTGGCTGCCCCATCCCTGCAAGTGTCAGAACATATATGTATTATATATATTATAATACATATATACACATAAAATATTATACATAATATATAAAAAAATACATAAAAATACATATATATATGTATACATAAAATATTTGTATATTACTATTAGTGCTGAGCAGCAAAAGTGACTGAGTTAAATTATTTTATTCTGAAATTTTAACTTCAGTTAGAGTTTCATAAAAAATAATGCAGTCATGCATTATTTGCATTTGCAACATATGCAATTGTTACAAGTAAGAATTGTTTTGAAGTTATAAGTCATAGTTGATAGGAACAATTTGGAATCAAAAACTAATCAAGTTCTTCAAGGCTGAAACTTTTATATCTTTTTTTTCCCAGAGGGAGAGGTGTTTTCTAGTGTCTAAAACACTCTTTTGTGTTTTATTCCAACAGTGATTTTCACCATTTTTGAAATTTTTACAAGACTTTTTTTTTTCCTGAAGGTTATTTTTAAATTGTGAAGATGCTAAAGCAATACCATGGAATATTTAATACATGAGTTTCATGTTTCTTTATTGAGGTCCCAGAACAAGAGGTGTTGGAGCGTGGTAAAGGGGAAAAAGCAACTTGAGGAACATGGGTGTTGACAGAAGGGGGAGAGGAAGTTTTCCATCATCACAAAATGAAGAATAATAATTCCCTACACCTTTAAAGTCTTGGATTAAGGTTTTTATCTATGCATTTTATTAAAGTAAAGATGGTTATAAATTTCATTATGCTGCTACCAAGAATAATGGAGTAATATAACACTGCTGGTATTAAATGTTATTATTCCCAAGGACTCTATGTAATAAATGTCAGTTTATTTGAAAATTCACTATGTATAAAATAATTTCCAAACCTTTCTAACAAGAATTCCATCTGCATGGGCTTTAAGGCTTCCCAACATTAAATTCTTCCAGCATACCATCAAAGTACATAAAACTTTACTTCACACTTTCTTTTCACTTGAATAGTTTAGGCATTTTGATTAAACTTTATCTTCTATTAAAGTTTAACGTGTGTGATCAACAGAAAAAAGCTTAAAACCTCGGGAAACAATGCAAGGAAAGAAATATTTAATGTCTATTTAAAATTTTCTGTTCAGTACATATCAAACTGCTCACATTTCTGTATTTATCCAAAGCTAGTTATTCACTGCATTAGTAAACCTTTCTTCAGAGCTCAGTAGTTGAAAGTTTATGTTGATTTGAACACGAGGTCTGAGGACTTTGCCTTTGAGTCCAGGTGTCCTTTTCAGGTCTCTTTCTCAGGATTTGAGCCTTTACATTTGCCAATAGGGCAAGCTCCTTGTACAAAGCCAAGAATTTGTGGCAAGCAAAGGCTTTCAGAAAGCAACGGATTCAGATAATTTGTTTTGGTTTCTCTGTGTTTTATTTCTTACTTCTCAATCAGTTCAAGATGAGAAGACGATAATAAAATTCTCAGCAACACTTCCAGAAATTCAGCTCATCAGTTTACAATTCCCTGTGACACACACAGAGAAACTTCTACCTTCTACAAGATCATAATGAGAGTTTTTATAATTCTACTAGCAGAGGTTTCAGAAGGGAAGGGCTGTGTCAAAACCACGGGTTTTTGCAAGGCTCTGCACCAAGTTCTAAACTGAAGAGACAAACCGAAGATAAGGACTTAAATATGTCATTTCATAGTAAAGTGTTTAAGTTTTCTGAGCTTAAATTCACATTTTCTAATGTTAAATCACCAGCTATCAATAAAGTAGGTAGTCTGTCAGTAAGATTTTATCAGTTTTCCAGTGTGCTATTTTTCTTAACACGACCTGCATGAGAGGCTTTTTGCCTCTGTCTAATACATTTGTTCATTTCTGTTTGCTATTTACTTACAGAAATGGGGAAGAGTGTTGAGGAAATTTAAGATTAGCATTAGGAAGGGAACAATCTTGTTATCGTTCCCTTTCCTATACCTTATGAAAGGATTAAAACGTATCTTTTTCTTGGCTGGTTTTAAAATTGCTTTTTCTCATCCTTTTACTCAAGTCATATCTCCATGAGTGGATCTCACTAACATCTTAAAATCTCAAATATACTATTTAATACGTACACAGAATATTTCTAACTGTCCTTGCTCACGTTTGAGATAAAAAAAATCACAATATTTTTGATGATATTTTAACTTTTTGTTCATTTTCTGAAACATTCCAGGCCTTCCATCTCCTCTGATGCACCTGGAGCTAAAATAATTTTTGAATGAGTCCAAACGAAGTTAATTCCGCGTTAAAGCCTGGGTTATTTCTCCAGAATTAGCACTTTAGGGTTACCTTTTTAGATGCTAAAGAGTTGCCTCTATGTATTTACCTCTTCCAGCTTCAAGCTGGAGTTGCTCTGAGCCGTTCCAGGTGTGCAGGGGGGAGGAACAGTGATGCTGAAACAATCAGGGTTTGCATCTTTAAGCACTCAAGCCCGTGCTCTGCTTTTATAACTCCATTTCACATATGTGTAATGAAAAGGCTGTTATTTCCTAGACATGAATAGAACATCTCTTTAATTAATGGTTTTAATATGCTGCTTCTTTCCTTCAGGAAATCTGTTGTTCTCTGAGTAACTGCTCAGTCTGCTGAAGCGACTGGGTGCAGGCATCAGCATATATGATGAAATAAAAGAGCAAATAAAGCTCTTGCTGTTTAAAAGCGGTTTCTCAAAGAAACATGCCTCCTCTCCTGCTTCCTGGGAGTATGCTGACTATAATTTCAAACAATTTCAACCTTTAGGATGCCTTTAAGCCTTACTTTTGTGCCGAATATTTGGCCGAGCGCTGTAAGTGCCTTGTTCCAACCCGGTGTACAAAACAGATGCATCAATGCAATTAATCTTAAAGTAATTGAAAGGGCAGAGCTTAGACACAAACAGCAACAGAGCATTACCTTCCTAACTGCATAATAATGAAGCAATTCCGTGTGTGTACCACTCTGGGTCCTGATGAGACTGGTAATTCCTGATTTTCCACGGACAGTGAATGACTCTTTTGCAAATGAAAGCCCATGCTGACAATGTCTACAGTTCAGAATTGTTATGTTACATTAAGCAGCACTGTGCTCTTGTGCCTTATTAATTATGGGGACTCTCACTGTTCCTGTGATGGTTTTTCCTCACTTTGTGAAAACACATCTTCTTCCTAAGGAACCCGTCACACTGAAGCAGCTCATTAACTTCAGTCTTCCTCTCTGTTTGAGATGACAGACTTTCCTAACTAACTTTGGATGTGAGGTAATAAAGTTTTATCTCTTTTCACAGTAATCCAAGACATTTCCTCACTCACTTCTCTTGCAGACAGAAAGCTAAACAGACTCGAGCACATCAGGAATCCTCTGTGCATCAGATGCCCACAAAAACCTAATTTGAATGAGGGAAATTGCTTTGATCAAAACCCACAAATGCTCGTGTTCTGCAGAGATAACAAGGCTCTTCTCCCCCACATCTCCAATCTCCTCAGTTTAGAAAGAACTCTGAAATTTCACCTCTTTTTTTTTATTATTATTATTTTTTTTTTAAACCTCAGTGCACACTCATTTCACACCAGGCTGGACACTTCTGTAGGAGGAGTCACACGAGACAGACAGAAGGTCAAGATGCATTCCCATGACTTAAAGAATAGACTGTTCCCAGGGGTACAGTGTAGTGAATAACAGATGAATGAAGTGAGGAAATAAATTTGTATATCTCAACAACAACAAAAAAATTGTAGGTTGAAATAACATTAGTTTCATTTGTCTTTATTTATTTCTACTAATGAGTTTTGTTTCAGAGCATAGTGCAGCTTCAAACCAGTCACCTCACTGCTTCCATTTGCTAAACGGTGCTTTGGGCCTCAGAGTTCAGTGCAGTGCTCAGTTTTGGAAGGCATTTAGTGCTGAGATTCAATTATCAGAGAGAGATGCCTCAGCCTGAATTAAGGTGCAAACGAGACCGTGTGCTGAAGTCAGCAGTACAGATTTTATTTAACAGTAAATGTGAGGTAGAGAGAGAGAAATAGAAAAGAGAGGAGAGGGGGATGGAGAGGAAGAGAGTGAGAGAGACACAGTAGTAGAAAGATGGTCATTACCCCTGTGGATCCAGTGGCACAATAACGTTAAAATCTGAGCTGTGGCCTCCACCCGCCTGACCCAGCCTTGTCTGCTTCTCCTTAGACCTGAGATATTTGGACAATAATTCTGCTTTTATCTCATCTCAAGTTCCTGTCAGCTGGCTTAGCATAGAGTCCAAATTTCCCAGAGGAGGCCTATTGGTGTGAGGGTGGCCTTCGGTGGTGGCAGCTTCTTTACACAGTTTGCCATAGTGGGACAATTGCTATTTTTAAGTTTCTTAAATTCTACAGACAAGCTTTGGTCCAGAGGCTCAGCAAGTGCTTAGTGAAGATGTTTCTTACAACTTGTTGGTCAAAAGACAGCTCTGCCCTCCAGTCCATGCCCACAGAAGGGTCTCACCCAAAGGTCCTGTGACACCTCAGAGTGCTTCTCATGGGGTGTGAAAGGTCATGTGTTGTGTAAATCTCCCTAGTTCGTAGGTACTATGAGCACTTAAGCTGCTCTTGCATCTTTCTCCTGCTTCTTCACTTTCCATCTGAGCTTCTGGTCTCCCCTTCTTATTCTACCTCTATTGCTGCCCTGCTTTTCAGAAGTCCTTATGTCCCTTAGTAAAAGATAAATGAGTTATTATTGATCCTTTATTTTTCCTTCCTGTCCGTCTGACCATACCCTTGGGCCCTGGCATTAGCTATCCCCACATCAAGAAAAACAAGACACAAAAATGCTGCCTGAGGACCAAGGAATTCACCAATCCCTACTTCGAGAAGGTTTTATGCAGGGGCTTATCTTGAGAGCGGCATCTGGAGTATTTTAAGGCTTTTGCTGCTGGTGGTGGTTCTCTTAGGTTTATAAAACTTGATACGATGAAGGTGGCGATCCTGAGCCAGGGAAACAACTGTTCCAGCCGTGACAGCTGGCAGCAAGTCATGGAGATACCAAAGGAGGAGGAAACTCAGCTGTTTATAAAGGAGAGCTTGTGACTCCCCAGTGATACACACAACCCTACCAGGCAGAGCTCCCATCCAGGTGTCTTAGCCCCAGAGCCTGACACTTTGACTTGCTCTTGTCAGCCCAGATACTTCCAAAGGAGCTAATTTAGAGTCTCCAAAGCCTTTCTGTTCATCTATGTGGACCATTCCTAAGCCTTTGTAAGATTTTGGGCACTGGTTCACCTTAAGTTTGGGACTAAATCTTGGAATCATCTTGTTGCCAAATTGGTGCATACTAATAGCTTCAGTTCAAACATGTGAGATTTAATGAAATAGATTCCTTCAGTCACAAATTATTCCAAAGAAGGATTTTGGTATCCTTCTCATCATTTTTGAGTGTTTGGACAACGCTCCCAGGGATGCACAGGGTGAGGTTGTTGGGGTGTCTGTGCAGGGCCAGGAGTGGGACTGGATGATCCTTGTGAGTCCCTTCCCACTCAGGATTTTCCATGATTCTGTAATCCTATTGATTTAGTGAGAAGTTTCATCAAATGCCCTATACCTTTATTAAAAGCCACAGCTCCAAGCAAGGGTCTCTCTATCAGTTTCACAAACTCATTTTGGGTCCACAAGAGAACTGTTCCTACCCCAAACTTTTCTCTGATCATCTTATAGCATGTGGGCCCCACTGAACCTGTAAATGATCAAAAATTTCTACTGTTTGAGTGCTTTCAGTGACCCATTTTTGTTCAGCTGTTCTATTAGTCTGGAATCCTTTCTGTTCCTCTTCTTGGGCATTTCTGAAAAGGCAGATTTCAAGGATTAGAAGAGAAGGAAATTAAAGAGTTCACAGGTTGTTATGGCCCTGCATAAGGAAGGCTCAGTTTACTTCTCAAATAACTCTCTTTTAGGGAATAGATGTACAGCAAAAGCTCATCCTCTGAGCACTGCTGGTGTGGGAGAGCAAAGGCAGTTTCTGGAATGGTAGGAACTCTCCCACGTACAAACAGGTGGCTGTGATCAGGCTGCAAATTCCTGTCAACTCCAAAACAACACCACTTGACCCAAGGATGAGGACAAATGGGTGTCTCATATTGGGAGTGGGAAAGAGGAGAGTTGCACAGAAAGCCATCAATGATTTGGGAAATGGACACAGAGAGGTTGCTTGCCGTGCTGAGGGGCGTACATGCAACCGAAAAAATGCTTTTCTGCAAAGAGAAAGAGCCAAACAAAATGGACTGACTAAAGTATTATCAGTATTATCAGCACCTGCTTGATGTGTCACCTTTGCCCAGTAATCAAAATACATCATATGAAACAATTCAAAGTAGTCAGGGATTAGGCACTAGTATTCTCTCTGGAGGAGAAAGAGTCAGGACCTTTTCATTTACAAAGAACATTTCTCTCTGAAGAATTTCACATAGGCAAATTGATGTTACGCCATTTATTTTCCTGAGGTGCTCAGCCTGGTTCAGAAAAGAACCCAGGCATAGTTGGAATTATTTTTTGTAAATAACACATGGTGCAATTTATTCCTTTTTTCTACAAAATTGGCATCATTACAAAGTGCTGTGAGCTTTCCAAGTCGTGTGACAACTTTGCTGGTGCTTGGAAACAAAGGCCTCTTTTCTCTGGAAATACAAAATCATCTGAATTAAGGAGGAAAACTGAAAGGTTTTACACTGGATTAACACTCCCAGTACCTTGGTTATAGGTGTATGTGCCAGGGTGATGAAATGTGTGACATGCTATTTTCAAAGAACTGCTTGTGGTCCCATTTAGTTTGGAAGGGCCTGCGTGTGCTACGCCTGTGTGAAATGCCCTGTTATTTTCAATCTGTTCCATTTAACAAATTGGCACTTTGTGGGAAGGCTAGTTTGATCATTCCTTACATGATCCTCATCTGCATAAATAGGAAATGCCCCTTTGCATGTCTTTTGAAGGGTGTTTTATTCCCTGTTCATTGCTAGAGCATCGTCAGGCATTATAATCCTTGTCCACATTATCTTCCTGGACTTTTATTGCCTTTCTCTTTGGATATTTCCTTCTGCTATGAGGAAAGGAAGTCATAGAGAAATGAATGTCCTTAATAAAACTTGGGGTTTTTTTTCATTTTTAAAGTACATACAGCTGTCATAAAGTGAATAAAAATTCAAGTATCTTGAAAACAAAACAACTGTTCTTACCAATAACACAAAATTGCCATCATTTCTAGGAAATTTTGCAGTCTGGAATACTGTGAGTGTATGAGAACACTTGCTCCTGAAGACTGCATTAATTCTGCTTTAATCTTGTCAAACTACTCTCAGATTGGGTAGTCTTTGAGCAGCAGTAAATACACTCTCAGACACTGCAGGGAATTAAGCCTAAGGAAAAAAAAAAAAAGCAGCAAATGTTTTTTTCTATGACATAAGGCTTTCTGAGAGAGAAGATGCTCTGCAGGGAAATGAATTATTTGGAAATTAGGCGGTAGATTGAATATAACATTTAGTTAGCAGATTGGGCAGACAAGTACAAGAGGAAGAAATGGCTCAGGAGTCAAGTTCTGTGGTACAGAAAATGGCTACAAACGTGGATCCAGATAAAATTTGGGTTGCTGACTCCTTGTACAAGAAGAGTTAGCAAGGTGGAGCTGGGTACCTCACAGTGGCCTCTTCTAGTGATCAGCTGCTGAAATCCAAACAATTATTATGTCTGTTTCGTAAACCTAGTGCCTACACATGCCAGACTTTGGCTTAGCTCATATAAAGCAGCTCTTTGCAGCTCTGAAAAATATGGTGCTGTTGAACTGCACGGGTTTTGTGATTAAATTCGAGTTAGTCAGGTTTGCAGGTGTTTGTGCTCCAAATGGTGAACAAAACTGGTCAAATTCATGCACTTAATATCCCTTTACTAAGGACAAAAAGTAATTTTCACTAATAGTGTGTCTGCTCTTTACCAAGAAAGCAGCATAGACTCTTACACATATGCTCTGCTATATTTATATGCCACACTTTATACCTTATTTGTAGAATGCAAAATCTTGATGTCTGTTTCTTACTCTTTTCTTCTCAGGACATTCCCTTTTATTTAATATTTCTGCTCTCTTATCTCTTACAGTAATTATTAGATCCTGAAAATTTCAGGTGGTATGGTAAAAGGCTGTTTATAAAACCTTAGATTGATCGCTAAAATTAATATTATCTAACAGGTTTCAGCTACTTTAGAATTTCAAAGTGTTGAAAATTAAAAGTCAATCTCTTGTTAGGCTCTTAGCCAGTCACAAAAGATAGAAATACGAAAGGTTAGAAGAGCGAAAATAAAATTCCAGGAAAAAAGGTAAAAAAAAAAAAAAATAAAGAGAACAAAGTGGTGATAATGGACTTTTAAGTTATCATATAAAAATTAATTTAATCTAACAGCTGCTGGAAACAATCCCTTATAAGTGTTCTGTCTTTTGCGTCTGTCCTTTTTCTGTGATAGCTGCTCTTTGACGTGAAAGAAGTCCTGCCTTGATGCCTCCAGATAATGAAAGATCCCTGGGAACCCAGAGCCATTCATAGCATGATATTTAGCTTTCTGCACAGACTTCAATCGATTAACTCCCAACCCTGCTTCATGTGGAGCCACTGAGTAATCAGAATTTCCATGGCAGCTGCAACCCCCAAACAGGACAGGGGAGGCAGGACCCACATGTCTAGCTAATAAGGATAAATCCATACAGGCTTCGTCAAATAGCTTCTTGTATGTAAAACTCATATTATTCCTTGGCTTCAGTTCATGACTTTCGTTTCTGCTTTTATATCCCAAGGGATTTCTCTGGGCCAGAGGAACAGCAACACTCGGTGAGTAAGGAGGACCTGTAGCCACAAAGAGATGCTCTGTCAAATGGCAGAGAATCTTCTAATGGTGACAAATGACATTGGGATAAAGCCTATTGAGTTTAATTCCATTTATCTTAGTGCTGACTTAGTCCATCCAAATTTGAGTTGTTCTCTCACATCAGTGCATGGTGGTAGAGGGGATTGAAGAAAAAAATGCTTCCTTCAGGCAGAGATGCTTAAATCAGACAATCCTGGAATGGTTTGGGTTGGAAGGGACGTTATAGCCCATCCAGTCCCACCCCCTGCCATGGGCAGGGACACCTTCTGCTATCCCAGGTTGCTCCAAGCTCCCCCAGCTGTCCCTGACAATGGGGGAGTTTCTGGCTCTTCGAGAGAGGGATGTGGGTCCATTGGAGGCTGCACTTGGGTCCAGCTACTGAATTCCTTCCCAGCCTCCCTGATGCCTCACAGCCTTCTCGCCACCTCCTGCAGCTCAGACAGCTCCTGCAGGAGGTCCCCCACCCGGGCACACCTCTCCAGGAAGGTACAGACCCTTCCTGCAGTCTGAGCTCTGCACTGCAGCCCCTCCCCTCCACACATCCCACTGGCTGGAGGCACTGAATCCCACTGGGGTGGAGGTTCCAGGCCCTTCCAGCCAGAGCTGCAGCCTCTGCTCTCTGTGGAGCTCTGAGGGTCAGGTAGGATGAGGGCCCTTGGCTTGTGCAGATGGTCACAGGGTGTGCCCAGCTGATGGGAGCTGTGGTTTAACCCCAGGCAGGAACCAGACCCTCACTCACTGGTGGGGAAGAGAACCAGAGAGAAAAAGCAGAGCTCATGGGTTGAGGTAAGAGCAGTTTAATAACTGAAACAAAATGAAATATAATGATAATACTAAGAAAAGTGCTACCACTGTTACTACTAATAAAACTGTTAGTACTAACAATAATTGTAACGAGAGAAAAATAAAATCAATAATGAGATATATATATATATAACAATATCATAATATATAATAATAAAACCAGTAAAGCCAATATCATGCTCAATACATTTGGCCAGTGTCCAGGGTGTCCCTACAAAGTGACCCTACAAAGTGTCCATACACTGCCCACAGCCAGCCTGTCCCACTTTACATACTGGGCATGATGTTCCACATGGAATGCCCCCTTGGACAGTTCAGGCCATGCTCCCTCCCAGATTTCTGTGCCTCCTCACAGCCAGAACATGGGAAACAAAAGTCCTGGACTTGAGGGGAACACTGCCTAGCAACAACAAAATGTCATTTTGTCATCAGCGTTATTCTCATACTAGGGGAAATAGGCAACACCCACAAGCTCTCATATCCTTTTCAAACCTTTGCCACTCGTTCACAGGTCCCATGAGACTGTTCCTTGCAAGAACCAGGAAAAGAGGGAGCTGAGCGAGAACTTCTTACTGCTAAACTGCAGTAGTTAAGTGAAAGGTTGGGATAGGCCAGGATAAGTAGGAAAAGACAGGGGAATAATGTGCAAGAACTTAGAAAAGTGATGCAATATGGAAGGTGGCGTTAATCACCTGTTTTTAACAATAAGCGCAATTTAAAGGTCTAATGTCTTGCTTTATTTCCTTTATTATTTGTGGCTTTTTATTTCTGTAGGAAGTCTGAGGTCTTTTGATTTTTGACAAAGTTGTTCCTATTTCTGATGATACAGGACTGGGGCAGTGTCTGATCCACCTGCAGGCGGAGCTGCCCTTCAGAGGGACCTGGACAGGCTGGAATAGGGTGGAGAGAAGCCCAGTGAGGTCCCACAGGGTGCAGGTCCTGCTCCTGGGGAGGAACAACCCCCAGTGCCAGCACAGGCTGGGAAAGGACCTGGGGGTGCTGGTGGGGGACAAGGTGACCATGAGCTGACAGAGTGTCCTGGGGCCAGGAGGGCCAGTGGGACCCTGGGGTGCCTTGGAGGATTGTGAGCAACGGGTCAGGGAGGGGATCCTGCCCCTCTGCCCTGCCCAGAGGAGGCACATCTGGAGTGCTGTGTCCAGCCCTGGGCTCCTCAGGACAGCAGAGACCAGGAGCTGCTGGAGAGGGCCCAGGGGAGGCCACAGAGAGGATTTGGGGTCTGGAGCATCTCTGGGATGGGCAGAGCCTGCGGGAGCTGGGCCTGGTCAGGCTGGAGAAGGGAAGGCTGAGAGGGGATCCCATCAATCCACACAAACATCTCCAGGGGTGTCAGGGGATGGGGCCAGGCTCTGCTCAGTGGTGCCAGGGCCAGGATGAGGAGCAATGGCCACGAACTCAACCACAACGAGTTCCACCCCAACGTGAGGAAGAACTTCTGTCCATGGAGGGGACAGAGCCCTGGAACAGCTGCCCAGGGAGGGCCTGGAGTCTCCCTCTCTGGAGACATCCCAAACCCAGCTGGGTGTGTTCCTGTGTCACCTGCTCCAGGTGACCCTGCCTGGGCAGGGGGCTGGACTGGGTGAGATCCAGAGGTCACCTCCAGCCCAAAAATTCTGTGATTCTGTGATTTAACTTAGGAAACAGAGATCTTCTTGTAGTTCCACTCTCAGTTGCAATGGCCTGTCAATACAAATGGTGAAAGCAGCTATTCTGCTGCAAAACATCCCTGGGTAAATCAAAGACATCAGCAAATTTCGATGCAGTCCTCACAGTTTAATAGCACAGATAGCACATAGACAAAACTTTCCCTCTAAGTTCGTATATTCTGTACCCCTGGTTCTTCTTCAGAATTAAAAGCATGGATGCCTTTGACAAATGTGTGGCCACTATTGAGTTTTCCTTTTCTGCAGATGACAGATAAGCCTAAGACTTATAACAGCACAAGATTCTTCAGGCTTGCAATTCTGACATTATCAATCTTCTTTCCAATGGGTGTGATTGTACCCTACTCAAAATTCTGATACTTTTTAAAAAAGCAACATCTATTCCATATTGCATATGACCTTGAGATGTTTGACAGATTGAGTGATGCTAGGGAGGCTCCACATTGTTATACTGTAGAAAAAAAGGGAAGTATTTATCTCTTTTGGTGTACCATGAATTTTTCCTTCTTGTTGAGATTAATTGTTTTCATTGGGAATGACAGCTCCAAGATTTTTAACTCAGATCTCTCTGCTGAGCCTTATGCTCATTAATGCAAATTAATTTGAAACCACAGTTCTGTAGATGGAGGACAAAACAGGAAGTTACAAATTTTCTCTTCCTAGCATATTAGATTCTTGCATTATTTTATTTTATTTTTTTTTTCCTTGTGTAATCTTTTAGTCCATGGTAACAGAATCTGCTGATTTCATGTATTTGCTTTTGGGAAATGCAAAGGACTTAAAAAATCTTCACAGCTCATCAGAATCGGATCATTACCCGTTAGCTGAAACCATTTCCTCGGAAACAGTATCTGAAAAAATATCATGGCCCTTGAGAAGAATCTTCTTCCTGTTTACAAAGTGTAAGTATTAAACTTCTAGTTGCTCAATCTGCATGTTGAATGTTCCCTGTCAACCTCCTGGAGACACCATTTTTCAAGAAGGGAGGTTGGTTATTAACCTTAACTGTGATTCAGGGCACTTCGGAGGAAGAGGGGAAACCTTTTACCACCTTTTACAGGAAACGAAGTCTAGTTGTAAAAACAACTGTGCATAGGACACAGGTATTACTTTTCACCCTCTGTCTCGGTCAGGCCGCCATGAATTGGGCGCCAAATATGTTTGTCACGGTTTGGACAAACTTAGGAGGAAGACTCGAAGAGCCTCCTCTGCAAAAGATAGCGTCCTAAAACTCCCTTCCCCGCCATAAGAATTTCTCGGAGGAAAGTGAAAAAAACCTGTTTATTTAACACAACCCAGCTGCCGGGGGGAGGTGCACACAGGCACCAGGGGAAGAGAAAGGAAAATAAAAAATGCATAATGTTAGATAATAAACCTCTCGTGGTGAAGACAACCTGGATGAATTCAGAGTCCTTTGTTTCCTGGGTGTAGTTTTCTGCTCTGTCTCCCTCCGGGCCTAGGATGGTGCAGGCCTCTCTCCAGGCCCAGGGTGTAGGCCCCAAGGTTCAGTGATCTGTTGTAAAGTTCCAAAGGAAGAAGAAAAAAAACACAATCCCAGGCAAAAACTGTCTTCTTTCCTTGCCTCAGAGGACGGAAAAAGCCAAAAGTAAGTTTTTAACTCCCTCCAATATGAGTCAAAGCACGGCCGAAAACTCACAGGAAAAAAAAGGTAAAACTGAAAAGTCTTCCCTTTGCATCCAACTGCAGAAAAGTGGCCGACAAGATCTCTCCCCCGCGAACCACAATAGCAGCTAGCTGATAAGTAAAAAATGTAAACACCTTCGAAGAAAATCAAAACAGTGCCCAGCTTCTTGAGCCAGCTTAAAAACACAGAGTTAATATTTTTCATTAAGCAGGCGATTGGGATATACAGCATCATAAACTCACCCCAAGACACCTTCTTTATCAGATTATTGACTTGAATGGGTGGTAACTTTCCTCCATGTCATTACTGAGCACCCCAAAATATTTTGTTCAGGGAAGCAGTTGCCTGAGCATAACTCCTCACCCTGCTTTCATCTGTCAGCAATGGTGAGGTTAAACCATAATGCTGAGCATCAGATAAGAAGCCCCAAAGGGCTCAAAATATTCACTCAGTCCGAAAGGAAAATTAATTCTTAGTTCTAAATTCTTAATTTCTTCAAGAGTGTCTTTGCCCTGCTGCACCTATTTGATTTTTGGCAGCTGTTGCAGATGTAGAGGAGGGAAGGGCTGTGTGATCCCTAGTTTTGGCTTGGTGTGCCTCTACTTCATATCTCAAATTAAAAAGATAAAAAAAATCATGTAGCTTAGCTTCTCTTTGTGGCAAAATAAGTTGGAGTGAGTCTCTCAGCATCAGCTTTTCATTGCAGTTTTGGAAGCAATAGCATGATTTCTGACACAGAATCTGTTGGTAAAAGCAGAAAAAAAAAAAATCCCTACCAGAATAGCGGGAAAAAAAAAAAAAATAGAGAGATGAATATTCTCTTTAAAGAGAATATATTCTCATTCAAATTTACCTTTCACTTTTGAGGCTTTAAGTAAAGGTAACTAGATTTTTGGAACCAAATAATTTTTCCCAGAAGATTAAATCACAAATAGAACAGGGTTTTAGCCAATATTCATCACTGTCCTTTCAACATCTTTATATTCAGAATCAAGACAAGGCAGTGCTGGCTTTGGGTAGACTCAAATAGCATTAAAATGCTAAAAAGAAAGGATTTGGTTAATGAGGCATTTGTCTTTTTTCTTCTGGGCTTGAAGAGATTAATGCTTTGCAGAGAGCCAAAAAGAGAATTCCTTCTCATTGCAGTCAGGTGAGCTTTCCCCAGCTTCTCTCTTTGCACTCAGCAGAAGGGATGCTCTACCATTGACATGTTCTAGTGAGTCCTCCATTGTCCTGCATCACAGCACCAAAGCCTCCACAACCACTCAGGGGAAAAGAAAAGTTCAGTTTGTGTGGGAATTCATCTGCTTGGGCGAACATTTCCTGCCGCCCAAAGGCATATCCTGCAGTACCAAGGCTGCCTTTGAATTTCCTCAAGGGACTTCAGTAACCATTTCTTCACAGAGCTGAACCTATAGCAGCCTTTAGATGAGGGTTTTTCATGATTCACACCCTCAAAGAATTCCCCAGGCCATTTTCTCCCTGTCTAGATGGGAAACCAATGAGTTGGAAATTATGTGAGCACACCTAATTTTCAAACATTTCAACCTTGTGCTTTTTATTGCTCCAGTAATAATTCGAAGAAATTCATCATCCTCTCTCAGATCAAGATTTCTGGGCACACTTCACAATCAAACTGCTCTAATCCTTCAAGCTAACCTTTCAAGTTATGTATTAAAGCTGATTACATTTTGTGTCGCATCAAGAAAATTAATTTGGTCGAGATAAGAACCTCTTGAATCTTTTTTCACTGCTTTCCTGGACCCAGATCTGAAACATCACAAGGGGAGGTGGGCTCAAAGGCTGAGTAATACACTTGTTAAATTGTCTGCTTCTTGTCACACAAATCTTTCCTAAAGGCAGTTCACTATTTCTTCCTGTTTACCACAAAGGGCAGGCTGTGCTAAGGTTGCACAATACTCTGGATGGCCAAAAGGGAAGCCTGACTAGAATGCTTAAACTATTTAGATATAAAAAATGATTTGCATTCCAGAATGCTTCCTCCACCCCCACCAAAAGCAAAGTTTTGTGGTGTATCTCAATCAACCGACACTGCATAACAAAGTGTTGTTTTTTCAAGTGCTCCCAATCATCTCTAGTTTTCCAGCTTTCCTCCATAATTGCCCCAAACACCAAAAATAAAATGGGTAGTAGTGTCCAGAACCCATAAGTACCAGTAGGGGCTGAAGAAACTCCCTTTTTCTAAAAGTAGGAACAAAAGTGCACAAAGATAGGAAAAAAATTAACACAGTAGGAAATTAAAGAATGTGAGGACATTGAGATTTGTCTTTCAAATGCTTTGTGTGAGCATTCAAGTTTTACAGTACAGGAGAAGCATGTGGTGCAATTAACATGCTATTCATTGAACATTTAACTAAGCTATAGTTACTGCATATTCTGAATTCTCATGGAAACACAAGAGTTTGTGTGGTCATCACAGTTGACCATCTTCATTTAGTCCATCTGTTTCAATAATTACAAACACTACAGGTTGAGGTCTCAACACCAACTTTAACCTGGCAGGCAAAACAGGTAAATATTGAACAGCTACAGGCATTTTGCAAAGAAATCATTAGGTGGGAATTGTTCGAGGCACACAGTGGAGGAACTGTCATAGCTGTGAAATAAAATTTTCCGTGGTTTTCAAGTTCCTGTAGAAGACAATATAAAATCACATGAGTTTCTCCATAGTATTAAATACTAAAAAACTGAGAAGGATCAGCTGTTTTCCAGCAAGACTGAGGACCAGAAAGATTCACCAAAGCATAAACCTTCTCAAATATTCTATGTGTGACCAAATATGTAAGCATGTGTATATATTTATATAGGGATTAATTTTATATCTCATTAACTAACGGGTTTACTGTATATTCATCTCTCATTAATTTAGAAGTTTTCTGTAAAAAAGACTGGTTTTGCCTGAATTTTTGTGTGTTTCTAGTTATACACACAATGGAAAAAGGACACCTTTTGTCTCCAGAGTCATTTTTATTGTGTGGAAAGAAGGCCCCAAGAGTTTTATTTTGGTTAGAAGTTCCTCCTTCAGCCTTATGGTTAGGAGCATAGAATCACAGACTCACAGAGTCATTTAGGTTGGAAAAGCCAAGACCATCCAGCGGTTCCCCCAGCACTGCTGTTATCCCCTTCCTACACCACTGATGTTAAACCAGTCAGAATCAGAAATAAAAGGCACTGAGCAGTTTGCCACAAAACTAACAGCTGTCCCTGGGAAATTTCAGGAAGTAGATGAAGTATTAGCACATAATTATTCATAATCCTTGTTAACATATTTTTTGGAAAGAGTCAGCTGCGTACTCAGCTGCTATAAATACTTGCCTGTATTTTAAAATTTATGTGTGCTGCATATTATTTAAACTCTAAAAATAAAATAGAAGCTCTAAAAAAAGTTAGCATCTAAGGCATAATTTTTTACCAAAAACAATCTATGCCTATTTAGAAGGCATAATTTTTACCTAAAGTAACAATTGCACACACTGCTCACTGGATTATTCATTAATCCTCTAATCACCCACAAAAATTGCTACTGAAATTTGTGTCACCTGGGCTGTGTCTCTAAGTTGATATCTCCTGTGAATACATCCTTGTCAAACAGAAAACATCAATATGGTTAGAACAAAATTGCTTACAACTGTCATTCAATAAAGTAGCTACCAAAAAAAAAAAAAAAAAAAGGAAAAAAAGAACCCAATTTAAGTTAAAAGTAAAATATAGGTGAATAAAAAAAAAGAGCTAGTAAAGCTCATTTCTACTCCAAGTTGCCTTCATACAGCATTGCACCAAGACACTTTGAGTTACTAGTTTAAGTCAATTCCTCTTGATGCATACCACATTTTCACACCCCTTTAGTGGAATGACTGATTGCTGTCCATAGGCCAGTCCCACAAACCAAAGAAGAAAAGATTAAAATTTTCCTGTTTTACTACTGGTCTTTAGCATTTGAGGAACTGGGTGGTCACAGACCAGACTCTTGCTAGAAGAAAATGGTGTCATACTTGAAGAGTCCACGGTGGATACCCTGAAATCCAGCAGGAGATTGCAGTTCATCCTTCTCAGCTCAGCTGAAATATATGGCAATTCCAAAATACTGACATACAAACTGCCTGCTGAAATGCTGGGCATTGCCATATTAGGCTGTTATTTTTTGCTGCAAAGTCTTTTTTTTTAATGGCTCAAACAAATCTGCTGGATGGGGGAATACAAACAGGAGAAACAGGTTTTAGGAGAGATAACCTTGAAAAATGAAGTAATTCTTCACCAAGTTTAAATATTAACCAGCTTTACATCATTTCAGGTGGAATTATATAATAAATAAATGACCAAAAATTCATGATACTGCAGCAGTAGCTTTTTGGTGCTTAATATGATGCAACAACTTTCATCACAAACCATGTGATTTTAGCTTTCAACATTTTTCATTTAGACAGGAAAACTTTCATCTTCCGTAAATATGTATATGCTTAATATATTTTATTTTAGGGTCTAGACTTAACATGCTTTCAGCACTCAAGATGGCTTCATGGCAGGGTAAAGATCGAAAGAATATTTGATGAGAATGGATTTACACTCCTTTGGGGTTTGTTCTTGAAGGCATTTTCATCATTTGAAAGAAACTCCTGTGCTTCATGGGTCAACACAAGTCTCACTTGGTAGAACAAACAGGTTCTTCTGTTCCCAAATATTTCACACACATCTCCAAGAATTTGAGTAAAGAAATTCTCCTGTGAAGCAGAATCTTGTGGTGTTCCCAGGATTTTCCTTCTCCCCAAATTCATGCCAAACAAAGCCACCAGGAAATGTTGCCTTGCTGGATAGCTCATCCTTTTACAATCGAGGACTGTGTTGACTGTGTTCCAAGTGCAAAATCTTTTTTACATTTCATTGCAAAGTGAAAATTCAATTTAAAAGTTATCTTTAACCTTTGGTGCTGAATACCCCAGAGCCAAAGGAATTTAGAGCATTTATAAAAGCAAATTTATTCCCATAAATGTTTACAGAAGGGCAAGTAATCTCATTACTGAATTGTATTGCATTTACACTGGAACAGGGAGAAGGACAAAGTTTAGACCTACAGGTTACCTGTGGCAAAAAATGCCAAACCCTTTTGTGACTGCTGGGTATGTGTAGGAGATGACTTTATTGTGCTTTCATGAATTTTCTGTATTTGCACAATTTAGAGCTTCAACTCCTTTTTGATTCAACTTCCCCACGTTTTCCCAGCTGAGACTGAACAGGTGACCCCACTGGAGTCCCAGGAGTACAAACCTTTAGGTTTCCCCTCACAGACACATTCAGAGGTGAACAGAGGCATTCAGGGAGCAGAACTCGTGAGGAACGTGGCCAAAATCCGGATGGAGGAGATGTGAAAAGGTATTGAGATTTGTGTTGCGGCTAGGTAAAAGGGGCAATAAAATTATTACTATTGTCACATTTAGCCACGGAAATCAAGGCTTGAATCAACTTTACAGAGAAAGCTTAGACCACAGCTTCAGATGCAACAGTCTTGCTGATTTCATGAAGTAAAAGGAAATCAGTAGGATTACATGAAGTAAAAGGTCCTGGGCATACATTAGTCTGACTTTTTAAGGTGTAGAAAATATTCCTCTCTAATTAAAGGCAATGGGACTGTGGCTGCCTTTTATAGATCAACAATCAGGTGTTTACTGCTTTAATAGCCACAGCAGATGATTTTTTTCCTAAAATTTAATTTAATAAATGAGCACTTAAACTGTTGAATTCTTTCCTGAACTGCTGCAAACAACCAAATGCTTAACATTTTAGATAAAAGCCAGGCCACTCAAGTAAGTGCCTTTAAAAAGAAAGATCTATGGTCTTAATATTAGGGTCCCACTTAGAGAGGAAATCTTATATAATGTAATCAACCTGTGATTATATTAATAAGCTACGACTCAAGGACACACTTGCCTACCATATACTCATGAACATGAATAATTGGATTAAAACTGCAGCCGAAAAAAACTCACACTTCAAATAATGAGTTTGCTATTTTAGTGTTAAATCGCAGACAACCTTGCAATACTTCAATTTTACCTTTCACTAAAGCCTGCTCCATGACACTGCAGATTTTGAGTCAGTCTTTGCCTGGTGGAGTGAAAATTCAAGCTGTAAACACTCAGCAGTGATAATTCAAGAGTGATCTTGGCATGGATGGCAAGGAGGGGGCGAAGGCTTTCGGGCTCTTCCCTGTTTTCACAGGGGATAAGACAAGTACAAATGGCAATAAACTGCAACCAAAGACAGCAGGATAAGAATGTTGTGACTGAAAATCTAGTGCAGCACTGAAATGGTTGTCTGGGGATGTGCCACCAAACACCTTCCAACGGAAACTCTTCAAACAAAGCCAAAGGCACCAGCTCGGGGAGGTTCTGGAGTACCTGGCTCCACCTCGGGCACTCAGCAGTCCTTGTAGTACCAATTTATAACTATGAGAAAAGTATAGAGAGCTCTTAGCTGAAAGGCAGGCTTGGGAAAAAGGACGGAAAGATGTAACACAGTCCTTACTGGTCCGGATCAAGGGGAAAGACAAAGAAATCCAAGTGGGAAATTTAATGCCACTGAAACAGCAAAATTATTAGGTTCACACTTTGCAAGTTTTAAATGATAGCTTCCTTCGTATGGAAAGAAATTCCACTGAATAAAACAGCAAATACAGTTTTAAAGTTGTGTGGAACTGTGGATTTTTAATGATTTTCAAGGCCATTGTGACGAACACTAAAGGCAGAAGAAAGAACAGAAGAATCGTGATTGGGGAAATCTAACTGTCTATTGCTGCAGTAACTCAGCATAGTCTACTAAACTCTTTGGACACAGTTCACAAAATTACATTAGAAGAGCAGGTTAAATAGGCTAGGAGTTCCATTTACATAATGCTTGACATTCAGAAAGCTCCTCCAATTAGTCGATCACTCAAGACTTCTTGCATTGTGAAATGGCTTCCTATAAAATTAGGAGTCTTGGTTGTCAAGTATTTAGCAGATTCAATTAAATTCAATTAAAAAGCAATGAAACCACATTATCATATTCAATGAAATATGACGTGCATTTTTGCCAAGGTTGCAGATTTTCAGTCTTTAAAAGTTGCTAGGGAGTGACTAAGACTTTTTTTTTTTTCTTTAATTTACGCAACATTTTAGTAATTTATATCATCTAACAGGAAATGTTCTGCCCAGTGCCTGATCTGCTGGACAAAGCCTGGCTGTCTACTTAAGGTTTCATTTCTTAATGGCAAATTATGGAGTGGAGAGCCAGTACAAAAGCTTTCCAGTGCTGCCAGTCTCAGTCTCCTGGGAGGGAGTTTTGTTTTCCACTCTGCTGCCTGGATGGCACCTCAGAGCTCAGGTCCAGTGCATCAATATCCACTGCTTGGAAGCTGGGGGGGTCCATGCTGGGAATGGCTCTATTTCTGCCTCTCTCTCCCTAAATCTGCACTGCCTCTAGTTCAGGATGTCCAAATAATTTGCCTGTATTCGCTAGATATTTATGGCTCTTACACCCATTGACTATTTAAAAAAAAAATATATTAGTGTCCTTAAAGTACACTCATTTTCAACAGAATAATTGCACATATCTCTGCAGACATTTTCATCAGAAATCCAAATTATATGCTTTCTTCTATTGGACTTCTCTCTGCCATAAAAAACCTATTTTGATGATACTTCATATTTTAAACAGATTGCCACATGACCATGTAAAATACACAAATAATTGCAGCAACAGAACATTCTGGATGCCGCAGGCACTAAATTAACCTTTTTTTGTCTCAGAAGGTTTTATCAGAATAATATTTAGAAGACTGAAATAATTTCTTTTTCTGCCTTGTTGCACACAACCTTTTAAAGCACATGCAGCACAGATTCAGGTCTAAGTATGAATTGCAAATGACCTTTTAAGACTTTGAGCTGCAGCTTTTTGGTGCTGCACCTGCCGAAACATCTCTGCAAATTTTGGTACTTTTGGGCGTGTTTCATCCACTTTTCTTTAACTATTTGTTTTTTTTATTTAATATAACAGACCTAAAAATCTCTGCACTTTAAAATGTTTCTCCTGTCCTAAGAAAAAGCTGATTAGAAAAAACAAATGGTGGTTTTATTGATCCCTTCTCAATTTAATTTTTTTTGTTGTTGTTCAAAAATAAACACTGTTAAAATAAATGGTACAATAGATAAAGTTTAGTTAGTACCTTTACAGGGCATTTGTGTAGTGAAAAACGTTACAACCCTCTTTCCAGATTCACTAGAACCAAGGAAGCCAAACAACATAATCCTAAAGTGTTCGTTCTTGCTCCATACAAACACTTTTCATACAGGACTGACCCTCTGTATTGCTCTTGGTGGTTTTGGCTGCTATCAGAGCTGAGAATTTAAATACTTTTAAACCCCCATTTTTCTTCTTAAAATGCAAGTGACTGTGCTTTAACTGTGGCCACTTGACCGGGTAAATATGGATCAAATTCTTTCCCTGTGATGTGACAAAAAGCTGGAAGAAGCTGGGGGCAGGAGGTTGTACCTGGAGGGTTTCCAGCTGCTGAGGTGGTGTGGCCTTTATGTCCCTCACTCAGGGGTTAAAATTGAACAAAGTGCACAGCCTGACTCTGCCTGTCAGCTATTAGTTAAAAAATTACCTACATTTTTTTTCTGCTGTGTATTATTAAACAAGTAGCTCCCAACAAAAATTGTTCCTAATCTGTGTCAAAACTTATGGTGGGCTGCATATAAAGGACCTCACTGACCACCACAAGTGGGAAACGACAGGCTTTGAACTTCTGAAAAATTTCTTGGAGATGAAACTTCGAGTTGCTTTCACCCATCTGAAAATGAGAGGCTCTTCAGAGTTTGCACGTTTTCACCACAATTTAAAAAAAAAAAAAATCAGTTTTAATAAAGACCCATCTCAGAGCAGCTGAGTCCACTTCCTTTAGACTTTCCCTGGAATGACAAGTTTTCATTAGTGCATTTAAAGCTTCCTTCCAAAGTGTTCCTGAAAATATTTTGGGGATAAGGAAGGGAAAGCAGCTGGTTGCAGAGAAGCTCTGTGACTTTAACCACCGAGTAAGAGGTCTCACCCTCTTTTATGTGCATGGGATAATGTGGGCACACCTTATAAATCTATGGTTGACATTCAGGACCTTATGGATGCAGAAAATATACAAAAAAGACTGAGGGGAAAAAATTAAAAATAATTTAAAAAAAAAGAAAAAAGAAAAAAACTTGTTTTGTCTTCAGTTTTTGAAAATCATTGTGATCAGCAGTAGCAAGAAGCAATCAAGGATCTTGAACAGAGTCTGGATAATCTGCATATAATCTGCATACTAATGAGATTATTTTGGTTGAAAGTGATCCCACAATTTGGGAGAAAGTGTATTTTATCTCTGCAAATGTTCAGCAGCAGGTACTTGTGACTTAATGAACTTACTTCCCTGCTTACTCTGCTCAGTAAACGATATGACTGAGTGATGTGCCATGTCACAGCTCTTCCCTTATATTGTATGAAGCACCACCTTTTTTGCCAGGAAGACACAAAACTAAAATGTGTGTGGAACAAAATATACGTCATTCATTCAATGAGGAGCCAAACAATTCAGTAGGGGGGACAAAAGAGAAATTGAGTTCAAATTTCTGTATCTGTAATCTATTCCACAATACCCTTTTTCTGCCAAATATGAAAATATTAGAATTCAAATCACCACTAGTGCAAATAAAGCTGTGACCTGTAATCATCTTATGGAAGGCAGGAAGAATGCTAAGGTGGTAATATCCTAGGTTTTTGCCAATAAAGTATCATATTCTAGTTAAATTGACTATGCTAGGAGCCTGAATATCAAGCAGCTCATTAAACGTGACTTTTCCTGCAGCTTTTTATATTTCCAAAAGACAAAATTAATGCCTTCATGATAATTCCATCTATTCAGCACATTTAAGGAAAGAGTGAATTCATCACCTGATGCAGTATTTGTGGGAAATTGCATAATCTTGTTCAAGATGAAAAAATAAACCAGGCAAAGTATTTCTGATTTTTGATTCCAGAAACAGAATCAAGGCCTATAAACACAGGAGGTAATGATTGCAATAAATATGATCACATGTTGAATAATTAATGTGAGTAGGTTTTACAAGGACTTCCCCCCCACACTTTTTCCTGGTGCACAGGACTGCTCTCTTTCAGCTGTGTAGCAAAAACAATGCAAAAGAGGAAAAACAATGCAAAAGAATAAAAGCAAAACAAAAAGTAAACCCAGCACCCCCAACTTTAAGCATTTTTTGTTCACATTGAATAAAAGGATAACAAAAAATTTTCTCATCTAATGTTTTTCATCTTCCTTAAAGAACAGTTTTCCAGCTTATTACTGCTTAAAGAATTCTTAATTTGTTTTTGGCATTGGATAGAAATTTTGCAGTTTCTACCATGAACTCTACAGAACAATCATTTTCGTTTGCCTTGTATTCTGAATCAACATTTCCACATTAAATTCTTTGTTCTCATTTGAACTTCCCAAGTCAGACTCTTCTGTCTTGTATCTCTTGGCATGTTTCCCCTGTGTTTGCTAATTACCTGTCTTTAGGGTTCTTTCTTTCTTGGCATATGGCATTCAGTTTTAATATACATGTAAAATTTGGGCTGTCTGGGAGTATAATTTACTTGATTTCAGAACAACAAAAAAAAAGCTGTGAATAGTGAAAGAATGGAGCTGATTTTAAGGCCATTGAAATTAGAGATAAATAAGCTTTTTTAGTGAATTCTCAAGTCTTAGCAGGTCTAATGAATCTGGAGACTCTCTTGGGAATAGAGCAACTCAACCATGTTTCGTCTGTATTAGAACTGGAAAAAGAGTGGTAGATTTGTGCAATGGAAAACCAACAGCATGAAAAAATTAAAATATGATGAGAAGAGCAGGGAAGAAGAGTTTATAGCACACTGGTCAGTATATGAGAAAATCAAGGACATAAACCAGGTAGGCCAATGGCCTGGAAGTTACCCTTTATGAGCAACAAAAAACAAACACTTTATTTCTTTATGATAGCCTGGTTTGCATAAGCAGAGTTTATGCAAGATTCATTATACCAAGGACTTAAATTAAATTTTAATTTAAATCTAGTAACATCATTACCAATGTGGAAAAAAGAAGAGTTGTATACTCATATATACAAAAATAAAACTACTCATAATCTTCACAGTGTACATTAAAACAAATTCTGTCCTCGAAATTGGTAATATGGGCCATCCTCTTTCGAGAATAAATTTGTTTTTAATGATTGTTCTTGTTTTTCAGAAGAGCAATTTGTTGTGACATTTTTAATGAATTGTGAACTGAAAATGTCCATCAGAAAAAAGAAAGTAGAGAACAAGGAATAGCATCTGGATGTGATAAAAGCTTAATTTTCATTACACTAATGTGTCATATGTGCATTATTGAGAGAAATGGAAGATCTCTCTTGGGTTATATATTGCTCATTTTATTGAAAGTCTGTGAATATTGAATATTTCAGGCAGGTTTCTTTTAAAAACAAGCCACACCTGCCAAAACTTTAGAAACCAGATGAAAGTGTACACATTTTCCCCGTGTGTTTACAAAAATCCTAATAGGATAATAGCACATTTCAATTTTGCACACCAGTTCTGTTCAAGTTTCATGAAACCTTCTGCACATTCTGTAAGCCTCAAAACAGACCTTCTGGGAAGATTTTTAAGAAACTGTAGCACAGAGAGCCTGCATAAAGTAGCCTCTAAATTTGCACCTTAAGATGTAATAAAAATTCAGAACAGGGTTAAAAATACTGTAGTAACTCACTTGGACATAATTACAGCGAAATTAATTGTAAAACCAAAACCAATGATTAGATGATTTGTTTGCTGTTCACCAGTCTTTAATTCATCCTCAGTAACACATGTTGGTGTTTCTGTTTGCCTCTGGTGGTACAACTGTGTGGCTTTGCCATTTTGTGACCATTATTTTAGGGCAGTTTGTGCCTTTTTCCTCATCCAAGCCTTTGTCCCATATGCCCACAAAACTATTTTTACACTTTTGTATGAAGAAGTACCTTCCTGCTAAAGCATCATAAAATTATTTGATTTTAAAGTAAGTTTTCCTTGGAAATATAAAGAACAGGACCTGTGTAGTGTGTCTGTTTTCAGTGAGGCTTTTTCCCTGAAATGGAAAGTTGAAAAAGTGGTGATAACTGATAAGATTCTGTTTGATCTTTTGTCCTGTAGTTCTTATGCAAATCACTGGAATATATTTTTATTGTGTCTCTTATGTTCTCTTTAAAACAAACCAGACCTATCTTTTCAATCTCTCTTCAGAGAAGAATTCTGTGTATTAAATCGTTCAAATCTTCTTCCCCTGGATGGCTTACACTCTTCTGTCGTAATTTTTTCAGACCTGGAATGTACAAAATGATGTCCCAGATGCAGGAAAGTCACTGATTTATAACGTGTCGTTATATTTTCTGCTGTTTTCCCCATCCTGTTCCTTCCACATCATTACATTTTGTTTATTTGCTTTTGCTATTGCTGTGCATTGCCCAGAGGATGGTGCCAACCCAGGAAGAGTAGATAGTTTCCCTCACAACACCATGATCACCTTAGCACTTCTTCTTGACATTCCTTCAGCGAATATTCCGCATTTTCGTGGTGATTGTGGTGGTTTTGTCCTATCCTGTCTCCAGAACAATTCAGAGTAAAGAATATAACTTTCTACAATTATTTTTTAAAACTAGTGCCTCTTCACATAATTATTTTTAATTGGTTATATTCGAACAAATAACAAAACAACACCCTCTGTTTTTTGTTTTCTTTTGGATTCCTGTTTTAAAGGATGGGCTTTACAATTTTTGTGTGTCCCATTGTGCTTAGGGGCCTAATAACTACAAATTATACTTTGTCCAACAAGTTTACTTTCAAAATAAAGTAAAGAAGTTTATTTTAAAACATCCTAGAAGTTTCTTTTCCATTTGGATGCCTGGTATAAACCTGTTACAGAGCAGTAAAAACCGAAAAGCTGCAAAGCTTTCTCACCACTTATCAATGGCATTTCAATATTAACTTGTGACTATTGGCATGGACTTCAAAAATAAAAAAAGATAATTGATCTTAACTCATGTCCTGTAGCGGAGAAGTCCATCTGGGCCATGCACTGCAATCAAGACATTGAAATGATTGCTCTGTTATGGAACAACCAGATTAGATCGTCCCCTCCATTTCAGCATGCAAGGCAGAGAACAAGGCAGAGGCAATTCCTTCCCACTCTCGAATGAAGTCTGCAAATAGAGTGAGTTGTCTGCAATTCACTTAAGAAATATTACCCCATTAAGGATAATGGCAAAACTTAGGTGTCACGATTTTGCAAAAAACTTCCTCTGTGAAAGCTGCACTGACATAAATTTGAAAGAAAGGGGGAAAAAACAACCTAAGAAAAAAACCTAATCTGTGCTCTAGAGTGGCACATTTCCGAATAGTTACTTATTTTAAACAGAAACACACAGCAGATGTGCAAACCTCAGATTTTTTTTTTTTTTTTTTTTGCCTTCCTCCTCTCCTCTTTTCCTGAATCTCCCTTCTGAGTCTCTCTTCCCAGAGCTGGAAACTTGCTCCTTGACACGTCTCTTTCTTGCCACCCTACTGTGAAAATCTGGTGGCTTCACGTTGGTTTGGCAGTGGAACTAAATTAAATTAGAGAACAACCCATAGATGAAGCCACCCGGGCACAGTGATGCCTGCCTCGCCTCTGCCACCCCTTTGGCAGCACCTCAGGGCAGACAAAACAAAAGACCTCGAGTCTCCCTGCTTGGCCGCAGAGGTGCCTGACATTGCTGTTGCTGCCACCATCCACAGAACATCCAGTTTCCGAGCGAGGAGGTGCCAAAAACACCAAGGATTTTGGCAAACCGAAGTGCTGTTTTGCGTGTTTGCACGACGCTCGTCTCGGTGGCAGCTGCTCAGGCAGATTTCTGAGCCTTTTGCACCGCTCCTGCTCCGTGAATTCCTGTCCCTGGCAATCCCTTCAGGAGGAGGAAATACCAGATGTTACTCCTGGACACCAGAGCAGCAGCGACAGCCTTCTTTCCTCGCCATCCCTGGATAAATGACTAAGCCAGGCAACTCAAGCTAGGCTCAGGAATGAGTTCTGTGTCTAAATCTGACTGATAAAATGGTATTAATTCAACAGAGCCCGAGCTGGAAGCAGCAGCAAAACCAAAAGTGGTTGTGACTGGGGATTTGGGCTTTGTATTTTCTTTCTTAAAATACATTTAAACACATAGCCAGTGTGGGGTTTTCTATCCTTCCAACTGTATATACTTTATATATTCTAGATGTATTACGTTATAATACTATAAACTAAATAATAAATATATATCGTATATAATATGTATTAACATATTATATATAATTATATGTTATATATTAATTATATTATATGAATCTCTATATTATAATACATACTCAATATACACTCTATATACTTTACACACTCATACAAATCACTGGTGCAAAGACAGCATATTTCTATACGGGAGATAGAAATATACATTTATGCAGGGTCTTCCAAAAAAAAGTTCATTGCACGTCCCAAACCTTGCAGTTTCAAAAACCTGAAAAGATCTGTGTCCTCTCTGTTTCATGTGCCGGCAGAATGGGCTTTCTCCCCTTTACTTTTCAGTTCTCAGTTTGCACATTTGGGCTACATCTGTGCACATCATCCCTTGCACATTAAATGTGCTGCAAAAGACACCTTACAAAATCAGTCACAGGCATGAATGGAGGCAAAAGAGTTAATTTCCCATGTATAGCTGATAGAGAAAATTAAAGGGACATAGCCAGAGCTTTCATATTTTAATTTCTCCTTGATGTAAATATTTATTATCGCACCAATGTCTTTCACAGAAGGCACTGTTCAGTCAATAGCAATACTGGTTCCAATTTCTTTACACAGGTGATATTAATCCTGCTGAGATGTTAAACGAATGGGGGGGATAGCAGGCAAAATTAGCGAGAGTGCATTTTGTTCAGTTGAGTTAGCTGCTGGTAGCAATTTTAAAAGTAAGAAAACAGGAATCAGCAGAACCCTACAGATGCTGCACTAGTTACAAGAGCATCTTCCAAAGAGTCCAAGGGAGAGTTTCTTAATTTTAGACCTATTTTCTATTCTTGTATCTCAAAAAAAATTTAAAATCTCCTCATACACACCAGCTGGGCAGCAGGTCCTCCTCAGCTTGCAGTTCTGCAGCTCTTCTGGGATCAGAAACTGGCCCCGAAAATAGAGCATGTCAGAAGGCTGAGTCACTACAACCCCTTCACGCATGAATAAGCAGTTCTCCACTTCATTCACCTCCTTTCTGCAGAGCTCTGTGGTACTCAGATCTTGACAATATCTCCTGACACTTTACAGGTTGCAGTGTTAATGCACTGAATATTCAAATTGTCACTATTTGCTAAAGCTGACTTTTTCTGTGTTAGACGTTCTCTAGAAAAAGCTCATCCATCCGGAATTTTGGGGGTTGCAGTGGGTGATTTTGAATTCTTATGCTGCTGGCAGCAGAAAAGGGAGTATACTCACCACAGCACATCGGAGGCACACATACACAACGTTTCTGCAGGGCTTTCTGCCTGTGTGAGCATCCTTTGGATGTCTTATAACTCCAGTGTGCCTCGCGTGAAGAACTAAGACATTGTTAAATGTTACCTGTTACCTGCCACACAGTGCACATTCAGGCACTCTGGGATTAAGCAGGCCACAAAGCTGAGCCATTTTTTCTCATTATTGGAGGCTAGGAATGGCTTTACATCATTTCCAAGAGACAGATGAAGGGAGACTGCAAAATTATCAAATTTTGAGTTTAATCTACAGAAATAAGTTCTGGCCTAAACCATGTACACCGTGCCTGCTTTAGCAAATACATGGTGCTGCTACTGTGAGAAAACAGACATTAAAAAAATATTAATTTTAGAGACAATATGCACTTTCATCCATTTAAAAAGGGTTCTTCTGGCATTGTTTTGAAACACATATTTCTGTGTTTCAATTTTGTTCCTTTGTAAGATCTCATTTTAAAGTGCAAATATCTATCAAACCTTGGAGCAGGAATATAGAACACAAATTCATGATCCAGCCTCCAATTTATCTGCTGTGTGTCCCACCACACAAATGGCCTTCCCTCTCAGGAGGAGGACTCCGCTTGCACAGGTGTTTGACCAAGTTTGACCAATTTGACCAAGTTTCAGGGTTTCATCACGCCTCTCTGTCCCTTGATGCAACCTGGAGTCAAACCGTGACAAATGCCAAGGGGGTAATGTGCCCTGTCAAAGCAGCCAGGAGCAGGAGACTGAATCCGAGGGAGAGACAGCAGCAAATCTTGCAGATAATGTCCTTTTCCCAGCTGAGTGGATGATTTAGTCAGTATTCAGTACACCGAGGCACCTGGCAATGAAAGGATGAAGAAGGATAACCAGCAGCTGCACTGATGGAATCGAGTTGTTTGTACAGAGCAGCTCTGTGAAACACGGAGTTGAGGAGGAAAGTTTGGTGGGCACCTGAGGGTTACTGAGAAGTTTGAGTCTTGATTTTTGTGCAGCCACTGCAGTTCTGTCCTAGGATGTGGCACACAGTTCGACATACTCAATAATCCTCCTTATTTGTCACTATATCATGTAGAGATTTTGGGCTGCCAGTGAACTCACCCACACTGGGGAATAGTTGGGACTGAATTGTGACAGCCCTTGTGGATGTCCTCACCTTGGCTGTTGGGTCTTACGTGAGGAAGAACTATAGATTTAGACCTATCAGAGACAAGTTAGTTATGGTTACCCCCTAGTTATGGTTACTCACAACTTGAGGGTGACCATAAAGGCTCAAAGACACCCCTGCCAGGATGTGCATACTTGCAAATGCCTATGATACAGCAGGATGCTGGGCAGATCCCTAAAAAGAAACTGAAGGCTTTGTAAGGTGACTTTTATACTCCACAAAGACCTTACCAAATGCCCAAGTTGTCCCTGAGTATGAGTAAGAACAGCTGGTTTTATTTATTAGCGAGTTAACACTTTCAGGCTGCTTGATTAAAGCCTCACCTGAGCTTGATTTACATTCTCTGCTTACCTGCATCAGGATGCCCAGGCTGCCTGAAGCAGAGGGGCAGGAATTTGTATCATGACTCCTGCAGCCACTGCAATGACCCAGATTTTGACACATCACAATGAGGTTCATTTCAGAAAGGCAAAGTTAATTTGCAGCTAAACTGGGAACCACAAAAAGGCAGCCTAAACAAAAGTGCTTGCCCCAGAAAAAAATGAAGGAAGACTCAGAGAATAGGCGCAGAAAAAAAAAAAAAAGGAATGTGATAATGTATATGTAAACTAGAATATCTATCTTTCTTACTTTTATAGCTGACTCTATGTAGGTTTTTTTTTTCACAAAATTGAAAGCTTTTTTGGAAGCAGTTTACCCGTAAAGATAAAAACTCTTTGGGTTTTCTCTCATGTGAAAATATATCTTCTGCAAACACGTCAGGGCCAGAGACTGTTTTCTGACAAAGGAATTCTCAGAACTCTCTGAAACAAGGAGCATTCACGTCTGAAAGAATAACAGTTGAAATCTGAAAGGTTTCACAGACAGAGTGCATTTCATAGCAAAAAAAAATTTAAGTCGATAATACTTCAAGAAACAGAATTTATTAAAAAAAATCACGTTCTTTCAATTTATATGCAAAAATTGCCCAATTTTGAAATCTGTGAGGGCAAGGGCCGTAAACCTGTATCCTTGCTGATATTATAACCCTTTAGATATTATAAGCCATTGTAGTAGGTGATAGAGCTGCTATTTAGAAAATGCACTGGCAATATTTAGATACAGCATTAGCAAGAGATCCAGTCATGATCATCTCCATAATCACTGTGTCCTGCTTCTTGTGCCTGGGCAAGCACCTTCTCTTGACTACTGTGTGGATTATTCAACTTGTTGGTTCATCTTTAAATACTGAGATGCAATTTTGGAAATTAAAAAAAACCCCCACCTTGTATTGTTGGTTGCATCTATTGCAATAACCTTTCAGATCATGAGATATCTCTGAACTTTCTGTAGTTGGTGGTGTTGCTGAAACACTGGGCGTAGGATAATTTAATGTTCGGAACTTGCAGCTCTTTAAAATATTTGGGTCATAAACTGCTTGTATTAGGTATGTATGGAAAAAAAACATATAGGAAAAAATCATATAAAACCTGTTTTAAAGTCCTCCCTATACTTTTCCTCCTAAAATTGTGATTCTCAAAAACACAGTAAAAGCAGATATTTGACCACATATAGTTGATGAAACATTAAAAAAATCATTGCTTTATATTCAATCAGTTTGAATTTGGACACAAGGCCTGAAAGGGCTTTGGTTTTTTTCTTTCTTTTATTTTTTTTTTTTTAATCAGTAGTAAACACATTTAAGATTACTTCAAAAACTAAAACTGTGATGTTTACAGAAGTCTTAGCTGGTGAGCTCTCACTCTTTGATAAAGAAAATAAAAAGTTGGCAAGGAACAATTAAGCTTAAGGGGAGGAGGCTTAATTAGTTGGTGCAATACCTGTGATGTTAGAAAGGAAAAAAAAGAACAGAAAAAGAGAAGTTTTTTATTTTGGCACACAACAATTCAGTATTTCTCTATTTGGCACACAGCAGTATTTTGCTGTTTGTTTCTCCTCTTTTGCCTCTCTGCAGCGTTTGGGATAAAATGGGCAATTTCTGAGCCTTATCTGTGCAACAGCAGAGGTGTTCTGTGGAGTTCTGGGTTTGCTCCAAGCTGTGAGAAACTTCTCACCAGTGTCTCCTTGTCTGGGCAGAAGGAACTTGTTCCCAAACTTTGGCACTTCTCATTGGCGTTTCTCACACTGAACTTTCCAGACAGGCTAAAACTTCGTTGGCTCCCAAGTGTTGTGCAGAGCCAGAAGGTCCCCCCTGAGCCTCCTTTTCTCCAGGCTGAGCCCCTTTCCCAGCTCCCTCAGCCTCTCCTTGTGCTCCAGACCCTTCCCCAGCTCTGTTCCCTTCCCTTCCCTGGACACCCTCCACAAATATTAGCTACCATTCAGAAGTGCATGAAAGAAATAATACTTTTTATCAATGTAAAAATACTAAGATTTATTTCCCCACTCCTAAATATTTTGTAGTTTTTGATATGTTGATCCATGAGCCTTAGGAGAGAATTGACATTAACCCACCTGTTTTAGGTAGTGGATGCCATTGGATGAAATTTTACTATGAATTACATTTCTGCCTCCAGAAAGCACAGACAATGACCACCCAAGGGTTAATAACTGGATATTTCAGAACCAAATAATTACTTAACAGAGGGAAAAATCACAAACCAAACCAACCAACCAACCAACCAGCTAAAACCAAACATGGCTGATTTTGAGTGCTCCTTTTTATTACCAAAATCGAAAATCATTATTCATTGTTTGCACAAGTTGCCACAGACTTTTGTTCACCTGAATCTTGGGCCTTCAGACACACCCCCGAAAAATTTGTAGCATAATGTTTATATTTAAGTTTTGTATTTATATTTATAATTTATAACTTTATAATTATAAATATAAATATATAATGATAATATTTATAAGTAATAATTTATAATTATAAAGAGAAATATATAATTATATATTGTGTGTTCATATATATATGACATATATTTATATATAAGATATAATATTATATATATTATAAACATAATAATTTACAAATATAATCATATTTATAGTATAACTGAAATTTTTACAAATGCCTAGTAATGGCATTTTGGCATTCCTAGCCTTGCAGAAAGGATATTTAAGGGGTGCTGGAGAGAGGGAGACTCTTTTACTCCTAAGCCCTCAGAGGCAAACACACATCTGAGCTGTGACACGTTGGCAAAGAGGATGTCACTTGTTGGTTGGGTTTTGTCAGCTCATTCCCTGCCAACGAACACGAGTTTTTTTGTGATGTTTGCACAGAAATTATGGGGCATCTTTGCAGAACATCTAGGAGCCACAGACCAGTAGGCTACAGCTGATGATGGAGAGGTGCATCTGTGTTAATCAGCACTGAACAAAGTGCTGCCTGTGTTTCCCAGGCCATGAGTGTGCATTCCCCAGCAGGGCTGTGATTCAGTGCAATAAGTTAGAAAAAATGCGTTTGGCGTCCCTTGCTGATATCAGAGAAGCCCTCAAGGCTGGGGGAGTCAAAAGAGGAAAGCAGTACAAACCCTTCTGCTCTGCCCTCTGTTATAAACCCAAAGTTATTCAGTGTGTTTTGTACCTAAGAATCAGGCAAAGCTGGAGAAATCACGTTTTTTATCCAGCCAATCCGTAGGAGGAAGGAAGTGACAGGAATCTGAAACTGAAAATTTACAACATGTGATTGTCCTACTTGAAAGAGTCACCTCCTTTCCTTTTGTACACCCAGCTGTGAGGAATGGGGCTTTCTAAAGGAAAAAAAAAGATCCAGAACTTCAGGGTGTGAATGCCCTCCTGGAGAACACTTCCACCTGGAAAGCTTCCTTATCTCCTCTGAAACAAACCATAAATTGTGAATTACATGTTTTGTACTAGATGGGATTTTCCCAGGTTTTTAGAAAATCTCAAAAATTATTGGTAAAGTTATTCACCGTAATACTATAAATGTTTGTGAGAGCTGAATCAGGACAAAATTTTATTAATAATTACTAATTAGTATTGTTACTTATTTGCATTATAGCTCAGTACTGTCCAGACATGGAATGAAAAAAGATAATTGTGATCTTGATTACTTATCTCTCATTGAGTAGGTAGTCTAACTAATTAATGTCTTGTACTTCCAGGGTGTGCACTCAATAGAATTATTTTTTAATCAGTGCTTTCACATCTATTTTCTATTTCAGCCAGGCCTACTGTTATGCCTCAAATTGCTGCACTTCTGTTATTCCCTGGGAAAAGAGAGAAAGGGAGCCACAGTAGTTTATGACCATGGCAAAATAAAGAGGAAAAAAACTCTTGTATATGTATTACTTAGCATTTGCTGCATTTACTACTAAAGAATCACAGAATCACAGAATATCTGGGGTTGGAAAGGACTTCTGGAGCTCACCCAGTCCAGCCTCCTGCCCAGGCAGGGTCACCTGGAGCAGGTGACACAGGAACACACCCAGCTGGGTTTGGGATGTCTCCAGAGAGGGAGACTCCAGGCCCTCCCTGGGCAGCTGTTCCAGGGCTCTGCCCCCTCCATGGACAGAAGTTCTTCCTCACGTTGGGGTGGAACTCGTTGTGGTTGAGTTCGTGGCCATTGCTCCTCATCCTGGCCCTGGCACCACTGAGCAGAGTCTGGCCCCATCCCCTGACACCTTCTGGAGATGTTTGTATGGATTGATGGGATCCCCTCTCAGCCTTCCCTTCTCTAGACAATCTCAGAACAATTTCTTTGCAATGAAAAGGAGGTATGTAGCTGTTTTTTTATTATTATTATTTATAATATTCTTCCACCAGGAATCAGCACCTTCCTGTCGCAAATTCCTCCCTTCTGTGCTTGTCTCACGTTCCCTTTGTGGTGGCTCAACTCGTGGCAAGTTCCTTGTGTGGCCTGGACAGTGTTTGAGACAGGAAACTGTGCTCTTTACATCATTCCGAGGGGCAGGAACACCTCCATCAACAGATGCCTAAAATAAAACCTGGAACAGAGACTGAGCAAAAATGAGTGGATAAAGGTAGGAATTTATTGAAGGCCTTCAACTGGTGGGCAGTACGGAGCCTGGCCGAGGCCAAAGCTTCAGCTAGGCTGGGCCCAAGATGGATGTCGATCATGAGTTTTCCCCACAGACATAAGTTTGGTACATTTGCATATCAGAGGTTAATTGTTCAATTACAGTTCCAGGTAATGAAGTAATATGCCCCCATTCACCCCACTCCCAGTTCCCTGTGTTTATACTCAGGCCTAGGGTGGTGACCTTGGTTCCCAGGCCTAGAAGGGATTGTTTTGTCTGACCAGAATGTGAAGAGAGCTTGCTTAGTACATAATATGGAGTTCAGAATTACACACCAGCACAGTGCAGGATTAGAAAAATCTAAAAGCTAATACTTAAGGCATCACAACCTGCTGGCCACACTCTTCCCAGGATCCCATTAGATCCCACGCTGGGGAAAACACTACAGCCCACTGGTGTTTAGGCATGAAAGAAGTGAATAACTTCTGATGCAAGCTTGGAGGACAAAGAGCTTCGTGCTGTGACAGCAACATCACCTGAAGGTCTTAGGCTTGAAAGTGTTGTTTGGCAGGGTTTGGATGTCTGATAAAAATCTTGACAAAGCTGCAAGGGAAAAGAAACAAAAAAACTCCCAAGTATCTGTTTGATAATGCAATAATAACAACCGAGCCACGACGAGTGGGGGTGATGAATGATGGCAGTGCTGAACCTGCTGCTGGAGGGACAAGGTTGTTCTGTGAAGGGAATCGTTTGTCCTCAGGACTTGCCTGCACCGCCTCAAGAGCTGCCTGGTAAAAAGTGAGTGTAACAGCTCTGTACTGTCACTTTGCTGATGGATGGCCCTGAGTTCAAGGCACTACAGCTTCTTCTCAGTCAAGCAGCTCAGTTAACGATGGCAAACGTTTTAAGTACTCTATTGTAAAGAAAATTAATGTAATGGATGATCAAAGTCATGAACATCAAGCTATTTCCTTGCAGGTTTTACCTTTCCCCATTGTTTGGAGTCAGGCTGAGGTCCAGGCACAGCCTTACTCAGAGTATTTATTCATTGGTCTATTTTTTGTGTTCTTCTAAAACCATTTTTCTCCAGCAGATGTAGATTCTACCAAGATTCATTTCACTCTGTTCCTTGGGGAGTCTCCTTTGAGAGCAAAATACTTCTTCCAACTCCTTCTGACATCTGATGAACCCAGCTTTCAGAAAAGGAGTTTTTAATTCCTGCAAAGAATTTGAGGCAACTAACTATGAAAACCATTCACAGCAAAATCAAATACACCTAAAACTATAAATAAATACAACAATTTGGACTCATGCAGTAATTTTTAGAGTCATAAGCCCTTTTCATCTTATTTTTCAAAGCATTTTGCTGAAGGGACTTCATGGACTGCAAATCAAAGATTATGGCTTTTGATTCAAATAAGGATTTTTTAAAAATCTTAAACATCAGAAAACATCTGCACAATTTCGTGGGCCCACGAAAAAAAAGGTATAATCGTGTTAGAGTGTATTAAATTGTATTGATGTGAATGAGGGCTTTGATATTTAAAAAACAACAACAACAACAATATAATTAAATTGAAGTTATTGGAAAAACATCTGCTGGAAATAGAACAAATTTGATCTGAATTTGACCCTCAGGTACTGATGCTTACCTAATTTGGGAAACCAAAATAAATTGGGGTTTTTTTAGTGGAAGAATGTGTCCTTTTTGACAGATAGGCAGAGCATTAAAATGTGCAAAATCACATAAAAAGTTGTAGCACTGACAGAACACATGGATGCAAAATATGAGAGTTAATGCCCTGAAAATCTTTTCTTTGGTCTGACAAGAAATCTACCCTTTATATGTTGAATGTACTTAAAGATACAGGTCTAGTCTTTGCTAACCTATAAACAGAAATAGAAGCAAAGTGAAATAAAAAGTTTTAGGAAAAAATGCCGAAAAATTTTTAGAAATCTCCAGTCAGGGCAATAGAAGTAGAACCGCAGGGCAACGATCCATCCTGCTCCTGTCACTGTTTAACAGGCTGGTCTTTCAAAGACAGTTCAGTTATCCCTGAGCACGGGCCCTGGAAGGAGTGAAACCATCATAAATGGTTTTGTTATGTCAGGGAGGAAATGCCTTTTCTTGGTAAAATCGATATCAAGGGCAGCAGCTGCTCCAAGGGGTTTCTGACACCAGATCACCTCCCTCCAGGTCATGGAGACAACGTGACAGTGTCAGCAGAAATGCCTGCTGCCCTTCAGGGGTTTGGTGGAGTGAGACCTCAGTGACAGGGGAGACTCCGAGAGGAAGATTTGGCCAAGAGTTTGTTTAAATATAAGCAGCGACACAGTTCATTATAAGTGTCCCTGGTGTGGGGCGAGGCAAGATGCAATCCCCTCACACTCAGAGTTTGCAAGGAAGGTGGGTGTTTTTTTTTATATTAGAAACTCTTTTAAGATGAATTATCTGCACTGACAGGTGAAGGGGCTTGGTGTTTTCATACAGGTTAATTCCTCTCTCCCCAGCATATGTTCAAGGAGGTTCTGCTGTCCATGCAAGCGAAGGGCAGAGAGAACAAGGTCCAGCTGAGAGCAGCTCAGGGAAATGAGGTGCACAGTAAATGACATGCACAATTCCCTGCACATCCGTGCTGCTGACAGGGAATTTCAGGTGTGAACACACTCAGCACCCCATCTGTTCTCAATGAAGTCCTTTCCTGCCTGGAGGCGAGCAGGAAAGTAAACAGGCCTTTAGCTCCCAGTCCAGCTCTAATTTTGTTGTAGGATATTTCATTTTCATTCGTGAAAATAGACCAAGTGTTTGACTTGGAGCAGGAGAAATGTACAAAGAAAGAGGCTCAGAGCAGCTCAGGATCCTAATTCTCTCTCAAATATGTGAGGCATATGCACATTTACTTCTGTGCAAATTCCAACTCCCTTGCCATGGGCAGGGACACCTCCCACTATCCCAGGCTGCTCCAAGCCCCGTCCAACCCGGCCTTGGACACTGCCAGGAATGGGGCAGCCACGGCTTCTCTGGGCAGCCTGTGCCAGGGCCTCCCCACCCTCACAGGGAACAATTTAAGCAGAAGGTATTGATTCTCTACCAAAAAAACCCTTATAAAATAATATGTGTTTGTCCTTTTTCCCAGCTTACAATTTTACATTTTCTGCAGTTCACCTGTGCTTTATAATGGATATATAATCTACTTTTGGGTGCTTAAATATATTTGTTTTAACCTATTTTCCTGTTTTGCCCAAAGGCTTGGCTACAAACCTTTCTTGGATGGGACTGTTGGTGAGGCTTGGAGCAACCTGGTCTAGTGGGAGGTGTCCCTGTCCACGGCAGGAGGACTGGAACCAGATGAGCTTTAAGGTCCGTTCCAACCCAAACCACTCTGTGATTATAAAAGCTCAAGGCAACGATGTGCACACATGCAAAAAGCCCTTTTCTGGATGTTTTGTTTGCTAAATATTTGTGAACAGGTGTTTTTGTTCTTAAGCTCGTTAATACTTATCCTCAGTCTGACTTAATTCTTGGTGTCCGAAAAGGTTGGGTCATACTTGGAGGTATCTCATGAGCTGTTTATTTCCAAGGTTAATTAAACAGCAATGAATAGGTTTTTAGTAACAAATTCAGAGCTGAGAATCTGCAATTCTGATGAATCTTTAATCGGGAATTTAGCTTCTATTTTAGGATCTGGTCCATGATCACAGCTAAATTTCTAGTGACAGCAGTCTTAGTCTGCAGCCTAAACACCACCCTGTTTTCAGTGAATTTGCTTCTCTCAGGTCTTTGAACAATGTTGAAAATTTAAAGTGAAAATAAACTATGTGGGAAATCCAGAATTTCAAATGCACACCTACTCCTAATTAGTGTTTTTATCTCACTGCCAAATGTCAGGCTAGAAGAATAGGTAAGAAAATGCATATTAAAAGCCATGAAAGGCTTTATTTTGCTATTTTTAAATGCATCAGCAAGATTCTGCCTGCTTCTACCGTTTCAAACATTCACAGAGATCTTATTTTATCTTCTCTTAAAGAGATGTTTCTACAATTCTGCTTTGTGGTTTTCTCGAAGGTATTTCAGGGGTTTTGCGAGAGAGCAATGGGATATCATTTCATATTTGTATTTTTATGAAAAGCAGCACCAACAGGAGATATATTATTTATAAACACTCCCGAGAAAACTATCCATATCCAGAATTAAAGGTGTCACAAGTTAAATTTGGAGAATCAGAGGCAAACATCTTTTAAGTACCTGAGATACAATTGTACAATTTTGAGCTTGGCTGGAATTCTGTCATATCCGGGAAAAAAGCCCATCCTTCATCCACTGCGACCCAGACTTTGAACATAAACATTATTTTCTCTCCCATTTGTCTCATGCCCCTCCTGCACATGAATAAAGCAGGAGTCCTAGGAAACAAAAATATGCCATCAAGTGAGGAGAGGCTGTCTGCCAAGCTGGATTAAAAATGACAAGTGAATCTCATTTCAGTCTCTGAGGTCATGCTGGAAAACAGGAATCATGAACTGTGGCAAATTAACACCAGTACCTAATGCATTCCTTGTCCCTGAGTGCACAAACTTTATTTTGGGCATAAGCACATTTTTACCAGATTTACTTTACCTGAAATTCATTCATGATCGTCTGTGAAACTGCAGTCTCCAGAGCTCACTGAAGATGTGAATTTAAAGAAATAAGAGAGTGCAATTACACTCTGGATTGACAGAAAAAAAAACTCAGTACAAAACTGTTGATGTTTATGATGTAGGTAATCTTTATAAATTTGAACTTAAAGACTTAAATGTCCATTTAAACTTTGTGAACACATCCAAAAATGATTTTAAATATCAGTTCGTTTGAATCAGTTTTTTCTTGGTTTTTTTTTTCCTGTGGGTTGTATTTTGTTTGTTTATTATTTTTCAGAAGCATCTAAATGCTATTTTCTTAGGGGAAAAAAAACCATGCAGACTCTGGTAGAGACCACATAAGACTACAGAAAATAGATTAAAATAGACACAGCTTTCCAGAAAACCCCAGCAAAATTTCTATTAAAAAAATCTTTGATTGTCTTGAAGAGTGGGGAAAACACTTGAACATGTTATGTCTCACTGATTATGTGCCTGACAATGCCTGACTAATGTGCACTGAGCAGGTACAGCCTGCAAAGATTAATGTGATAAATAGGATTAAATTACGTGTACTCTCCACACCTGCCTGACACCTCTGTGTCTGCCTTGATGTCATGATGACTTCAGACTAGGAGGTGAAATTTTGCTGAGAACTGTTCCTAAAAGCATCCATCAGCCTTAAAACTCAGGGCAAATCACCATTGCTCACATGCACAAGTGTGTCTATTTAATGCAAAATCACACATATTTTGTATTTTCTCATTGCCTCACCCTTGTAAGGATTCTGTGACTATCTAACAAAACCTTGGTATATTAATTTTTTGTTTCTTTTATGGAAAATAGTTTATATTCCAAACTTCAGATTTTATTGACAGCCTCTTTTTAAAACTCTTTGTTTAATTTCTGGGATTGTTTGTTTGTTTGTTTGTTTGCTAGATGGATTTTATGGTGTTTTTTTTTTTTTTTTAACTCTCCTCGAGAAGTAGCTGTCTCTCAGAGTGCCAGCTTCTTCAGAAAACAGGTGAGTGGACATTTCATGGTTTGGAACTATCACTTGGCAGGAGGCACTGCTTTAATAATCATATTGCTTTATACTAAGGCTTCACCATCTGTTCTGCTCTCTAATTACAAGCAGAGATATAACATAATTCAGTGATCTATCTTAGAATACAAGTGATTTATATCCACGGGGTTTTTTTCCTTACACAATAAATAAAATGAGCATCTGGTAATATTTTTGTTTGTTTGTTTCTATTCCAAAATCAAGAGAGAATTGATTTCTAATGATATAGACAATACTTTTTGGTCACAGGAACTCATGTTTAGAGTGTTTATCCATTACATTTGAAAACACCTATGCTAAAAGTACAAATACCGCAAGTATGTGTTTTGTTTTTTATTTAAATAGAGAAATTCCAATGGTCCTGGCCTTTAAGGGACTGGAAGAGCTAGAGGGTGGACTGATAAAACTTGCTTGTTGTGAATGAAAATCTTCAAAATACAAAGAAAGAGGAGGGAAAGCAAGCAAAGGATTCATAACAGACAGAGGACTACAATCTGGCTGAGTTAAAACTATTTTGGGGTCATCTTAAATTTCCCTCAGCCTGTTCCTACTTTGATTATCCTCTCTAAATACAGATAACGACAGAAATGATCAAAATCTTCTTTTGTTCTCCTCTGATTTGCTCCTGGTTTCTGTTTATTTCATTAATTTTAGAATTTACATGCCTGTTCACATTCATGCATTTAAGCTTATTCACACTGCAGCCCTGCAGTAACCAGGAATGGGTTTCTCCACAGCACCTTCGTTAACCTTCCACACAGAATTCAAGCCCCAAAATCACTTATGCAATATAATCAGTTTATCTTCTATGCAAATACCAGTTATCTTTGACTTAAGCATTTCCCAGGCTTTACTTTTTGGGTACATTGGATGAAAATTTACATTGCTCATAACTGGTTTTGTAGGCATGCATACCAAATCCTTTTTTAAAAACTTAAGAGTCTAAATTTTTTCATGACTTGAACTGTCAAATGTTAATTACAAAGCTGAGATCTGCTGTGAAACAGGAAAAAGATTGCTATTATGTACTGCCTGAGGTTGTGTTCATAAAATAGAACCATAAGCATGTAAAAAAAGTCAATACATAAAATGCAACACCTTTGGTTGCAAAATGGGCTAAGCTAACACCAACTAGTACATACAACCAAATTAACTTCCAGAGCACTTAAACCAGACTTTCTCTGTGGTTAATGAAGAAAATACAAAATTAAGAAAGCAGCACTAGATAATGCACTGCAAATCTTTATTAACTCCTTCATTTCCCATTAGAGCCATACTGGCCATAACAAATATTCCCCTGAGTGTTTTCATACCTCTGCCCAAAAAGAGCACTGTGGTCATATAAAGTGCCAGAGCTTAAAATTACCAGTTTTTCATGGTCCTGCATAAATCAGCAAACACCACAGACATGGGTTTGGTGAGAAGGAGCAGAGCCCATGTACAACTCACCCAGAATTTGGGCACTCTCCAGTCTTTTCCAGGCTGGCTGGGGATGAAGAGGTGTCACTGCTGAGACAAATCCCTTCCAAGGGTAATTAGCCCCACAAATAAATCTATATTAATTTTAGGCAGTTAGCTGGGTGACAGAGCTTGACAGCAGTGGAGATTCCAATGAAGTGCAGTTTTGTAAGGGTCTAGAACATGCTTTAGCAAGAATCAGGTTATAAGTATTAGGGGAGAAAAGACTGAAAAATCAGTGGCCACTTCTGCTATGCCTAGAACTGAAAAGCCTGGAGTTGTTCACAGAGGGACTGTTACACCAAACTGGAATGAAGTAATTCTCAAATTTTAGGTCTGGTATTATTTTACTGATGTTATGTGATCTGGGAAAAGTGCAGCAATCCATTGTGCAGTTGGAAGCTCAACACAGTTTCCCTTTGGTTTGGGGCCTTGTATTCATCATCCTCTATATCCCAACAGAGGGAAATATCCAAATCTGTACAAAAGGGACACTGGGAGGATTAAAAAAAAAAAAAAATCTACATTTTTCCTTTTCTACAGAAAAACTCCATGACAGCCAAGGAGCCAGCTCTGGCTGCAATAATACAATTCTACAATCAGTTAGAAGAACCTTAAGATTTTTTTTTCTGTGAGAAATTTGGTCTGTTTAAAAGTTGGGGGGGGGAGGGGGGTCATTTTTACCTGAGAAAATCAAAACTTTCTGCCACTTGGTGCTTAAAAATATCAGTGTCTTTGCTCAGATATGTCTTAACAGGGAACTGGAATAGTCAAGATGTAATAGGAACATCTGAGTCTCCAAACAGGGAATAGAATAGAGTAAGAATAATGAACTGAAGGAAAAAATAAAACAAAACAACAAAAAAGACCAACTAAACACATTTCAAACAAACAAACAAACAAACCCAAAACGAACAAACTAACTAACAAAACACCAAGAAAAGACAATAGATGGAAAAAATGCATAAATATGGAGAGACACCAAATCAGCACAAGAGACTTAAAAAATATCCTTTTCTTTTATAGAAATTAACTTTCCCAAATACAACAAACTTAAATTACTGTAAGTGAATTTCATCAAAATGCAGAAGAACCACACTGTATTTACCTAATTGGTAAGCAGAAATAATACAGATAAAGGAAATATTGCATATGCACTCTCCCCTTTTCCCTAAACTCATATGAACATAGGAAATTTTTCTTTTCAGCTAATATGAAGATGCTATGCTATGCTCTTAATATACTTTTCTGCACTTAAATAATATTTCTGATACTTTCTCCTGAAAAAAAAATTTCCAAAGTATAGAAAATGGAATTAAAATGTATTTAACAGATTGGGAATTTAAATTATTATATGTGGGACATGTATGTGAAGCAGACTCAGTGTGTTTCTTCAGACCCCTTGGTGAGCTATTGAGCATGAATAGCAAAGTGGTATCTTTAGAAATATTGTCTTGCTTGACATCTTGGAGAAGTGTTTCTGGTAAAAGAAAAACTTTGATAAAATTCAAGTTAACTTTCTCATAATAAAATTCCTTTGATTATTTATCCACTTTCTTCAGAACAAACTTTGCAGATCATTTTGTCTCCTGTAAACTAGCCATCCTTGTAAACAAGGAGGAAATAGAAGGGAGCATATGGCAAAATGGCAACAGCAATCTGGAGGAGGGATGGGTGGACGTGGAAGGAGGCAGATGCCTAATCCTGTCAGGCTAATTCTTCCCCTCCTTGTTCCACTGTGGCTGTCTCAAGTTGCCACATTAAATGCACACTCACTATTTTTAACTTGAGTGTGGTACCTGAGTGACTGCACCTGTGACCGTGTGAGCACCTTGATCAGGAGCCTGCCTCTCCGAATTTAATTTCAGGAGCTGATCCCATTGAGTGAATTTTGCTGCAGCTCACTGGGGTGTAACTAACAAAACCAGACCCCTGAAGAGCCTGAATGCATGCAGCAGGGTGGGGATTGCTGCTCATCTTGCAGCAGAGGCAATAAAAGCTGCTGCCAGGTGCATGCAAAGCACACAGTCTGCATCTGCACCCGGAGTCCTCCCAAAATATCTCATCTCCTCAGGCTGTGGATTTTCACACTTGCTGCTCAAAAGTGACAGGAACTAGGGTAAACTTATAAACATGCCCTGCTCAGACCGAAGACACTTTCCCAAGGAAGCTGCTGTCAAAAATGCTGCAAACCAAACCCTTCAGCAGAGGCTGTTTCATCCCAACTTCCCATGCTGGAGCTGGTGAACAGCCCTGTAATTGTTTGCAGCACATCAGCGAGCAAAGGCTTCCATAATTTTATCTTGGCAGCAAACAATAGTGAGGAATTAAGTTCATAAAACTTGACTTAATTGTGGATAAAACCCTGGCATACGATCTCGTTGCATTTCAGAAGCCAATTAAAGTGTTTACAGATTAGTCAACATCCATCCATCCATCCAATTCCCATCATTCCAGCAGTGGAAATGCTAAATAGAAATAAACAAATGGCTGTAATTTATATTTGTAGAGGGTTGTCATCTGCTTCCCTCAGCTTTGTGGCCTGCCAGGATGTCTTTTCCAAACTATCACGCTCAGGAAAGTTTACATGTTGTCTTACAATTTGTCTAGTCAAACATTTCTGTAAACATTATGTCCTTGCAGAGGCTGGAATGTTTTTATACAAAAAAAAAAAAAAACAAAACAAAACTAAAAAACAAAAAAACCTTCTCCCTCTTGGATGATATTTACAATTCAAACTAAGTAATTTTAAGATCTTTTTTGAGATTCTGAAGGAATGTGATACAAACCCTTTGTGCCTGGTCAATAATGAGCAGCATCCAAAAGGTCAGCCAGGCTTTTCTGTTCCTACCAACAAAGCAACAACTCTTTCAGTGAAATTTAAAGTCCAGAAATATAACAACACTACTAGGAAGGAACATGCCTGGAAAAGAAAACTTACTTTCCCATTAAGCAGCAGCATTTTTCCAGCACAAGTTAAATTCTTGAGACTAGAAATAAACTATATAACAAAAAAAAATTAATTTACTATTATTTAAATTATAAATTACAAATTTTAATTAATTTTTTTTTGGTTGTGTCAGGTATGAGAACAGCTGCCTTGAAGAGTGACTGCTTTATACTTTTAAGAGGAACAACATTCATTCATTTCAGGACAGAAAGCAACTACTAATGGAAAAATTCTCTTCAGATCATGCCATGATGTTCAATATCCAGTTCTGGAGACAGGACACAAGTGTATTAGAAAATGGTTGGTTTGGTCTAGGGTTTCTTATCATGGTCATAAAGCAATAAAATTCTGGCAAAATAAAAACAGCAGAGCAGGTTTTTCTCATTTTGGGGAGGGAAGCAAAGTATCTTTTGCTGCATAAGACAAAACCAAAACCAACTGGTTTCAAGTTTTTTGACCTACACTTTAACCTCCAGTGATGTATTGAAACGCATGGAAAATCCCAATCTCCACAGCATCAGGCTTTGATTTCGTGAAGAGTTGTTCTGCCCCTGAGTGCATCTCATGCTCGAAGCAGCACGAGGACTCACGAGAAGGTTTAACTTTTCATTTTCACTTTGCGCTGAACTCAAACCCCGCGGTTGTTTACCATAGGCTGCTGTTCTTGCACGGAGAAGCAAAACATCGCCTGCTTATCAAGGTTTTTCTGGGTGGAACAAGCGAATCCTTCACAGATCAGCTTCTGAGGGAAACAGAGAGGGGCAGCAGCCCCTGATCCTTAGAGTGCAAATCCCCCCGAGAGCAGCAGCCACACCCGGGGATGTGACATGGGAGCAGCAGCTCCATCTCCCCTACTCGAACACACCACGGGTGTGAGAGGGATACTGGGGTGCCCTGGGTGCCCTCTGCTCCCGCTTCAGCCCTGCCTCGGGGCCAGTGTCAGCAACAGCACCAGTTTTTAACTTTTCATAGCCATATTTTAACTTTTCATATCTCACAGCGCTGCCGCAGAGAGCTGACACTCCCCCGCGGCTGGGAATTGCACCAGGATAGCCAGAGCCAGGCTGGAGGGCAGGTGGGGAAGGTGGGAGATGAGGTTTTGGGTCCTGTCCCCAGCAACAGGAACCCAGCCTTTTCCCCTGCAAGGAATGGTTCTCAGTCACCTGTTGGCTTCGTTAATCAAACAGGTTATTCACTGGGTGCAGTGGGAAACTGGAAAAAGCTGATCAATTAATTGGGGAACCCAAACCCTATGGGGGTCAGCTTGCAGACAGCTTTCCTGCACATCCCAGGGGGTTTTATCTTGCCTCACCCATGTTTCAGTTCTCTATTATTCAAAAAAAAAAATATAGTGGTGATATTTCCTGCATTCGCATTCTGAGGGCAAAGGCTGTTTTACTCTGCGGCTGCAGAGCATCCTGCACACTCATTCCTGCCTGGGGACTCTTGGTGTCACCATGAAGGGAAAAGCAGAGGGTGGGACTCAACAAACTGCGTTTTCAGGCTGTCTGGATTGAGCTTCTCTTGGCATGGCCGGGAACCTTGTAGGGACCTTGTAATTTGTTTCTGCTGGATAACAGATGAAGTTTGTTAACTTCACCCAGGATATTAAGAAGATAAGTAGGGTTGTTTCAGCAGAGAGAGGAAGTAGAAAGAGAAACAAGAAAGTAAGTGCTGGTGGCTTACAAAGTATAATAATTTAAAGGGGTCAATATATGGATTTGTTCACATAAATGAGGCTGTAGCCACCCCTGGAATTGACCCCTTGAAGGAATAACACAATAGGGTGATCACAGAAAGAGCCCGCAGCGCATTTGTCTTCTAGCTGGCTACAATTTACAATTTGGGGAAAAAAAGAAAGGGTCCTAAAACACAAAATACACTGAAATGTTTCTGTACTTGAATCATGATAAAAAAAAATCAAAAGAAAAACCTCTGAACTGTCAATGGCAAAGTTTTGCTGAGCCAAACACAACTATTTATAAATGAGAAAGATAACATGGGTGACTCCAGAGCTCGATACGCAATGAAAAGTAACCTTTGAATCAGATCTATCTGATGAAGTTTTTTTTCTGTTCCTCCAGCTTTTGAACTCATTCACAGGCTTTTTACACCAAACAAAGAAATAGCCAAAGCCACAAAATGTGTAAATGCTTTGAAGATCTTTATCAGGAGCACAATACAGTGTCCAAGTCTGTAAGAATAATGGAGAAAAACCGGCAACAAATTGTCACGCCTAGGGGAAAAGGAGTCACTGGAGAAGCTGATAATTGTAGCTGTGGCTTTCCCAAAATTGCAGAAACTTTCAGAGTTAGACTGACCTTGATATATCTGCATGCATCTTATTTGACACAAATATTAAAAGAAAAAAAACAAAAACCAACAGATAACGAAATCATATAATTCTATTTTTTTTTTTTAATTGGAAAATGGGGAAAGTTATTAATGCCTGACAGGGAAAAAGAAAATGTTAAATCATAAAGGCGATTTAGTTTCCAAGGCAATTTTAAACTCCATCGGTCATTTAAAATTTTTATCAGAATCATCTCTAAAAATTACTCTGCATTGCAGATAATTTGTAAATTACTGACTGTTATCGTGTAAGAAAAGGTACTTTTTTGGTTCAATCATTAGAGGATTAAACTCTGTCCTATGCCAGACTTTTGGTTTGCTTTCTTGAAATTCTAAATTCGGACATAATTTCATGTGACTTTTCTAATTCCTTCATTTAGAATATTATAGTAAAATACATTCTGCTCAAAAGTATTATTAAAACCATTCTGTCAAGAAAAAAAAAAATCCCAGAAAGTACACAAAGGCTAATACTGCAAATATTCAGGGAAAAAGTTGTTCTGGTAGGTGTGTCATTACACACACTCTGATATTCCTGTTATCACAAAATAGTTGTGAATCAAAGCAAAATGCAGCCATTTAAAATTGCTGAAAATCACAGCACCATAACTATTACCACCCTGCTCATTTGAGTGTCTCTGCAAACACTCAGAAGTAATTCACCAGCACATTATTTTTTCTGCACCTTTGGCCCGTGATTAGATCAATTATCTGCAGGGAAAAAAAAAAAAAAAAGAAAAAGTAGAAATGTTGCCTGCTGTTAGATAGCAAAGATGCACTTTATAAGCAGTGTTATGCCTGTACATTCAATACCAAAATAACGGAGATATTGTGTAGGGAAATGTCACTATTGCCCAGATTTGTGCTTTATTGTCACTCAGAAGGCTATGTTACCATGGCTATGTGCCTGGCTAAATCACCAGCAAACAGAAATGATGCCTCGAGTTTATCTGAAGGGTGAGAGGAAAGAGCCTGTCTGCAAACTTTTAGGATGGGAAACGGAGAAATAGATTTCATATTAATGCGTCGTAGCTCATTTTTGGAAGACATCAGAACATTCTGTGCTGTAGTTTATTGGTTGCAATAAGCTGTAAAACGTTATTTATAAGGCAGCATTTATTTATAATTGACTACAAAACATATATTTCAGGCAAAACTGAAGGATGACATAGTAAAATAGTAGCTGGAGGCAGGGAGGGTTAAGCTACCCGGTCTAAAATGGGGCTTGGTGTAGAGATTTTCCTCATAAATGATGGTTCAATGTCCTCGTGGCAACTTTCTGATGTAGTAGTTCTGTCAACTCTGAGCAAGAAGGAAGGGTTAGACCGGGTGAAATGTGTGTGGGAGTGGGTTTATGCCCTTCAGGTGGTGGCAGCTACGGGATCCAGCTCCTCTGAGGTGTTTCCTTTGTGTTCAGCACACACAAGGCCCTTCAGGGAAGGAATCTGACAACACAGCGCTCCTTAAAAGCAGATAAATCTATCATCAAGTCCTAAGACTCTGTTAAGCAATTCTCACCCTTCCCTGGAGAGACTCAGTGCAAGGAAAGATTGTTTTGGCTGGTGAGGTGGGATGGTAACAGACAGTCACAGAACCATAGAATAGGATGAGCTGGAAGGGACCCATCAGGGTCATCCATTCCCACTCCTGTCCCTGCACAGACACCCCAACAATCCCAGCCTGTGCATCCCTGGGAGTGTTGTCCAAACACTCCTGGAGCTCTGGCAGCCTTGGGGCTGTGCCCATTCCCTGGGGAGCCTGTTCAGTGCCTACCACCCTCTGGGGGAGAACCTTTCCCTGATTTCCATCCCAAACCTCCCCTGGCAACAGCTCTAGCCATTCCCTGAGTCCGGTCCCTGCTCATACAGAGCTGCAGCTCGTGGTGAGCTCTGCCCTCAGTCTCCCCTGCTCCAGCTGAACCAGCCCAGTGCCCTCAGCTCCTCTCCAGACCCTTCCCCATCTCCATCATCCCCTTTGGATGCTCTCTGACAGCTTTAGGACTCCCTGATATTGAGGCACCCACAGCTGCCCCCAGAACTCCAGCACCACCGCAGAGCACAGCAGGACCACCCCCTCCCTCCACCAGCTGTGGATGCTGCAAGAAGACTGCAAAAGTCACCATAATCTCCTCTATTAACCACTGTTCAGTGCATTCAACGCTCCTCCTCATTATTCACCACCTGTTGTAAGTGCAGACCCAAAATGGGTTTTGCATTTTGCAACATCTGGAAGGTTCAAACCGAAAATATGCGTTCTACCTCGTGATTTTCATCACAGAAAAACAACATTGGGCTTCTTTCTCTTGCTCAGTGCGCATCTTGATGCCATGGCTGCTCGTCACTTGGCAGATCTTCAGGCATGTGTGTGAATACATCAGCATATCGTTAAACACAGGCAGGAAGAAATACCTGACAGAGGTCTGCTCTGCCTCTGGAGACAAGGTGCAACTTTCAGATGACTTCACATTAAAAGTGTTTTTCTTTCTACTGACATTAATTGGTCAGATACTACTGGAGGAATCACAGTTGGTAAAACCTTCCCACTTTGTCTTTCCTTCTGACGTTTGTGGTCCAGTATTATGTTACTTCAGACACTTGGCAGAAGTCTCTTCTGATGAGAGATGAAGCAATTATTTGGGCCAAACCCTGAGTGTTTCACCCCACTTAAAAACAACAGATCAACAACTAATTGCATAGATCAACAACTAATAACAAAACCTACACAATCTGAGGCCTAATCCCCTAAAGGTTTGCTCTCTGTAATCACTTTTTTCTTGGATGATAATAAATTTGTGAGAGAAATCAGCTTTCCTGTCCATTTGTAAACTTATTTCAGTCATTTTAGTGAAAATTTTTGGAATTCCCACGGCTGAAGCATGTGCACTGAAAATGGACAGAGAGATCCAGAGTGGATCTCGAAAATTCACCACCAAAACTCCTTGCTGCTTGGGAAAGAATAATAATTTCATTAATTGCAGATGGCAAATATTTAGGAAAGGCATAATCCTTTGATAGACAAATTCTTGTGCCACCCAAATTTAGAGCCTGTTGGTCTAACATGAATATATTTTAACGAGTTTTTCCTTCCTGCAGAGTTTTGGGAATACATTAGGGAGCCTAACATTTCACATACATGTGGTTCCTGTATGAATATAGCAGTTCCCTCAGAGCTGAGTCAAAAAAAAAAAAAAAAAAAGAAAAAAAAAAACCAAACCCCAAGAAAACGAAAAAAACCACAACAGGGATTCTTCAAGGATTTAGTGGGAGAGGACAGAAAACCTCGAGGAAATGGGAACTGAAGGAAAGTTCTGAAGCACTTGGCTATTAAAAATCACTAGGCATGAGAACAGGGATGAAATTTCGTACATGCTAAGGAATTTGAGCATACTTAAGCCTGCTCCCAGGAAAAAAAAAACAGGATCCAGTGTTTGTCAGATTTGATGAGCAGAAATTGTTAAGATTATGAGTATTTTCTTGAAATCCTATGCCATGATTCTAATTGCCTGTCCTAAACCCTCTTGAGACTTACAACAAATATAATCCTACATCGTGCCATATTCAAGAATAAGGGGTGAACTGCAGCAGTTTGGGCTGCTTCATATTATGGCTGTCAGTGCAACTGAATCAGCATTTTTGCACGTTTCCTGCATGTGATCCCTTCAGCCATCTCATCCGACAGTGGCAATATTTCATTTTCACCTGTTTGCAGGGATGTGAGCCGCAAACTCACCGGGCACTTAAAGCTTGTAAATGAGAAAGCACAGAAACAGCTCGTTCCTTGCCTCGAAAAGCTTGCACTCAGAATGCGTGGCAGCAGACTGGATGGAAAAAAACAGCCAGAAGTATGGCATGAGGGATAAAAACGGCAGTTAAGAGATGATGATGAAATAAGCATTGTGGAAGGACCTGGAGCAGAACACGTGAATTGTGTTTATTATATCAGAATCACAGATGTGATTTCAACACGTCAGTGTTACAATATGTTTTGTCCATGACTACATTCAGTGTTTGATGATGATTTGGTTGGCAACAGGCAGGAGACAGCTAATCTCATTGTGTAATAAAACAATCCAGATATTAATATATACACTGTAATGGACAAACTGGCACCCAATGCAAAGAAATACCCTGATAAATCTTCTGCCCTGAAGTAAAATAATTTCAGTGCTGGATTACTTCTCTTTTTTCATTGACTCTGACACTGTGACTGTTCCTTACTGCTGTAAATGCATGTTTTTCATCACAAACAATTTTCCTTTCCAAGTGGTGTACAAGAATATATTGAGGAAGAGGAAAGAAGTGTTGGAGGAGACAATTGAAACTCTAAGGTAGTATAATACACCTAAAACAGTGATTATGGTGAAGAAAAGGATGTGACAAAGGTGTAAGGCAGAGTCAGGTTGAAATGAAGTTCATTTTCATGTTTGTTATGAAAATAGATGTCAGAAATGTGTCCTTCATGATTTTAGGAGCTGATTTCACATTTCAGCTGAGAATTGTCTTTCTATGCAATATCATGAAATTACTGGTCCACAACCAGACCTGTGGCTTCATTCCCTAATCTGTTTCAGATGTTGTCTTAAGAGTGCAGCCTTGAATGCTTTGGCGGGGAAAATCGTAAAAATAAAATTAAAAATAAGAAAGGAGTACTTGCTCTAGCCCGAAAGGTAGAACTTTTTATTTTTTGCATATTCAAAAGTGATGGAATCACCACAAATCTGCCTATATATACTTCCTAAAAACTTTGGTTTTTGTGGAGAGGCTGCCATTATCATTGATTTGCATTTCATACAGTTCTTACTTTATTCTGTTCACCTGTTGCAGGTGTCTGCAGTCACCCACATGGGAGTATATCCAAAAGGAGGGATTTTGACCATGGCTTCTTTGCATCCAAAGGGTTTTTTTTTCCAGTTTTCTTAAATGTAAGTTTTCTACTTAATTTAAATGTAACTGAGTACTAAATTTTAAGGAAACTTTTCCTTGACTGGTGAGGTTATTTAAAGGCCAAAATCCATAAAGCATTGATTGCAGAACTGATACAAATGGGAGTACTGCTGTGCTTGAGTTAAGCATGTGTGTAAGCACTTTGACAGATTGTGTTCTGATCAAGAAAACAGTGGAAAGCACCATCTGTTCAGTGACATTTCACGAGACAGTGACAAAGTTCTGAAGTCTAATCTTCACTGCAGATGAAAAAGAGATCTGTCTGGAGCAACAAGCTATCATAAAATTAATTTACCAACAGAAGCAGGCAATTCCTCCACAGTCCCAAACTCTTCAGCTTCCTCACATTAATTTTGTAGATTATAAGAAAAATAAGTTGTAATCCATCCTTGCTGGAGGCATAAGGCTCGGTGAGGGTGAGAAAGAAGTATCATTTTTGTTTTCTGTGGTAATGGTGGTGAAGGAAATCACGTTTCTCTTGAAATGACTAATTTACAAGAGCCAGCTCCAGTCATTATTACTTTGTCTACAGTGAGACTGCCATCACTGTAAGCTGCTGCTTTTTCTGCTTAGCCAACCTTGTTTCTGAGAAACATCCATCCCACAACTAATCAGGTTTTCCTAGGGATGAAATCTTCCTCACGATTTCAATGATTGAGAGTTGAAAAAAATCTGGGTCTACATCCACATGCTGCCAGACATTGCTGTGGAGCAAAATTAAATAAATAAAATGACCAGATCAGATGGATGAGGGTTTTCTTTAAAAACACCAATGCTTGAAACTGAATAATGAATGTGTGATCAGCTCCCACTCTCACCACACACAAAAAAAGGAAAAACAGTGAACAATAAATACTATTTGGTGGCCAGATGACAAATATTCCAAGTCAATAAGGCTTGATTGGCACACTCAGGTTCAAAACCCTATTTTGTTGGTTACCCTCTGGCCTGAACACTTCATGTAGTAGCAAAAGTGGAAAGTTTCAGTGGCCACAGAAGCAGAAATGTGCCAGCTGGGACTTGGCAGAGAGTTAATCCCTGTGACTTGGTCTGTGGCAGCAGGTGACAAATGTAGAGCGGAAAATAAAAGGGAGGAGTGTTTTTTCTGGCACTTTTATCCAACCAGGCTCACTCATAAGCCTTCTGTCACTCAAGGGGTCGGCACAATTTATCGCTGGTACGGTGAGATATGCACTGAAGAGTGCAGATCTTTATGACATAGCTTTTCTTACCTTAATGCACTGAATACCAGGCTCTGTAATTGTCCTCTTTCCATGCATGCTTGGCCATCACAGGGATAGCTGCATTTAACAGATCAGCTGGCATAATTGAGATCCAGAGTTAATGACATCCACAAGATGAGTGGGGATGGTTCACTCCTCGCAGTGACTGCTTCTGATTTCTTGCTCAGGCCACACCAATGAGCCCTTCCTTTCTTTTCTTGATGCCAGGGTTGTCCTCACGGCTGTGACTCCAGGGGCTGTGTGCTGGGACACCCTTGCTGGCATCAGTGGTGGCAGGATTTACACCTCTGAGGAATTTGTTCTTAATTTTAAGAATTTGTTCTGAATTTTAAGAATTCACACATCACAGAAGCAAGGCTCAGTGTTCTCCTGCCCCTCTCCAAAATTTAGGGCAACTGTGCTGAACCCCAGCTGAGGATCCTGTCAGACCATTAATATGCCCTTGCTTCATTACATTTGTCCACCTAACGAGCTCTGTTAACCTGGAGTGAGACAAAAATTATCCACAAAACATCATCATTCTCTGTCACATCAGTGATCCTTCACAAATTGCATAGCAGCAGCTGGCTCATCCAAAACCAGGCAAAAAGAAGGAAAGTTATGATCAAAACAACTTTGCAAGACGATGTACCTCACTTGCAAGTATGACAGCAGATCTTTGGCATTTATCAGCTGGGAAAACTCCTATAATCAGTGAAGCTGTGTCCCCATTGACTCTGCCATTACAGATTTGTTACACTCGACTGACGGAACAAAGTGTCAGGATAACACCACTTAAGGCCAATTATTTTGCCGCAGCTCCGATTTAAGGGTTCCCAGTTTCCCACATTTTTCACGTTGTGCTGCTGAGACCGGATTTCAGGGATTTGGGGCGGGGGTGTCCGCAGCAGCCTCGTTAAATAGGGACAGATTCCCTTTAATTGAGCTGCGCGCCCCTGAACTGCAGCCTCATGTTCTTGTCTCGCCCACTTCAGCTGCAGAGGTCAAATAGTTTCTCCATCATTGCTCAGAGAACTGCCACCAGATTTTCTAACAAGCTAAAAGTCAAGGATGTTTAAATAGAGTGCCCAGCTCATCATATATCTGCCACTAACAAAAGTGGGACTGAATCGTATCAAATTGAAATTAAAAAGTTTTTCAGATTATCAGCTATTTGCTGACTTGGCCAGCATCATTATGTCTCATCAGCTGTAAGCCTCAGCTGCTTAAAAAATCGTGCAAAGTAAATGTATCCCAAAACGAGAGATTTAAAAATATGTTACTATTTCTCTCCCTATCTGTATGTCTCTAAACCAATGGAGAAAGGGAGAACTTTGAATACCACCCTTTGATGGGTCTGGTTTTCTAAATCACAAGCATTACAAAAATTCTTCCAAGATTTTAGCTGATACTGCACACTCTCATGTTTATTTTTCAAAAAGATTGTCACTCTCTTTGCTTTATAAAGCAACTGCTTTTTCCCTCTGTTAATTTAACCCTCTGACCCAAACATCTCAAATATACAATCCCAGAATTTCCCCTGTATTTGTTTACCCCTCTGACCCGAAGATCTCAAACATATGAAAACCCCACAGCTTATATTATAATGGCAGAACATCTTTTTGTTTGGTGAATATTACTGGGAGTAAGTGTGTCTATTCAGTGACAATTTTATCCTCCCCATAAAAAACCTAAATTTGCTCCTATGCATATATTTTTGCTAGAGCATCCTAAAAGTAGCAATATTCTTGCAGAAAGTTAGTGACTTCATGCAGAATGATAGTATCTTCCTCTTATATAAAGATCTAATATCAGTAAATTGTTGAAAATAATTATTGATAAGAATTCAGTAGTTTAAAATTTTAGGGAGAAGCTAAAGCCTTCATATGTGACAGTGGGAATGAAATATCTTCATCTTTCAGGAATTCTCAGATGGAAAAGTGAAATAATGAATTATTAGTAACCTTTAAGTCATATTAGTGCTAAAGGTGGCATGTCTAATAAATGTGTTTTATCAGTCAAATCTGAAAAGATGCTGGGTTTTTGCTACTTTCACTCCTATATAAAGAGAATATAACATTAATTTTGTTAGTGATGTGCATTCAAATCACACTAATTATCAACATACCTCAATATTTCTTAACAGAAGACACTTTTTTTTCCCATTCGTTGTGATAGAATGCAAAAAATCCCCCAAAACTACACCAAGCCTACGTTTTATACAAAAGGTACAAGAATAATCCTTTATTCAGTGTAGAACCTCTGTGAGCTGAGACTGAAACTCCCTCCAAAGGATGAGGAACAGGTAGGAACATCACCACGTGCAGAGTTCATCCTCTCCTGACACACCCTGCACGTGGATGCACAGACCCTTTCCTTCCCCAACAGCCTTTGGAATGGGTGCAGAAGGGACCACTGCAGGCTGCAGGTTTTCAGCAACGTGCTGTGTTATCCTTCTCCCCCTCAAAACCCTTTCCAGCATCTTTTCCCTGTTTAACAAGATGCCAAAGGTGCCTCAAGGCAGGGAGGAGTGCATGTGCTCTTCCCAGGCAGCATGGGCTGTCATTAAAGGATGACAAGAGAGATAGAGTTGTCAGAATAACTTTTAATATTCTGAAAATACATGAAGCACAGCTTGCTTTATGTGTATACATCTCAGTTTGCCTTGGCCTGTTTGTGAAAATGCTCACAAATCCTTCAGGCCTTACAAATTATGTCACAAATTATTATCTGTTCAACAGCTCACACTAAAAGTACAATATTCATAATTTGCCATTCATCCCCAGGTTAAAATGTTATGATCTAGTCCTGGGGTGCAAAAAGTGTCACTCAGGGTAGAAAATTTGCAGCTAACAGCTCCAGACAGCAAACGTTTGTAGTGAGCAATTTAAGGACAACTTATAAGACCAAGATGCAGTGTTAGTGCTGAACAGATGCAGATTAAACAGATCCAAGACAGCTTATTAATTGCTTTTCATATTTAATAGCATCATCAAAATTGTTGTTTTAAGGTCATGAATGATATTTTCGATAATTCATGCTAATAGAAAGAGAGCAAGCTGGATGTGCCCTAAGTAGATGTGATGACTTGTGGAGAGTTTCTTTCCAGTGCCACCAAGTGCATCAATCAACAAAATTACACCTAGAGTAACCCTGAGACACGAGGAATGGGGTGGGACCCGGCACAGGTGTGTGTTTGAACTGCAGCCAGGCATAGGGGACAAGCTATTTCGAGATTGATCCAGGCATGGACCAGGTACCACAAAATCCAGGGATTTCTGTGTCCAGCAGAAGTGGTGGCATTGCCTTCCAGCGTCCCCAAACAACGTCTGAGTCACCAGAGTCACCCTGGTGAGGGAATATGGGGACAATGGGGAATTGCTTGCAGAGGAACAACCTCCCGTCCTTGTCCTGGGCTGAGCACCGGGCAGAGCATTCCTTGTCCATACTGAGCACGAGGAAAACCCCACCTTGTGCAGATCCTCTGGAAACCAACAATAAACAACAACAACTCGGCCATTGAAGAGGTCGATCAGAGTCCCTGCATTTGTAACCCACTGTTGCAGTAATTCAGAATTCACTTTATTCACGTTATCTCCTCACAGAAGTTGCTGTGGTGCACTCACCAAATGGTAATTCAGTAGCTATGTCTGGCCCCTCTCTTAAGACTGTGACATGAAAATACCATACAAACATGGATTTCAAATATCCCATTTATTTCAGGCTTTTTCAGGTTTCTGGTTTAGAAATGCAGGAAATATATCTCCTACAGTTTCAATAAAGAATCCTTGAGTCTTCAAAAATTTTTATATCCCATTTTTTCCCCATAAATTCAGATTGAACTGTAACGGGGGAAAAAAATAAACAGTCTTTACACAGTGAACACTGAAACTTGATTAATAAATAGAGATAATTTCATTCAATTTCAATCATTTTATATTTTAATAGTTCTATTTTTGCCTGACTGAGACGGAGTTCACTTTCCCCAAGGTAGCCCAGTAGTGCAGGGCTGTGTATCTGTAGGCAGAAAGGTGTTGATAACGCACCTGTGTTTGGGCTGCACTCCTGGACTACGTTTTTCCAAGTGCAACACCCTACAGTTGTTGTTTTCCCACTCTTCCAGCCTCTTCCTGCAGGGTGGCTCTTCCTTCCGAAACATCCATTTCCCCACACATTTTGGTGGAGGTGTCAAATGTGCCTGCCAGGAATGGGACACCTGCATGAGGAAACAGTCCCTTACACATTCCAGGAGCTTCATGGGTGACATGGGAGCTGCTGAGCCGCTCTTCCCACAAATGCCTGTAGCTGAAGTCACCTGTAAGAACCATGTTTTTGACCTAAAGCTTGCTTAAAGGACACAAATACTGCTTTGCTGCCTTTATCATCTTGATTTGGAGGTCAGCACCAGGTGTCTATTGTAAGATCTCCATAGGAAATGAGCCCTCTGACCATCACCCAGAGGCATTTGGTGGGATTTCTTTTGCCATAGATGATTCCTGTACATTCAAGGTCTTCCTCAACACAGACCACAACTCCTCCTTCTCTTCCTCCTTGCCAGGCATCAGGAGCCTCCATCACTTCTCTTCGAAAATGTGATCTGCATTTACAACTTATGGGTGTTTTATTTGCCCCTGTAACCCTTTACACAAACTCAGTTCCACATTACAAACATTGTCCTTAAACATAAATTCACGACCTCTCAAAATTGTGTGGTTCAGCAGATTGCTCGAAGTTATCTATGCCCAGTTCACACTCCCAGTTCAGGATTCAGTCTGATAGAGACTTTTCCAGCTCTTGGCAAGCACAGGTTGGAGACAGCAAACAAAATTTCCCCTAGGCATGGAAAATACAGGGCTGGTCCAGGACCATTGCAGCATTATAGGAAAACAGCCATTATGAGGTTAAATATCTTCACTGGGGATCTGAAAAGGGATTGTGTAAGGATATGTTTTGAGACAATACAGCATATAACATGCTGATATTAAAAAAAAAGGAAGAAATTACGTTTCCTGTTGCTCTCTTTTGCCTCTTTTGACCTTTTTTCCTTGGCTAAAGGACAATGGCTTGAATGCTGCTGCTCATGGCTCAGGACTGACTGGCTGGTTGAACAGCAAAAGAGGGGTGTTATCATGCAGACTGAGTTCCCCAGAACCTGAAAAAACCCTGGTATTTTCCTTTTTATTTCTCCTGAGTCTCATAAATGCCTCACAAGCAACAGCAAGAACACAAGGTCACATGCAAAAGACGTAAATATCTGTGAATTCCAGTTTTTTTAACAGTGGCAAGCATTGACTATGGAAAAATTTTAGCATAAAGTAAATATTAATAAGCTATTAGAATTATTATTGCAAATTAAATACTTTATCAGGGAGACACTCCAGCAAATGGTATTCCAAAGCTCTTAATCCTCAAACATGTCTCAAAAAATCAATGTTTTTTAATTAACACCATATACTAACCTGTTGAATCTGTATTAATTGCCTAAAGGAAAATAATTAGAATAAAAAGAAGGGCTTGCATACACACACATATATATTTATATTTAATATTATATATTTGCGTATGTTAATATATATCTGTTTATATAAGGATATATATATGGCTATAAAATAAAGCACAAAACCAGAGATGCCTTCTGAAACATACGAGTTCAATATTAGTACTACAAATGTTCACCACTTTTGAGAACTAATCTGCTATATCTGATTTTCTGCTTTTCTTAAAGAGATATAAAATGAGTGATACCATTCTTCTGGATCAAAATTAGCACTTTTGCACGAGTCTCCTGACAGATTACGGAGATCAGGACAGAATTCTAGAATGTTTTTTAAATACACCTCCCTCCCTTTCATCTGCTCTCTAAGGTTCCATGTTAAGAACAACTATTTCTGATGATTATTAGGATAAAGAATTAATTTTCATGTTAAAAGAGAGAGAGAGAGAGGGAGCCCTCCTATACAACATTTCTCTTAAAATGCTGCTAAACATGAGAAAGAAATTTGTACCTTGGGGTAGCTTCCCACAGATCTGGAAGACTCATTTTCTAAGGGTCTTTTTGAAGAGGTAATTGCACAGTTGACATAGAAGGGAGTAGTAAAAATGCATCATTTTCGTAATAAGATATAATTTATTGGAAAAACTTGAGCCAGTTCACGTGTGGCTGGTTAGTGGCCGGAGAGAGCTCAGATTTCTGTAGGTATATTCCTTAAATAATCATAAAATCTTGGAATCATAGCATGGCTTGGATTGGTAAAGCTCATCTTGTCCCACTCCCTGCCACAGGCAGGGACACCTCCCACTGTCCCAGGTTGCTCCAAGCCCCGTCCAGCCTGGCCTTGGACACTTCCAGGGATCCAGGGGCAGCCACAGCTTCTCTGGGCAACCTGTGCCAGGGCCTCCCCACCCTCACAGGGAACAATTCCTTCCCAATATCCCAGCCCTGGCCCCCAAGGAAGCCCCTTGGTCTCCAGGATCTTCCCTTGCCATTTTTACAGCTCAGTGCTAAGAGCTGGAATCATTGGTTAATTTTAAATCCCCCCAGATAAAGGCACTTTACAGAGAAAATTGTATTAAAGATAACTAAGGATATTTCACACCATAAAGTGCCATTTCAAAAGAATACCCAGACGGCCCAAGTTATTCCACCCTGTCCTTTCTGTGAGTTAAGCATGGTCCAACGGGTCACAACTCTTTCTTACCAAATGGAGTAAAAATCAATTAGGAGCTGGATTCTGCCAAATACGAGCAAGATGAAACTGCAAAATGTGAGGGAGCAGCAGGGTAAAGCTGCTTGCTGAAGGAGGGCAAGGCCAGCACGGCTTCAAGGGGAACAGTGCCTTTTTGGAAATCTAGAAGAGAAGGAGGGTGTTCAACGAGGAGAAGGATTTTTCCTTTGAGTGGTCACTCTACCTCCTCAATTAACAGTCTTTGACCTCGCAGATTTACCACAATATTTGTTTATATCTTTTTTTTCTAGTATTCTTTATATTAACTTATATTATTTTCATATTATTCGGGTATCTATTGTATTTTTTTTGGACGTAACATTTGTGTTTTGAATATACATATATATATATAGTATGTATATATGTATAAATAAATATAAATATAAATATAAATATAAATATAAATATAAATATAAATATAAATATAAATATAAATATAAATATAAAGTATATATGTGTAAATGGATATATATACACACACACATATATATATATATATATATATATATAAATAGGTGTAAAATTATTTTCCCAGGAGGACGAGGTGGATCTGCCAGGTGGCTGCCACCAATTCTCCACCTCAAAAGCCCCGAATGCCTGTCCTTGTCCCTTGAACTACTCAGGTCTATTAAAAAGCCTTTCCCACTACAGAAACAGTTTTCAAATGCAAGTTCAAAGAACTTGGTGCACAAGAGAACTTAAAAAATGCCTTTGAGTGCATGGAAGTGTGGCACTATCCCAGCTACTTTTAAACTGACTGACTTATGGACTAGCAGGAGTACCTAGTGGTCTAGTGGAAGTTGTCCCTGCCCACAGCAGGGGTTGGAACTGGATGATTTTTAAGATCACTTCAAACCCAAACCATTCTGTGGTCCTTTGGTTCAATGGTGCCACAGAGCTGAGTGCTATCCCACAGGAATTATTCTTGATAAAAATTAGGGGCATGTATTTTCGCACATCAGAAAAATATTATCCCAGTATTTCCTGTTTTCATATTTATTTTTGGTTTTAGGTAAAAATAAATACCATTAAGTTAATTTATGCAAACATTTGAACTATTCTTGCTGACTTCCTTGCTAAATATTCCTTCCCTTCTCCCACACCCTAAAACTCCTAGAACTAGATTCAAGAATCCATATTTCACTGCTATAAAATAAAAAGTTCGGTGGAAGGAAATTAAATTGCTGCTCAGCATACCTGTAAATAAGATTGGGTGGGAAATACAAAAGGCTTGCAAATTATAGTAAGTTATATGTCAGGAGGTATAGTCTTGATGCTCAGTGCTCTGGAATAACAACTACCTCTGCCTTTCCAGAAGTGCCTCTGTATGGTTTTTCTCTCTGATCCCTGTTTCACAAGGCACAAAGTTTTCATTTTATTTCTTTTAATATATGATGAGTGACAAGCTGAATGCCAGTCTCCTAGAAATTTGGTCCACAGAGGGTTTTTTCCTAGATAAATGTCGATATCTGACTAATTTAGACTCGAGCAGGGCAACATAAGGTGTGTTGCAAATTAATATATAGCCTCATCTGAAATTACAAAGGAAATAGAGACAGTGGTATTTCTCAAGTGGTACAATTAGAAATTACCATGATTACCTGTCAGAGAGGATACCTGCCCATTTACATGTGGGTGTGTTTTGTGTGCCTGTAGGGAATTGAAAGCTTTTTTTCCACAACATGCTCAAATGTCACAAATGCTTTGATATAATCAGTCTGCAGCTTCTCCCGAGGGGCAGCTCCAGTCTCTGTTTTGGTCACCAGGGACAGGACCCAGGGAATGTCTGGAGCTGTGCCAGGGGATGTTCAGGTTGGAGATCAGGGAAAGGTTCTTCCCCCAGAGGGCGGTGGACACTGAACAGGCTCCCCAGGGAATGGTCACAGCCCCAAGGCTGCCAGAGCTCCGGGAGTGTTTGGACAATGCTCCCAGGGACGCACAGGGTGGGATTGTTGGGGTGCCTGTGCAGGGACAGGAGCTGCACTGGGTGATCCTTGAGGATCCCTTCCAACCCAGCATATTCCACGATTCTGTCATTCTGTATCGATTCTGTCACTTTTAACCTGTCACTCCATCACCTCCATCACCTGGCCTCACTGTGGGACCTCCAGAGCCCTTCCCAACTGCAGATGCACAGTTGAGCCTCTCCCAGTTTCCTGGTGGGATCTGGGTGTCTGCTTGCTGCAAGCAGGAAGCCCCTGTAGAAGCAAGAAATCCATCGGTCCACTGCTTTAGACAGCAGGGACATTAGGATGTATTTTATTTAGCATTTAGTTATGCAATTTTATAGGATTTTTAAAAAACAAACACTCCAAAAAAGAAAAGTATATGGCACTGTGAAATTTCAGGAAGCTAAAAGCAAGTCAGTTGAAAGAGTCACAGCATGAAACAGGCTCAACCCTAACGCAACTCATGCTTAAATCATTAACTTCTATGAAAATAGCTTTAGAGCTGCTTTTACTGTTGATTTTTACAATGGTGTCACAATACGAATTGTTTTAAAATACCCTTTCTATGCTGGGGAAGGAATAGAAGTAAAACCACTACAATGTCACCAAAAAAATCTCTGCAGAGACGTTGTGTTTTCAGAGCTATAAAAAGAGTATCTCTGCAAGTGTATCTCCATAAACTCTTAAAGTGCATGGATGTACACTTAAACCGACAGGTTTATGTAGTGCCCTTGATGACGACAACTAAAATTCTAAGAATTGGACTGTAACGAGCATGGAAAAGCAATTTTTTTTTTTTTTAACAAGTTCTTTTAGACAGACAACCTGTCTGGAGAGTACGTGATTAGAAGCGTCTTACATGTTATTATTAGAGTAAAGGGGTGCAGGGACCAGAAACGCCTCACACCAGAAATAAATTTGGCAGAATTGTGTATACAAAATGATCAAAGAGATTCTCACACCTAGAAAAAATTCTGAAACAACTCGTATATTTCGAGGTGTCTCTAAAATCTCTCAAGATCATAAGTATTATTTCAGGTGTTTTATTTACTTCTTAAACTAATATAAGTTTCAAAGGACTTGGACTTCTAAGTAAACTGTCCAGGTTTTGGAAGGGTGCAGGAGCAAGATGAAAACTTCTGGGTAGGAGATCCTCAGTTGCCAGATTTACAGCATTTTTATGCTTGATACAATTGCAAATATTTACTCTTGTGTTTCCTACCAACACTTAAAACTTATGACATGCTTGCAAGAGGATGTACTGAAGCTGTGTACCTGGACAATCCCGAAATGCAAATTGCTGTGCCCAGTATATTAAACATTGCAGTGGTTCCCCACAGCCGAAAATTGCCCTTCCCATATTCTTCAGAGGTCCACTGCTTTCTAAAGTACAATCACCTCACTTTAAAGATTTCTGGTTTTACTCTTAACCTCTCTGGGAATTCTTCTTTCTGGTTACCCCCACTGATTTTTTGTAGCATTACCCTTTCCTACCCTTTACTTTGTGCTGCAATGTATTACATTTCTCCTTCTCATATGATAATAAGAATTCCCTGCTTCCTGAGGGCATTTTGAGTCTAAATGCATTACTATGGACGAGGGGCCCAAACTCTAGCACTAAGCACCACTGGGGCTGTATGTGTGCATGTGTGTATGTATCTCTACAGAAACACACATCTGCACACACGTATATATTAAAACGGGTGTATTTTATTGCTAACTGGTACATGTGACTATTACACGAGAACACAAATGCTCTGCATTTCCCCTCCATTGTTTTCTCCCCCTGCTTGATCAAGCAGATATGCTTGTTACTCCCTTGGCTGCAGTGTGTTCACTGCTGCTGTTAATAAACTGCATTGCTGTGTCTGTGCAAACATTTGGGAACTCTCCGTAGTGTGGCTCAGGCTCTTGATGCCTGAGATACTTCCAGTAGCGCTGGTGCCAGAATTTATCATGGCTCTCCTTCAGACTTCGGGGTTTTGTGGGTTTGGGGTTTTTTTTTCCATCTTCACGAAGATGAGAGGTGGCAGTGCCTGTTTGCTAGACCCAAAGTTAGAGGCTCCAAAGCCTGTAAGTTTCTGCAGAGCCTGCATGTCCCGGGTGAGTTTGGTCCTCGTTTACCTAATCATTAAACAAATAAGAAGTCACAGCACATTCACAGTCTCAACAGGAAGCACAAAATGTGAACCACATCTGGATTTATGGTTTCTCTTCACAGACTCGACTCTATATTTTGGACAGGAAAATTCTACTGATAATAATTTTATATATTCACTGGTTTTTCAGGCACGCTTTCTACTCTTTAGACCTTCAGGCATGGCCCAGGGTATCCAGGGCGTGTTGTATCCTCCATTTGACCTGAAGGGCTGTGCTCTCCAAGGTCTGAACCTGCCTGGAGTTCAGCACCATTGGTTGTCACCACCACATGGCTGAAAACATCCAGACAGGAAGATCTTGGAGCTCAGACCAACTTGCAACTTGTGGGCATTCTAGGCCTGACTTAAATACTTAAATACTGATTTCTAGCCCAGATCTAGAGAAAACTTGAGCAAGCTGAGCAGAGAAACACCTACTGACATTTAGGTCTTGTTGATATCCTTAGCTTGTCACGGCCCAGTCACCCCACGTTTGTTTCCTCCATGTGCCTCGCCATACATGCAAATTGAGAATTTTGACACTTATTTAGAAATGTAACAGAGAATAATTGCAATGCTGCATTTTAAAGGGAACCGTGGGCATTTTAATCCTTGTTTTATGGCACTATAATTTATGGTAATGGAGGAGAAAAACATTCTGCATGGTAACACTGCAAAGAAAGTTTTAATTACAAGTCAGGAGACGTACCACTTGATTTTAATAAACTCAAAACTAATGTACTCTGCTTTGCAAGGTAAAACTCTCTTTCCCAATGATTTTTTTTTAAAGTAGAGTTATAAACTGAGGGCTGCTTATCTCACAATTTGCTTTAAATGTTACACTTTATACATACAGTGCATAAAGTCAGTCAAATGCAGTGAAAAGTTTGATTGTGAGATTTTGATACTCAAAAACTGTACTATTGTAAAAAGTTTTCTTTTTATTAATAGAGTGAGTACAGTGCTGAGTGATCTCTCCCTGCCCTTATCTCAACCCTCGAGCCTTTTGTTGTGTTTTCTCTCCCCTGTCCAGCTGAGGAGGGGAGGGACAGAGCAGCGTTGGTGGGCACCTGGTGTCCATCCAGAATCAACCCACCAGAGAAATCATTTCAAAGCTGAGCTCCAGAGAACCCATCCCACAACAGCACAAAACCAGATTAATTTCCATTTGTGATCCAATTATCTTTTAAGTTGCTGACTCATTAGTAGCTGAAAATTACATTCCATTACATTACTTGTAGGTGAATTAGATATCCATACCTCTACTGGAAGTAAAAGCAGAAATATTATATTTAGAGCAGACAGTCTGCTTCTGAGTAGGCAGTATTTGTCACCTGAAAAAGATTTGGAGCTTTGATCAGGTTCTTCTTTTTTTTTTTCCTTTTTTTTTTTTTTTCCAGAGATCTCCTGTGATCATTATTTGTGCTTCAAGATACTTCATGCAAAAAAAAAAAATGTACTTAAGCTCTAACCTGGCCTTTTCATAGACATCCTACCACGTGTCACATGAAAAAGGAAGATGCTTTACAAGTATCATATTTTTAGAAAAAATACTCTCAGAAGTCAGCAAAATATAATTGATGGTAGCTGTAAGATAAAAGCTCTGTATTTCATAAAACTAAATTCTTAAAATGAATAATTTAGGAAAATATGGTCATAAACAATTTAGTCACATGGTTAAAATTTTAGGGTTTTTCCAAGCTGTGTCACTGTTACTGAAGAAAACATACCTGAAACAACACACATTTGTTGTTTTTGCAGATTGGGGTCAGCTAGAAATGACAGGTTTTTTTGGTTTTCTGTTCCCAATAATCCTTCACTCTGCAGGAAAACACCTCTTCTTGGTATCCAAGATCAATGTAGTTCATTCTACTTTCTATTACTAAATACCATCCCATTTTATTTCCCCCTTTTCCAAAATCATTAAGCTCTCCCTGTATAACTTTGCCATCCTTCCTGCATGGATAATTCCTCCCAGTTTCGTGCCACTACACAGTTTAGTTATAAAAACTCCAGTTTGTGTGCCAGAGTCCAAATGAAAAATGAAAATTATGTCCTTTGCCGTTTAAGTTCTTGTGAAATTTCCTGTGACGTCCTCAGACATGCTCTCTTTTCAACACACCCAGCTGCCTGCCCTACCTTAATTTCTTTTCCAGTTTGCAGCTCTTTTAGTTCTTTTACTCATCTTCTCTACTTCAGCAAGTAATCACCCAAGAGGCTTGTAAATATCTTAAAAGTTTAAATTCCTCATAAGGCATAACTCGCTTCATTGTTTGATATTATTGAAATTATTGTCTCGAAACTTAGGAATTAGAATCAGATTCATATATCCTCAAGTAGAAACTCTCTCACAATTCTGCCTCAAAGAGTTTTGACCCAGAACATTAAGGTTTGTATTACATTTATTAACTTATCAATGTATAAGGTGTGTCATCATCTTTACCTGGATGTGTTCTACCAGTGTTTCAAACTTAATATTTCAATCCTTCTCTGTTCTCTTTTCTCATACTTTCTACCAGGAACAAAAATATTTTAATTTAGCTTTCCAGTCTCACACAAATAATAGGGGACAGGAGTGTGAAACTGGTCTTACTCCAGCCAATACTTCCCCTCCACATTTGTGGTTATGTCTTTAATTTGTGCTGCAGGAAATAAAGGGAAGAAGGGGAAATGGGCTGTATCTGCTGCTCTGACAAGTGCAGAAAGTGGACACTTCTGTAAAATAAAAATGAGATTAAAGAACATTGAGATAAATGCATGTATATTATTGGAAAAAATTATTTAGACTGTTAAATCCATCAAAATGTCCCCTTTTACACACATAAATAATTGAACATGTGTTTGAGCAAATTTCCACAGCAATCTCATAGCTGTATGTGCTGAAAATAGGTCCATTTATGCGTTGTTTGGGCTTTTTTTGGGTTTTAGAGGGTTTTGTGTCCTTTTTTTTGTGTGTGTATGGGGGGGGGGTGTGTTTGTTTGTTTTGTTTTGTGGCGGGTTATTTTTTGGGGCATTTTTTGTTTGTTTTGCTTTTTGTTTGTTTGGGGTTTTTTTTCTGGTTTTTTGCTGATGTTTTGTTGGCGGTTTTTTTGGGGAGGAGAGTTCCTTGTAATTTTTAATTTTAGCAAAATTCCTGATAGACCAGAGGGTCAGTCTTCATTCCAGGGTCGGGCAGGCACTACCATGTGGAAACACTCCTTGCCACCAAACTGATTTCTGAAACTGGAGTTTAAAACTGAAATTAATACTCAGGTCAGGTCCTGTAAGCAACAAATTCATTTTAGGGCCAGAAGTTGCCCTAAAAGTTTTGCAAGTACAGGGTTTTTCCTGAATTTTTCATGCCAGCAAGTGACTGCTATTTAGAAAGAAATCCTTTAGTCCTAGGGAAGAGAATTACGGACATTTGGGGTTGCTCCAAACAACATCTAGACTCTAACATTCAACTCCAGTCAAAACAAGTAATACTTTTCAAATTTAAGATTTTGAGTTCTTCACTGCACTGTGAGTTTGAAAACTAAAAAAAGAAAAAACAAAAAAAGAAACAAAAAACCACAACCCCAAAGTCCAAAAACTCCAAAAATAAAACCCCCAAAATCAACCAACCAACCAACTAACCAAATTTAAAAAAAAAAAAATTCACTTTTGTAGAGTTCCAAAATGTGAGAAATAATGGTGTGTAAGAAAGAAAAGGTATTTTCCTCACATCAAAAAATGAAATTGACTATCAAATATGCAATTTTTTTAAACTCATATTGAGTAAAATTCTTTGATGTTTGGTTTTCTTTTCTTTTTTTTAATTATTTTTTCATTGCTGGTTGAAAGTTTAGGTTTGGCTAGGAAGCTTAAGGCATCTGCTACTGACAGGGCCTATGTGTTTATCTTAGAACACTGAATGCTCTTTTAGCACCATTTCCATCAGCCAGAAAAATACATGTAATGTCCAGTCTCGTGCTCCAGAAGGATTGTCTGTGGATTGACACCTGATTAATATCACATGGAGTAAAGGCTGCAGACCCTGCTCTCTGCAGGAACCTGTGCAGCTGACCTCACCCAAATTCCTGGACACTGGGAGATAAGGAGCAGAACGAGGTTTTCCTCCACCGCTTTCATCCATCAGGGCTTTGAGTTCAGAGGTAATCGAGCTCTACACCCCTCACACGAAATTGCTCATCTCACGTTGCCGAGAGAGTTGCAGAAAATTCCCCTTTCCCTGAGAAAACTTCTGAGTTATAGGAAGGGATGGCAAACTCTCCAAACAGGTTTCAGTCGTTGGGAATCACGGAGTGGAAAAAGAATTAACATTCTGAAAGGATGCTATTCGTTAAAAAAAAAAAAAAAAAGAGGTTTAGCAAAACTTGAATCAGAAAGACTGCATTATAAGCAATTCTTGAGGTATTTGAATTCAGAGAGCAGCCACTTTCACACAGGCTTCTCTGACTCCCTTGTCACACCCCCTGAACACCACTGGTATTTGATAGCTCTGGAACATTTGATAGTTCTGTGGGGCCAAGGAGAGGCTGTTCAGGCTGCCTTCCCCCATGCTTCCCTTGGCAATTTGAACTACCGTGACACACAGTCACATCCTTTACTTTACTATTTCCCATCACCCTAACAAGGATTAGCATCTGAGGGAGTTGGGTACTGCCCAGAGGAGCGGGAGATGTGGGGTTTGACCCCCTCACACAGAAAAGGAAATAGGATATGTCTGACCCAGGTGGTGGTGGACAGCCCTCATCCTTTAGCTGCTGCCTAGAAAGATGCTGATTGTTTTGCTGACCCCTGGGAAAGGGTAGGATCTCTCTCTCTTTTCTAAAACAAAAGAACATTTAAGAAAAGTTTCTTGCTTGCCCATCTCAAAACAAGGAGAATAACTCAAACTTTGGAGGCAACTGGGATTTTAAATGATTCATTTCCCCTGCAATTTTTATATTTTTCACCGTCTGGGGCAGCTGTGCGTTGCAGTCTGGTTTTTATGATACCCACTTTGAAGCATCTAACTCCCCTGCACATCTTGGAGGAAAAATTCCTAAACCCTCACCCCGAAATTCCACTGGGGACCCGATTATCGATCAGTTTGCTCAATATCACATGTGGTGGTAGGATCAGGGAGCTAAGGCAGGACTCCCAAATTCTGTGCTAGCACCTGACCCACCCTCTCGTTGTCTGGCTTACACTCAGCAGAGATTTTACTCACCCCAACCACAAGCACAGCAATGAAATACAGCAGGGAACACGAACTGATGTACACGTGTGGGGTGATCAGCGGCTCTCCCTCGACTTCTGTGGGGTGCAGAGCAGCAGCAGGAGGGCCAAGCCATCGGGATATATTTCACGGGGCACCTCCAGGAGTATGGTGGCGAATGGCCTTGCTTCTGCTTTCGCTCTTGGTGCTGGGAATGAATCAGCGAGGGAGCAGATCCGTCAGGCTGCCTCACGCTGCCCCTGTCGCAGCAGCAGCTCTGCAAGGCCGGCATGATTCATCGGCACTGCCAGCACATCCTTTCATCCCCCTATATCTCTCTTAAACACACAGAAGGGAGGGGATAACCAGATCCTTCGTGCACGGGTGAATATTTAAATCCCACGCCTTATGTGTGTATAAAGCTTCATCTCTGCCCTCACCTGATGCATGAATTCCATTCAGGGGAGGAGGAGGAAGCGCCCTGACCTTCCACTGCTGCTTCCTACTGCGTCACCTCATTCTTTCTTGAGGTGGCTTTTTCCCTCGCACCGTGAAAAAGAAGCTAACAGTGTAATCTTTCAGAACAGTACAGCAAAAATACCGTGTTTTAGCATAATACAATGAAACTGTCATTTATCACAAAGTTCTGGCCTCACATTTTTCCATGGCATGCAGTGGGTTAGATCTGTACGGTCACACGGGTGACTGAGTCGGTGTGGGGTCTCATTTCTCACCTGAGAATCAGCACTTTACAGCTTTTTGAAAAATGAGAATTAGTGTATGTTGAAGAATGTTCCCTGATATTATAGAATATTGGGATCTCTAAGGCTCGAAAAACCCTTTAAAATCATAAAGTCCAACCATTCCCCTGGCACTGCCAATTCCATCACTAAAACACATCTCCAAACACCATGTCTAGAGATCTAAAAATCTCCAGCGATGGGGGCTCAACCACTTCCTTGGGCAGCCCATTCCAACGCCAGATCACCCTTCCAGTGAAGAAATTTTCCTTGATATCCAACCTAAACCTGCCCTGGCACAGCTTGAGGTCATTTCCTCTAGCCCTGTCCCTTGTTCCCTGGAAGCAGAGCCCAACCCACTCTGGATTCACCCTCCTGTCAGGGAGTTGTGGAGAGCCAGAAGGTCCTCCCCGAGCCTTCTGTTTTTTCCATGGCTGCAGTTCTTGTCTCCTTTCTGCTTCAGTGCTGGTAAATAAAATCATGATTTTGGCTCTCAGTAACGGGACCTATGTAAGTAATTACAACAGATGTTTCATTTGTTTCATTTTTTCCATCAGAATGTTGCCACTGGAATACAGAACCCCGAACTCAACTCAGAATCAAATTTTGCTGCATAAAAAAAGTTTTACGTATACAATTCCAGGTGATAAAAAAATAAAAGACATGAATCATGACACGCTGTGATTGCCAAAGCAGGCTTTAGGATAACTTGATAATAATCCCCAGATCTCCCATATAACCAGGCCTAATTAATTCCCCTTGATTGCCATCTGAAGTAGCACAGCTTTGCTTCAGTCTTTTTCCGGATAGCAAAATAGGTATTTTCATTCACACGGTTCTTGCAAGTTTGGGAGACAGTGCCTTCTTCCTAAATGCCTTTTGCACCACAGTTCTGTGTCTCAACTGAAGCCTAACCTTTCAGTCTGGGTAAACAGAAGCAGAATTGATAGAGAAAGGTATTTCAGATTATTACTTTAGAATCCATATATAACTTAAAATTGGTTATAGAAAATGAAGTGCAATGATGCACTTGTAGGTAAAAGTACTGTGCCCATGCTCATATGAAGAGAAACAACATCATAGAAAGCAGTGGCTCTGAAAAGACTCAGATCATGGCAAGCAACATAAAAAGGTCCTTCTATTTTTCTGGTGGTATTAATTTATATTTAATTCATATTTTCATTTAAAGGCTTTTATTTTTTTTCTGGTTTTGATAGCTGTCCTGTCTCTCAGTCTGGACTTTAAATGAGACCTATGAGTCTATGACAATTTAATAACGATCCTCATTAGCCAAAAAAGTAACATTTAAAATGCCTTGTAAAAATTGTTATAGGTGTGGATGTTCCAGGATTTGTGCTCAAAGATTTTATAAAATGGCTTGGTTGGTCTTGCCAGTGTTCAAAGATACTCTGTGACCCACTCCTGGAAGTGTCCAAGGCCAGGTTAGATGGGGCTTGGAGCAGCCTGGGAGAGGGGAACGTGTCCCTGCCCATGGCAGGGGGTGGAGATAGACGAGCTTTAAGATCCTTTCCAACCCAAACCATTCTATGATTATGTGATTCTGTGATATTTGGGTCCTTTGTAGCATACGAAGCCCAGCTTCAGTAGGACAATATAGCTTTTTTTTGTTATCTGTATGGTTTAACACTTTCCAAAGTTGCCTGTGACCTCTAAATACTCTGAATTCTAACAGGAACTAAATGCAAAAATCAGAATATTACTAATTTCTTATATACAGAAGAAGGAAGCAATACTTTAGACAGAAAATCAAGATGTAGTTGTAAATTTTATTGACCTAAGTTCTAGTTGTTCCCTGTGTATAGACTTGTATTTACCAAATTACAACATTTTTTTAGCACTGTGCTCATAGACATCTACAATTCCATTTCCAAGAGGATTTTGTTATCTTCCCACTTGATTTCACTTGGGATCAAATTATTTTCAGAATTCCACAGGCAACTGCAGCCCAAACTTTCAGCTTGGTTTATCTCACAATCAAATCTTTCAATGAAATACCAAATGGTGTGGGGGGGGGTATAAGGAAGATAGAGTCGATGGTACCAAGGACAAGAGGCAATGAGCATGAAGGGAAGTATAAGAAATTATACTGAAATATAAGAAATTTGCTTTGAGGGAGTTCAAATATGGAAGCTTGTAGGATTTGGAGACTCTACATTCTTGGAGATGGTCAAACCCTGGCTGAACAGAGCCATGGACAACGTGCTCTAGCTGCTTCTGTTTTAACAAGAGATTGAGCTAAACACCTGCAGTTGTCTCTTCAAACATCAAAAATTCTGTGATTTGAAGAATTAATCCATTGACTCTGGGCAAATAATTTGAGTTGTGCAGTTTTTTTTAAGTGAGGAAAATATCTATTCCTGTTGTAAATACCACGAGATCTCACGTCATCCTTGGGAAATTCTTATTTATTTAGTCTTGTCCTTGTCCATAAAATAATATTTTATTTCTGACCTGCATTTTTGTAGCTTTAAAAAAGTACTTGATATGACAAAGTCTTTCAAGAGATATTGAGGTGGGATAAATTTTGTTACCATTGCTTTTAATGGAGTCCTGCTATTGTTCTAGGTTTTGTGCTCTCATGTCTCAATAAATTTTGGATGGTCCCACCCATTTGTCCAATTAGAAGATGTAAAAAAACCTCCTCTATCTTTGTACACTGGAAATATGAGAATACGTGTAGAATAAAGGCATATAAGACAAAATAATCAGACAGAAAATGGGGCTAATTGGTGGCCCAATCTCCACTGGATTTTGAATTCTTATCCTTTTCAAGAGAATCTGTCTTCTATGTCCATGCCACTCTATCAGTTTCCCTGAAATGTTTTAATACCTGGAATGATAAGAAATTATATCAGTAAAATGTAGGAAGTTACAGCTTTTCCAGACTTTAAGCACCCAACGAAAGGTTTTTATTTACTGTACAATGGAGAGGGACATAGACTATAATCCTGCATCCAAAAATCTCACTGATTATATTCTTAATTTCTGCACACAGACATTATACAATGTTTTTTGAGGACACTAACTCACTTTTACCTGTGGTAAATTTTTACTTTCCTTGTAAAGTTCATTATAAACTTAGAAATTTAATTATCCAAGTTCTGTTACTATACAGAAATAAGATACAAATTAAAGGTTGTTCTTATTTAGGTCAGTACTAAGTTTTAAACTCTAAGGAGATTCTAATGGTGCTTAAAAAAGTCTGCTGTGGTTCAAAGTAGTATAGAAATATCAATCAACCTGTGCAGGAGGAATTTAAAAAGCAACTCAAGTTGGGCCTATTTTTTAAGAAAAAAAAAAAGCATCTGGAGTTCCCTAAACATAATTTTAAAAAATCCAGAGTGGATTAGGAGAGATTTTTGTAATGAGAATGAAAGACTATGAAATGAAAAAAAAAACACAGAAAAACCCCAAAACCTAAACCAACCAGCCAACCAAACCAACAAAAAACCCCAAATCCTGTAATTTTTACTGATGTAATTTCTCTTCACTATAATTCAGTTCAGACAAACTTCAGCTCAGCACAACTTCAGGAGAACTACAGGTCTGTACACAGCAGCTGATAAACCAGCTCTGCTTGCTCCACTATTTTATTTCTTGGTCTCAGGTGACTTCTCATTAAATATTATTGTCCTCTTTTGGCACTTGGCGGTGATAATGTGAAAGCAATACAGATAAGAAATTCATTTGTTAAGGATGAGGGATTCTCCTAATTGGAAAGGAATGTTGCAAAGAACAATGTTTCGTTGACGTGGGTTTAATATCTGACTGGTTTGATAAGGTAAGTAAGACTCAGAACAATTTAGACTGCCAAAATGTAGGCTTCACAAAGGACATGGCTGAATTCAGCTGAAGTTTATGAAACTCTACTTTTAATTTAAGAAAAAAATGCCATTACTCCTTAGCACATCAGATGTAATTGGCTGTAATCCACTCAAAGAAGTATTGTCAGGACACAAAATTTATTTGCCATCGTGCATGAATTTTTTGGCCTGTAAAATTGTCACTGTGGTGTTAAAATATGCTGCTATATTAATAGCCAAAAGGAATATGTCAAATTAAACAAATAAGCAAATAGGGCTTTTATTTTTAATTAATTATTTCTTGGGTTTTGACTGAAAACTATCCAAAGAACTGTAAAACAATGTAGATCAAAAGTAAAATTGTCTGAGCTATGGGAGCTATGTATTTTTTCCTGTTTCCCCATCGTTTCCCCACCACAGCTTTAGCGAATGAAAGGAAAAGGAGAGAAGCAGTAACTGATTTTAAAAAAAGTCTAATTTTTTACTCTGTATGAAATAAAGTTTTCATTTTTCCAAATGACTGACTGAAAAGAAACACTCTATTTCTGAAGCTGTCTGCTGTTAAATTTTTTTTGAATGTGTTCCACTCGGTTTAATTTTGCACAGCCTATTGCCATGCGAAGAACACCTGTGTGGAACTGAGATTCCATAATATAGTGTTTTAATTTGTCACCAGTATGGAATTGTCATGTATTCTTAGCCTTTAAATAGCTTTATATGTGAAAAGACAGTTATTGATGGTTCAGATTCATATTTTTGAAGTCTAGGTCTAAGTTTCTTTTTAAGCCTGACCTGTTCACTAGAAATAAATTGCAACTTTGCAATGTTAAATGATTAAAAATTAAATTACTTTCAACATCTTTTATCTGAAAGTCGGTAAGTTAAGGATTCACAGTGTCCTAAGTACTTCTTTTGTTCTAGTAGTGGAAGGAATAGAGAAATTGAGCTAGAAAAGCTCAATACAAATTTTTAATAATATTTCTTTTGTACACAAACCAAGCTTTGCTAAAAGAAGATAAGAAAATTCAAGACATAGATCTCCATGCATAAGTACCTGATTTTTAGATGAGCATTATTACCTGATAAGTGCAGAATTTAAAAAGCAAATATTTCTGGGAGAATATACAAAATCTTCATACCATTGGTGAAAATGAGAGTTGGGAGAGGAAAAACATAAATTAGTAAATTCAGCAGAGAACGAGAGTATTCTATGAATGAAGAACAAGCAAAATTAATCTAACCTGTGCTGCTAATCAGGGTGAATGAACAGGCAGGAGTGTGTTTAGTCCTGGACATGTGAGATACAGAACCTGGAGTGATACAACCACTGCACCTGGGAAGGTTTTCCACGCAGGCAGCAAAGCATGGCCCTGCAAGACAACAGCCCTTTCCACAACACAGCTGCTTGCCAATATGCTGCAGTTCCTGATGCACAATAAAATTCCTGCTTTAATTCTCTGCAGTAATTCTGGAGACCTGTGAAACAAGCCCTTATTCATCAACACAGAGAGCAGAAACCATCACCAACAGATTGCAGGAGTCAGAGTCGATTGCCATGATGATTTATCCCAATGTTAATGGAAAAAGTCCTCTAGAGTGACTGAAGGGACTTTTTGATCATAGATTCATACTTTAAAATTACGGAAGAGTTGAATTGGGTTTTTTTCAAGAAACAATTTTCCTGTTGGCCTGGTGCTACAGTCGATTTTACACAATTTGAGGCAATATTTGAGGCAGTGGCAGCACCCCAGACTTAACATACTGAGAGAGGTAAGTCCTTGCAGAGAGGATATCAAAACACCTTTTCATGACCTTCAAGAAAAGAGTAATACTATCCTTGGGATATGATTGCATATAGTAAACCTTTATTTTGAAAAAATCCCCTTCATATCTTTGACTAAATAAGAAGAATAAAGAAGTAAGGGTTTTGTTTGTTCTGAACATTTCCATTTTTAACCTAGGTTATACTTACCTGTAGGGCTGTGATGGCTTGACCCTGGCTGGACACCAGGTGCCCACCAAAGATGTTCTGTCACTCCCCTGCTCAGCTGAACAAGGGAGATAAAATATAATAAAAGGCTGGTGGGTCAAGATGAGGCCAGGGAGAAATCACCAGTTACTGTCATGGGCAAAACATATTTGGGGTGGGTAAATTAATCTGATTTATTACTGTCACTGATGAGCTTAGCCTTGGCCAGCAGTGGAGGGAGGTTTCCAGCAGCTTTTTAGAGAGGCCAGCCCTCTTTCCCCCCACTACCAAAACCCTGCCACTCAAAACCAGCACAGAGTCACCCAGGAATGGTGTCCTACTTGGGAATTACACTGGGAGGGAAGGGAAGGACAAGGCCAACAAAAAGGAGCCTGAGGGCTGTGCTACAGTTGTAAGAATTGGACATGCTAGATAAATCCAAATTTATCACTGCAATAAATTACGGCTACATCTTTAAAGTCAGCTCTGTGGAACATTCAAGCTTCCTTGGTGCAGTGTCCTGCTCTGGAGCCAGTTCACCCCAAGAGGGAATTAATGCAAAACCGTGCATGAAAGCTGCTTCAGGCTGAGACGAGACACAAGAACTGACAAAAAATTACACTAATGCATTGCCAAACTCGAGAACTTTTTTTCCCTCTCTGCTGCTTTCTTTTACACTTACTGACAGATACATCCAAAGCCTATCTTTGTAAAAATTTAGCAGGGAAACAGAATGTTGCTCTCCATCTTCGAGAGCTGAGGCTCAGTACAGTGCTGCACGTTTCTCCTGGGCTCAGAGTGATGATTTGGAGTAGGTGGCTGTGCAAATGTTAGCAGAAAGATGAGTGATTTGGGAAGCTTGCAGCCTGTTGAATTCGTGGTTTGGGTAGGAAGAGTTATGCTGTGTGCATAACAAGCAGCATGACACTAAGCTGTTGCAGGCAAAACCGGCACAAACTTATGAGCAAATGGTGATGTTTTAGAAAAGAATAGATATCCTGATACCTAAAGAAAGAGATAATAAAGTGGTTGGGGATTTTTGTTTTGTTTTTTACTTTTTTTCCTTGCACGTTTGGGTCGTACTTGGTTTCCTAGAACTGTTCTGTCTACACCAGTCGTTGATTATTAGGGTTATTTTTTAACTCTTGTTCAAGAGGTTCTACTGTGCTCTCAAAAGAGTTCTAAAAGGTAACTTAAATGAGTCCTAAAAGGTAAATACCTTTCAAAGGACCAGGAATGGGAAGCAGCTTACTACCCTCTTTCTGGGAAGAGCAATGACCACAGCAGTAGCACAGCTGTCTGAAATCACAGCACACCCCCAGCAGAGGTAAAAACTCACCACCTATAAAGCTTATTAGCAAAATTATCTTTGCTTTCTGTTAGACTAATGGACAAGGCTTGGAGGAATTAACTAAATCATAAGGACATGGATTAATAAGTGAAGAGTCACTTGCATGTTTAATTTTAAATGAAAAATCTTTTTCATTCTATCCTTGTTTGAGTGCAGGTAGCATTATTGGATTGCAGGAAACCTGCCTGTCCTGCTGTCTTGCATTGGCAGTATGAAGATTTTCATCCTGCTGGTGCCCTGTAAAGCTCAGTGTCCTTCATTTTCATCTGAGCAAGAGCCTGGACACTGATGTGAGGTTCCTGCTTTTCGCAGAAATGCAGCACCACGACACCTGCCTGTGAGAGGCCGAGTTCAAGCAGGTCCCTGAGGTCCACAAGTGTTCAGCTAGGGCAAAGCATTAGAAAATGAACAAGCTGATGTACTTTTAGAGGTCTCTGATGCCTAATTATTTCAAATGATGTCACTCTCACAGCTAATACTGGAGGAAGTTAACCAAAGTTAATTAACATGTGCTTTGGCAGTTTGCTCAGTTTAATTATTTTGCTGCATTCTGTTAGGGCAGAGTATCCAGATAGCAATACTGATAAAAATGCCTTGTAAAACTGCTCTCTTGGCTGAAGGCTCTGTACCATGACTGACTGCTCCGGTGCCCCTGGCTGCTGAGTGATGTAATTTTTTATGAGTTACCAGCAGACTTTGTTGCTGGAGATACAGCTGCCATGGAAAACACTGGGTTAAACAATGTTGGGATGTGAGGAAAGGCTGGGAGAGCTGGGATTGTTCAGCCTGGAGAGGAGAAGCCTTGGGGTGACCAAACTGTAGCCTTCCAGTGCCTGAAGGAACCACAGGAAAGATGGAGACTCCTTCCAAGGGAGGGAGGGACAGGACACAGGGAATGGCTTCAACTGCCAGCGGGCAGGGAGAGATGGGAGATTGGGAAGGAATTGTTCCCTGGGAGGGTGGGGAGGCCCTGGCACAGGTTGCCCAGAGAAGCTGTGGCTGCCCCTGGATGGATCTCTGGAAGTGTCCAAGGCCAGGCTGGACGGGGCTTGGAGCAGCCTGGGACCGTGGAAGGTGTCCCTGCCCATGGCAGAGGTGGGACTGGATGGGCTTTAAGGTCCCTTCCAACCCAAACCATCCTGGGATTCTGTGATTCTATGATCTTACTTGATTCTGACAGTTGAAAGAAAAAAATCTCCACCAATATTTCATGTGTTATAATCAAAATAAACAGAAGAAAGGGGTGGTGCTTAAATAACACAGTACACTAATTAGAGTTTCAGGAGATCCACTGGGCCAACATCCTACTCAGCCAGCATTTTTTCACCACTCAGAAGAGTCATATTTTTTGAGGAAAAAAAAAGGAGAGACTACATCTGGTGTACTGTGTGTACACAGCCCAGATCAGGAGTGGCTAACATGGTTGTTAAGGTACAACAAAGGTGAATCCCAGCTGTTTTTTTCAATTGGGTTTTTTTTTGGTTGGTTGGTTGGTTGGTTTGGGTTTTGATTTCATGATATAAGCTGAAATACATCTTTTGGGTATGACTTCTTCATGAGGGTGAAAATTCAGAACAACTGATTTTTCTGGCAGCCTTAGGAAAAAAAAATGCATTTCTTTTTCCGCAGCCTACAGAGAATGGTTTTCAATTGCCAAAACCAAATTACATACGAGTATCAATCTACTGGAAAAAAACCCTCACAAAATAAAATACGATTCTTATCTGTTTTCTTCTGGGTCACACTGTACGGGTTGTCTTGAGCTGAGTTTCTGATTTTTCTTTCACTGATGTAAATGAAAACCCTTGACATCTTAGGCTTGCATCTGAAGGCCCCTCAGGAAGGCTGTTTCTGTGCTACACTTCTTGTCAGGGCAGACAACGTGCCCCTGTGACACGATCATGGATATCCACCATCACCAGCACTCCAAAAAGACTGCAAGATTTCTGAGGAAATAAAAATAAACCTTTTAATGATAAATTTTACCTGGCTGAAGAAATATCCCCAAGCTTTGGGTCTCAGAGAGTGAGGGTCTTCAGGGTTGGTAAGTCTTGATAGAGGTCTTCGGGTTTGATCAGTGCCTTTACTTGACCATTTCTGTTTTCCAGTGAGAAATGTAGATTTTTTTATTGAAAAGATGGCTTGGTCGTTGTCACGGTTTGGACAGACTTTGGAGGAAGACTCAAAGAGTCTCATCTGCAAAAGATAGGGTCCTGAAACACCCTTCCTTCCCCACCTTAAGAATTTCTCAGAGGAAAGTGAAAAAAACAGTTTATTTAACAAACCCAGCTGCTGGGGGGGGCAGGGCGGGGTACGCAGGCACCAGGGGAAGAGAAAGGAAAATAATAATAAAAAAATGAATAATGTTAGATAATAAACCTCTCGTGAAGAAAGACAACCTGGATGAATTCAGAGTCCTTTGTTTCCTGGGTGTGGTTTTCTGCTCTGTCTCCCTCCGGGCCTAGGATGGTGCAGGCCTCTCCCCAGGCCCAGGGTGTAGGCCCCAGGGTTCAGTGATCTGTTGTAAAGTTCCAAAGGAAGAAGGACAAAAAAACCACGATCCCAGGAAAAAAGCTGTCTTCTTTCCTTGCCTCAGGCAGAGGAGGAAAAAAGCCAAAAGTAAGTTTTAACCCACTCTGATATCCCTCAGCTGAGTAAAAGCAGGGCGAAAGCTCACAGGAAAGAAAAAAAAAAAAAAGATAAAAAAAAGTAAAAGTAAACAAAAAAGTGTTCTCTTTGCATTAAACTGCAGAAAAGCAGCCGGCAAGAGTTCTGTCCTGAGAACCTCAACAACAGCTAATGATAAGTAAAAAATATAAATATCCTGGAAGCATTCAAAACACGGCACCCGGCTTCTTGAGCCAGCGTAAAGACACAGAGTTAATATTTTTGCATTAAGCAGGCAATTGGGATATATAGCATCATAAAGCCACCCCAAGACAGTCCTGTATGTAAGAGTTTGCTCAGTCTCTCCTGACGTCCAAGCTGAAGTGACAAATTTTTTTACTTGTTGATTCCAGCAAAACAAATGGGGATAGCTAGGCTGCATTCCTGCATCACTGAGCCTGCACGCCAAACGGTGCCAAGGCAAAACTCTTCCATGTTTTACAACAGAATAACATCAGGGAGGAAGTTAAAACTTTTGCAGTTGTTGTGTTGAAACCCTCCACAGATGAAAACCCTGCAAATTTAGGGGATGACAAAACTAATTGATTCAGATCAGAGCATGGATGGTAGTGGAAAGATGTTCGCTGCTAAGACAATACTCAGAGCAGAGTTTGCAGCTGCACATAGAAAAGATTACAGAAATGTCGTGGGTTAAACCCAGCCTTTCTTTCTCAGGTGAAAAATGTTTTTCCAGGCCTTCTGTCAGTGAAAATAAATCTCCTTCCTGCTCTAGAGAGCTCCTTGAAATTCCCCACCAACCCAGCCTGCAGCAGCTGCAAAGTGCTTCTTTTGGAACACTTCAGCTCTCATTCTCACCCAGGATGCCCTCACCGAGTCTGTATCTCAACAACTGGAATGCATTTTCCTTTTCTTCACATTCAGATACCTTTTTCCATTTGGCATCCACTGTAATCTCATTTTCCTTGTTGTCCATTAACACAACACATTAGCAAAACCTCTGGGTACCTTTAGAGAACAAGTATTGATTTGCAAACTTCTATGGAAGAAAAAAAATGGTTTCTTTCTGAGAAAATAATCTCCTCTGAGATGTCAGACTGTTTTGACACCGGGTTGATGGATAACCTTGCTCTGCTCTAACAATTAGATTCTAAAAAGCCTCACTGATAAAAACCTGATTCCTCTAATTTTGATTTGGGACTGCCACATGTCTCTTATTCAGTCTTTGCAATAGAGCCATTGAAAGTCAACACAAACACCCTTGTACGTGTGAGGATAACATGCTTGTAAATTTCCTTTGGGTCAAAAAGATTAATTTGTTCTATTAATTAGCATTCAGGCCACTGAGATTTAAATACAACTTGTGGAATGCTAAGCAAAATAGTCTACAAGGATCTAATATCTACTTTGTTCTACTTGATTAAACACAACACGAGTGCCACTGGACCTCTTGGAACTACATAATATACTTTTATACCCAGATGTCCCAGTTTCTCCTTCATTTGCATTTACTCAGACTTTTAAACTGCAGTACTTGCTATCAAATCTCCCATGCAGAGAGAAAGTCTGAGAGAAATTAGCTTTCTTCAGCCCAGTGGGTTTTTTTTCCTTTTTTTTTCCCTTTCCTTTTATTTTTTCTTCCTTCCTTCCTGACCTTCCTTTATGGCCTAAACCTCAAGTTAACTTCAGAAAGAACTGATAACCTGTAGAGTGTTTTTATTTGTATCCAAATATATCTATATCCAATATATTGATTTGGATATACAGTATATATATATATTTATACTCATGTTCTTGGATAAGTAGATTGTGCCTGCTAACTCACATCAAGAATCACACAGTCACAAGCTCTTCTTGCCATGCTCTAAGCATTCTATCCACTGAAAAAGTGGCATTGAAAACATCTCATTAAACATTAAATAAAGTAATTTTAAACAGTTTTTTCTTGTTTAGAACACAATGCTTCCTATTATGACAAAGCCTTTTATTGTTTCCCGTTTCTTCTTTGAAAAAAAAGTCAACATTTCACCTTCAGATTCATCATCTTTCATTAACATATAATATGGTCAATCACCATAATTGCTTATTTTTTAGCTGCATGCTATAACTAAGATCAGGTAAATCCTTTTTTTTTTTTTCCCCCCTCATGTTTCCAGCTGTTCTACCTACACTGCAGCAATATCTGCCCTACTTTATTCAGACTCCTAAATCCAACATCATCCCTTTTTAACAGCTTGTGAGTGGATTCCTGGGAACACACGAAATAGGCCACGGATATGGGGTGAGCCCCGGGGCAAGTAACTGAAATAACAAAGCTCTGAGCTGCAGAGAACATCCCTGTTGACAGTAATAACCAGGATATGACAAAATAAGTGTGAAGTTTCTGAAATTATTAAAATGTCTTGTATTTGGAGAGTGAAAAATGGTGGTGTACCTATAAATTCTCGAGTGTTTGTACTGCTAAGTCTGCATTTATGTATTTTCATGGTCATGTGCACCAATCTGCTACACAGAAAAAAAGTAACGAACTACGGTCATTAAGAATATGGTTTTTATTTTTAGTTTGCTGTTCATAATCCATAACTTAGGCAAGTGTAACTTGAAATGGTAGAGAAATTTAAAAAAATGTAGTGGTTAAATAAAACTGAAAGGTGAGCACCTCATTTACTGAAAACTGAACTTGTCAGTTAAGGGTGTAATCACTGCTGAGTAATCCAGGTTTCACAGGTGTTAGAACATCAAAAAAATATCTCCTTATTTAATTAACAAATCATTCATATCAACCTGAGTAGGAAGAAATTGAGAGAAAATTACAGTGTGTGTATTACACAGTTCAGTTTTTAATCTTAAGAGAAAATGTCCTTGCAGATGTACTCAAAAAGGCTCAATCTCAACGTTTTACTTTACTTCAGTTTCTAGAGCTGAAAGGGAATCTGGGCAAGAACCCAGACGGTAAAAATAGCTGAAGCTTACCCTATTGAGCTTGAGATAAAATATTTGTGAAGATCTGAGAGACTGATACCTTGCTTTCCATAGATCAATGCTTAATTATTTGTGTGATCAGATATGAAAATCTTACTATTTTCACAAAAAAATAACCAGTGTCCTTGTGGGCTTTGAAAGTCACAGGCTTTGCACAACTTCATTTGCTAGGTGTAAGCTCTTCTTTCAAGAAGCACCAAAAGAAAAAAGTGCACTTAAAATATTTCCATTTTTTTTCAGCTGTATATATTTTGTGAATTTTCATTGCCCTCATAGCAGTGTGATTAGATCCACTGATCTTTTCATTTCTCTTGGTAGAGACAGCAGAACCAGGGAGACATTGTTTATTGATGTATTGCTCTCATTGCTCCAGTGACAGCTTCAGTCATGCTCCGTGCAAGAGAGTCATTAGCCAAATGGAAATCTGAGGCCAGAAAGCGTTCCTGATGCTCAATGAGATAGCCCACTTGTTTGAAAAACAGCGTGCATTTCATCACAAAACCATCAGGTTCTTTCCCAGGATAATTTATTTTCAATCAAAGCTTCAGGTTTTGGAATCCAAAGTAGTGCCACCCAAGCCTTCTCATTGCTTCTCAATATTTAAATGGATTGTGGTGGTACATTTTTTCCATCCAGATCTCCACAACTGCAGCAAACCTGTGTTGTTTGGACACTGCCATATCCACGGGGTTTCAGTTCCACATTCTTACACTGGATTTATACTAGTGCAAAGGCAGAGAACCAGACTGTAAAATTTTACAGCCTGCTACAAGTGAAAACTTTGGAAAAAGTGTGCACTTACTGCAATGCTGTTGAACTTCAGAAGCCTAAAATTAATCTGAAAAAGAAACAGGCTCTTGGTATTCCGTTGCCACAACCAACACAGAGTACCTCTTCTGAGAGGTATTGATACTAAATTAATTGTGTTATTTCTGAATATCTGAAAAAGTCTTTCAGTGACCCCATCAGTTCTGGCTTCCTTTGCAAAACTGCGTGTTCAAATGTCATAAATTTTAATGCAAAAATTCTCCCTCCCTTTCATTCCAGCATTTCAATACAACAGATTTTGAACAAAATTGCTTGGCAATGGATTGTATTAAAATAAAAATGAAAAACAATAATTGAAAAAAAATCACACAGAAAACCTCCACAAACTTTTATCAAAACTGTTCTTTGAGGTCCATCAACTTATAGATCCAAATGTAATACAGAAACAGTTCTGATTATCATTCTCATTTAAACTTTAATGACTCCTAAAACAATTTCTCCTATTTTTTCCCATACTTTCCTGTCAGTTTTCATATCTTTACTAGAAGTGGTGTGCACACTTTGCCTTCTTACTCCAAAAACTTGCACGTATGGCTTGCACATTTGTACTACAGAACTGAACATCATTCCAATGATCTGATTGCTAAAACTTGTATTTTCCATCGAGGTTTAGAAAAAAAAAAAAACAAAACAGTGTAGAAAAAGTGTTGTGATTATGAACTTTGCATGATTCTGCATTAGAAGAACATCAAGTTCACTGAACTCATTTCAGGTGTTCATTAACCCAGATTATAAAAGCCTCAAGATTTCTGATAACAGATTAAAAATGTTAATCCATTATAACACAAAGACTGTGCATGGGAAAATTCTTGTGAATTTTCAAAAATTATGGAAAACCTCTTCCCATGTGGCCTTCTTCTTGCTCAAAAAATTCCAGAAACTTCTTTTCAGATGTGGTCTCAGGCTTTCTGGCTCTTTGCAAGGAATATCACACTGTAAAATATTAATGTTTATATTAGAGGTCCTTAGCAAAACAGATTAAACACTAAAGCATCAGCCAACATAAGAAGCTTAGGGTCTTACCCTGCAGAAAGCAGATGTTGGTCTGCCCAAGCTCAGAACCTCATACTCCCAGGGCCCACTGCTCTTTCAGACTCAATGCTTTGATATTGACCATATAACGTTGCACCACCAGAGACTGGAAAACATTTTCCCCCAAAGCACTTCATCCCCATTTCTCTCATGAGGCGCAAAAGCCAGTTGATGGTTGTGAATAGGCTTGGAGAGGCACACTCTTCTCTAGGTTAAACACTCCCTGATGGCCAGGCCCAGAGAGCAGTGGGAATGGGGCTGGGTCCAGTTGGTAACCAGTGGTGTAGTTGGGGAAGGGTCTGGAGCACCAGGAGAGGCTGAGGGAGCTGGGAAAGGGGCTCAGCCTGGAGAAAAGGAGGCTCAGGGAGGATCTTCTGGCTCTGCACAACTCCCGACCGGAGGGGGCAGCCGGGGGGGTCGGGCTCTGCTCCCAGGGAACAGGGACAGGAGGAGAGGGAACAGCCTCGAGCTGTGCCAGGGGAGGGTCAGGTTGGACATCAGCAGGAATTTCTCCGTGGAAAGGGTGGTCAGGCCTTGGCAGGGGCTGCCCAGGGAGATGTTGGAGTGCCCATCCCTGGAGGTGTCCCAGGAAGGGCTGGAGGTGGCACTCAGTGCTCTGGGCTGGGGACAAGGCGGGGATCAGTCATGGGGATGGAGTCAATGCTCCTGGAGGTCTTTTCCGACCTAAATGATTCTGCGATGTTGAGAATGAGGTAAATAACATGCCATAACACACCAAGCTGCAGATATGTGTTGGATACCCTGTATTTTTGTGCTGGTATCACCTTTAATTATGAAGTATGACTACCACAGGTTGGCAGGCATAGGTGGGCAAAATGGGAATGCGTTACCACCGAACCAGGAACCAGCTACTGCCTGTGGACACAAGCCAGAAGCTCCCAAACCTTTAGCCAGAGTCACCCATCAAAACAAATTGCTTTAGACAGGTTTTGAAGACCAGCAGGTTAATGGCAGACTCCCATACTTTCTCTTTTCTTCTTTTTGACCTCAAAATAACTCATGAGAACCTTCTGGAGAAGCTGACACCGCAGATAGATATCTACCCAAAAAGGTATGGTCTATCTGCTATCAAAGGTTTATTCTTCCAATATAGGGGGCTTGCAGCCTAAAATCTATATTTACATACTGGTCAACGTTTACATAACCCCATTTCTTAGGTTATTTGCTCTCTGAACTATTTTCCAAGAGATAAAAGCTCTCTAGGGCGAGAATTCTCATTTTACTACTGTCATTCATTTTCATTACTGTCACTTTCAGAAATAATTGAGGGAAAGTACTAAAAAAGATGTACAGAGTGTCTTATTTACTGCTTCTGTGAATGCATTTTAATTATCTTATGGGAAAAGGCACTTTGCAGGCTACATTTACAAAACTTAATTTTATTATGGTACATTAAGAATTGGTTAATTTTGTGAAACTCTTGCAAATTGTTAATTCACTGGTTTATGTCAACCTGTACAATTAGTAAACATTTCTTAGATTTTACAAGGGAAAAGAATTAATGGAATGATGTCATTGCTGTTAAAATTTGAGGTTATTATGAAACAGGTTTCTGGAAAGAAAAATATTGCTCTGCTGTTAAAATAAATGTCAGGGTAAAATTTGGCTGGCACTTTGTCCATTAGTGAATTTCCTTTTAACATTCTTTATAATTGGCCTGCTTATTACATTACTTGTATTTTCTTAATAGTCAAAATCCTTTCATTTCCCACAATAACAGAAGAGCCATGCATGACTTATAAAGAGCCAAAATTGCCTTCAAAGAAAGGTATTCAGTCCTGCTGATTTCAGAAGTAGCTGCAAAAACCAACTTGGCCAGTTATTGTGAACACAATTTAACTTTGACATAATGAATGAAAGAAAATTCCTAGAGCCTTGGCAGCAGGGTGGTCAATTGAACAAGTTTCAAAGAAAAACCTCAAGACTGTCAAAAGTATGGGCTTAAGTTCATTTTTATTTGTAAAAACAAATGAGTTTTCCTTCAGAACTAAAGGAGGTTCAGTGTTGGAAACAGTGGCACATCTAACATCAAACGTGTTGGCTTACAGCACCGGTATTTGCCCAAACCTACTTTTTATTTCAGTTTAAGTGCCCTATAAGGTTGAGGAGCCTTTATGTGATTAACATCTCTGCCCGGGGATCTACAGGAAACCGTGGATTTATGAAAATAAAAATTAATGAGAAAAATTCAATCAAAATACCACAATCATCTGCAACAAAGGCTTGACCTAAACGAAGAAACAAAAGTTTTGGCCAGGCCACATCAATTCGTTCTTAGCTCTGTAGCACAGTGCTACTACTTAATCAGCCATCCCCTGACAAACAGTATCTCCTATGAGGACAGAGACGCAGGGGCTGCCAAATTAACATCCATCGATTAACCCCAAATTGTCTAAAGCAGCAGCACAGGACCAAAAGAGCTCACTTTGCGAGGGTGCACACAGTGACAGGATGGCATCCAGAGGGACCCGGACAAGACTGAGGAATGGATCCCCGTGAATCCCATGAGGTTCCACCAGGCCCGGAGCTGGTGCTGGCCTGCGCCGGGGCAGCCCCGGGCTGGGTCCAGGCTGGGTCGGAGCAGCCCCAGAGCAGCCCCGGGAGAGGCGCTGGGGGTGCCGGCGGGGGAGAGCCGGGAGCCCAAAGCCCCGTGCTGGGCCGAGCCCCGGCGCGGGCAGCAGGGCAGGGCGGGATTCTGCCCCTCGGCCCCCTCAGGCGAGACCCTCCCTGCAGAGCTGCCCCAGCCCCGGGCCCGGCACGGGAAGGACGTGGAGCTGCTGGAGCCAGCCCGGAGCAGCACCAGGGTGAGCAGAGGCACGGAGCAGCTCTGCTGGGAGGAGAGGCTGGCATGGCTGGGATGGCTCAGCCGGGACGGGAGGAGCCTTGGGGTGACCTCGCTGTGGCCTTGCAGGGCCTGAAGGAGCCACAGGAAAGATGGAGAGAGACTCTTGACAAGGGATGGAGGGACAGGACACAGGGAACGGCTTCATCTGCCAGAGGGCAGGGATAGATGGGATGTTGGGAAGGAATTGTTCCCTGTGAAGGTGGGGAGGCCCTGGCACAGGGTGCCCAGAGAAGCTGTGGCTGCCCCATCCCTGGCAGTGTCCAAGGCCAGGCTGGATGGAGCTTGGAGCAACCTGGGATAGTGGAAGGTGTCCCTGCCCATGGCAAGTAATGGAATGGGATGAGCTTTAAGGTCCTTTCCCACCCAAACCGTCCTGGGATTCTGTGATATTGAAGTTAAAGGTTGCACTTTATATACTGAGTCCCAGGGCAGCACAGTGCCATTGGACTGACTCATTTATCCCAGACTCACCCAGAAAATCAGATTCCAGCATCTTTCAGTTTTCACCTGCATCACCTCAGGTGTGCTGAGGCCCCCAACTCCTGCCTGCCCCCAGGTCTGACACAGCACTGACCCCTCCCCACAGGTACCCCGAGATGGTACTAATTGCACAGCTCACTGCAGCAAGTGCTGGCACGGAGAAACTAAATTTAATTAGCTACTGACTTCGTAGCACAAATGACAAAAATAACCCACAAATAAGCTGCTAAATACTCTAATATTGGTCAATTAAATATGAAATAATCTGCTCATATAATAATCTACATTTCTAAATGTATAATAATATGGATATAATAATCTACATTCATCTCCTAAGTGTTCTGACATTCTGTTTTTCTGTTCAGATATCTTAAGGAAATATGAGAAGAGGTCAGAGATTCAAGAGTGACTGTTAAAGGGAAGTGGAAAAATAGTCCTATTAAAGGATGAGATGCAAAATAGTGACACCTCCCAGGTGTCAACATTGGAGAAGAGTGTTACTCTGAAATAACAGAGCTGGTTGGTTCTTCTCACACTTCACTACCCTGAGTTACTTACAAAGGGCCCCAGGGATTTACTGTGAAGCCAAAAATTACAGGAGCAGAAAGGAACCTCTGCCATCCATGTTTCATTTATCCACTGTCCACAGCCCTTATAATCATTATGAATGGAAATGACATCCAATGGAAAAGAGCATCTGTGACAGTCTTGCATATTTAAGGACCTTGTTACATAGAGGGTACACTCCTGTGCTGTACTCGTGTTATAAATTTCCCTTTGGGGGTGTATTTCAGTATATTTTACAATAACAGTGTCAAAATTTAGCAGATCAATAGGAAGTTCTTTAAGCCAGAGTCCACCCAGCTTTTGAAGCTAACAAATGTTTAGCGTGAGAGATCCAGTTCCCATTGGATACTCAGTAAAGCAATAACATTTTGAAATGTATCAGGAGGAAAGACTTTCAAAGAAATACAGACAGAGCCACTTAAGGAAAAAAATAATTAAAAATATAATTTTAATTAAATCAGACTTATTTACAATTATATATTTTTGTTAGTTAATTTTACAAATTCTACCATTCCTTACATATGTTTTAAGTAATGTAAACATTATGTATAAATGTAATAATTCAGAAACTATTTTCATTTTGCATCCACTCTTAACAGTTCATGATTTCCTTACTGCTTAAACGTTTTCTAGGTAATCCAATGAGCACAGATATTTTTTTCCTCAGAAATGGAAGAAGAGAGTGAATTGGACTGTGTTCAAGAGTTAATTAAAAGCACTACTTTTGAAAGTGTAAGCTCAAACAAGGCAAAATCTTCAAAATGGACTGAAGAAAAAAAATGTATGTCTTGTCACAACTAAGAATGTGTGTCCTAAGCTGCAGACCCTTTGGCAGATGTAAAAAATACAGAGCTTTTCCAGTAATTCCATAAGAAATAGAGGTTAAGGCCCTTTTGACTACTTAGCCACAAGCTGCTCTGACTTTCCTCGGTGGTACATCTTCATTACAGGACTTTTACACTCTGAAGTCTTGGTTTCAGGAGGTTCAGAGCCCAGCAAAACAAATCACCTGCCCAGCTGGAGGGACACCTCACACCTGCAGGAAGATTAATGCCTGTCCTCCCTTATCTGGACAGTTAATTGAGAAAAAGCACTGTGCAGAGTGCAGGATGAGGGACAGTTCCTCCAACAGGCCTTCTGTGGCTTTGGTGAGAATAGATTTTTCTCAAGTAATGATTGTGAATAAGGTTTGACTTTATACCCTTAAGGATGCAGGAAACATCTTTATCCTGCTGTGTGACTTGGGAAAAAAAGATTAGTCTATAGCAGTCACTGTGTTAAGGAAATCTTCTAAGATTTTTAAATGAGTTGTCGTCTTTTTTTTTTAAATTTAATTTGCCTCCCATCTTACATTTGCCCTTCTTCCCTTTTCTTTCATGTTGTGTTTTGCAAGACTCTTTAAAAAAGTTCCCAAATTCCTGAATTCAGTGCAAAGTTTATCACTGACTTCAGCAGCAAGTGCACAGTAGCTGAATCATTATGAAAATCCTACTGCACTTTAATTATATGCAGTAAACTGAAAGCTTTTTTTTTTTTCACTATGCATCTTTTTAATTTATGCTTGTGAATCCACATCTTGGATTCCACAGGTGGTTGGTTCTCTTGCTGAAACAATGGAAATAAATTCTGCTACTAGGAACTTGATTAAGGGATTTTTATACTTCCAGACAAAAAGAAATAAGGAAAAACTTCTCGGATTTTTTTCTTTTCCACTTCTTTTCTCTTCGGTTTTTGCTATTTAGAATGGAAAGAGGGGCATAAACTCAAATTATCTGAAGTGGAGGAAGATACTGTTCTTTAAACCCTAATAACAAAAGAAAAAGAATATCAAAAGAGCATCACCATCTGCCCTGCAATCTTATGTGCAGAGTTCAAAGTACTTAACAAGGAAAGATGTAGTTATGTGAGCACTGAATTCTGATTCCATACTCACATTTCGAGCCTTGTTGCCTTCTTGAATCTTTATGCATAACCATATGAATATTGCTTTCCAAATCGTATTTTTACAAAAGCATAAAAATAAATTCAAGCACATTTCAGATTATTTACTTTAAATGCTAGCAAAAGCTAATTTTACCCATAAAATATGGTACAAGATTCATCCAAAACATATCCTACTTTCTTTTAAAGAATTAACCCAAGTTATCAATGTGTGGCTTGTTCTGCCAAAAAAAAAGCTACTTACCAGTCAAATAACTCAGATACATAGTTATTTTCTTTAAGATTAACAAATTAAAAAGAAACTTAGTCAGGTTTTGAGTCTTGGGATAAAATCTAAAAATGGATCTATAAAGCTTCATGTGCAAATTTATGTAATTAGTCATGGTTCAAAGCTTAAAATATTTTTGTCTTGCCTTCTTTTCATGACAGCACAAAGGAAATAGGTAATTTTCTTACTTTCCAGAATTTTAGCAACCTGCAGAAGAATTTGAAGCCTAACTTTAAAAGCGTCACACCAGAAATGGCAAAGAACCTATGTGCTGGACATTTAAACGACAGAAATACAGAGCAGAAAATTTCTTCTGAAGATAGATTTCTCAACATAATCCAGAAGAATAATATACAGTGGAAATAAAAATATCCTGCAGTAAGTCCACATTTGGTCAAAAATAACACATTTTCCATTAGCAAGTGCTATTGTGCATGAGGATTGTGTGGCCTGGGAGGAAGACCCATGGGGCAGCTGAGCAAAGAGGGTGGGAATAGACCTCCAGAAGGGACATAGGGGCAGGTGAATCGAAGAAAAACAGGATGCAAAACTGATTGGCCTTGACTGGACAGGATTTCCCAGCCATCACAGGTAAAATGAGATGTACAAAAACTAATTTTTGCTGACCTGAGACTCATGAGTGTATGACCTACTTGTGAAATCTTCTTTCTCTTTTTAAATTACTGGAGGAAAAGTTACCGTTGGGATATTTATATGTGAGTGGAGAACAGAGGGAGGATTTCTGAGGGTGGGATGATCGTGCCTGGAGCACATTAGGAACTTAATTTTTAATTTCATTTCAAGCCATCCCACATTCATTTAAAAAAAGCTATTTTTCATGGAAGAATACCCTGCAAAAGGGAAAAACAAAATGTTAGAAGAAGTTCTAAAGCCAAAGGGTTTTCATTCGACAGACATCCAGAGAAAGAAATAATGCAAAACCCTTTGAAGTAAAAGTGATAGATGTTAAGTTTAGCAAATATTGTTCTGACAGTTATGTGTCTCCAAAGTTCAGATTTGATATTCTAAAACAATTAGAGAAACCTAAAATGTGAAATCTGATGGAACCATTAATTTCATCTTAGAAACAAAGAAAAGAATGTCAGATCTACAGATAAGCCCAGAAAAGGGAATTTAAGAAGGATTTTCTAGATTTTATCTTCAAGGCTCTGATTGATTAATTAAAAAAGCATCAAGAATTCAGTAATGATGTGATGGCCTACTTAAAAATCTTTCAGCATTCAGCTTTCCTTTCCCTCTCTAGGATGGTTGTTTTTGTGGTGCTTTTTAGCACCTAGCATTCTTTCATTTTTCCTTTTGCATTTTCTTTGCTTCTTCAGATATAAATTTTCATATACATATAAATTTAGAGGGATGGAGTTTTTGCTTCAAGATTCTGACTAAAGATTTCAGAGGAAGATGTATTAAATACCTGTTGAGTCCTATCAGTGCTGAATGACTGATGTTTGTACTTCAGAGGGTATATAAGCAAGGAAGAACATTATGACTCGTTTTATTTTTGGTTTGGTTTGGGGCTTTTTTGAGATACTGAACGTCTCTGGGGAAGTCGTAGATTCTGACTCTCAGTGACTGCAGAGCTGGACCATGGTTTGTTTTACAGATTATTGCACCAGGCCTGATCCCATCAAAGTCCCATAAAGTGAACAACAAAATCTCCCTGCCAGTGCTGGGCTTTGGAAAGTCCTTTTGCCTGAGATTGCTAAAACAGATTTTTCAAAGTGCTTCTGGCATGAAATAGTGAAACAGAGGTCACAACAGTGAATATTTAGGGACTTTGAAAATGAGGAGAACCCACTCTGCCACACAGATACAGCTGCCCTGGAACAGGGTTCATGGGAATTACCAAAGATCTGCTTTGACTTCTCAAGAATAAATGAAGAAAGGGTACATAAAAACTTAAGATCAACTGTACTGTATCACCTTGAAGCTATTGAACTTAAATAGAGCCAAGGATGGCTCTATAACAATAGCTCTTCACAGCCAACCAAGTATCCTGTAGCTTGAAAGTGTTGCTTCAAAACGTTAGAATTTTGGTTTTGAATTGCTTTCAAAGAACTTTTCCACCATGTATTTGTTCGTGCTAGTTTTGGTTGTAGGTGCAGGTTCCTCCCTCTACTCCATCACAGGGCTGCCTGGGTCTGTCACAGACAGAATGACACCCAAAAGCAAATAAAATGGATGATGTTTTACCTTTAAATTCTGTACACTGGGACTCACAGATGGGGTGATAACCTTATTCTCTGTCTGGAGTGTAAAGTGACCTTGCCCATCAGTAAAATCTCCCCAGAGTTAGGGCACTAACTTGGGTTACAGGAGCTTTAGACCCATCTGTCTGTAGACAGATGTCATATAGACTCTGTCTATATGCACAGCCATTTAATTTCAGCTCTCATCATATATTTAGCAGCTCGTAATCTGAAAACACCTGACAGATCAGACCTGTCCCATGGATTTTGCTGGAAGTCAGCTGATGAGCTGGTCACGAGGATTTTCTTTGCTGTGGGTGGTGAGAAAAAGTGAGCAATTCATCTCATCCTTAATCTGAAATCTCATCTAAGCTAAAGCAGAGCAGATCATTTAGAGGACTATTCCTCTCCCTTAGCTCAGAAGGGGAATGCTAGTGTCTCACAGTGCAGCATACATTTATGGATGTCCTGGGGACAGTGAAGAGTGGTGGAATGATTATTAATAATTTTATTGCTAAAAACATCTTAAAACTGATGAAAATAAGGTGATCTATTGACTTTTCTGTCAGTAACCTTACATATTGTTACGTATTTTTGTGTTTCTGTATGGGTAAGAGTTATTCCCACATGTGAGTACACACAGAGACTCCACTGTATATGAAATCATTTATGACAAACCCACTTACACCTAATATTTTTTCTTTTTTTTTAATAATTATTTTAACAACCCTTATTCTATTATGAGAATAGAGAAAAGAGAGAGATTTCCTCTTAGATAAATATCATTCTGGTTTAGTGGTTTCAATGTAGTAAGTTGTTAATTATTTATTGTCTTTTCTAGATAAATAGAGTAGAGTAGATTTTCCTAAATAGGATTATTTTAGACTCATTTTCTTCCCTGGGGAAACTTTTGTAGGGGCAAACATGCTTGTGGTACAATAATATCCTTTAAGTTTTATTAAGTTAATAAGTGTAATACATTATAACCTTTAATAATTACCAGAACTTATATTATTTGTAAGCCATTATAAGTTTTTCCCGAAGTGTAATGAGATGTATTCACTTTTCTGAGCCAACTCATGGGATCATAAGGACCAAGTTTTCACTAACTCAGATTTTATAAACCAAACAACTTTTACAATCTTAGACCAAAACCCACTGAAGTGCATTAGTTTCAAAGACAGAAAGGGTAATACAGAGAAGAAGCAGAGCAAGAAAAACCTTGTGGATTCTGTAAAGACTGCAGGAGAAAAAGTGTTGGAAATATTGATTTGCAATAATTAAATAACATAACTAGTTTTACTTAGGCAAGTTTAATAGTGAATAGGATGCTTGACCCTGCTAACAGACTCTTTAACATTATGAAGTAACTCATATAGAAAGTATTCTTGATTATTGACTCAATAAAAATGTTAAGAGGAAAAATGTAGACAGAACAGTAAGAAATAAGCGTGAAAGATTTTCTGTCATAAAGATTCCTGACTGTGCATAAATGAGGATGTCTTTACCATGAACACCGTAGGCAAATCTGCATTGCTATAGCAGAACCGCTTGTGTTACTTAATTTAACTCCTTTGGCTTCAGATCCTCTACCCCTACAGCTTCAGTGTATACTGCAGAAAGAAAAAAAAAAGTGATCTTAATTAGGGTTTGATTTTCTAGTGACATTTTTTGACTGTCATGAGCGCTTCTTCCCAAAATGTTCCTTTATTATACCAGCAGTGGCAGTGGATTCCTCGGGATCACCACATGTGGTCTGTGTGATCCATGAAATAACCCACAAGCCCTTCATTAGCATCACTGAAAGCTCAGCTGAGATATTGGGTTACAATTTCTAGATCATTAGCTCTGCTAAGTAAAGTATATTTCTATTTGAAGTTATATCTACATATGTGTTAACAGCTATGGTAACAGACTAAGCTTCTCTCATTTATCAGGAAACAAGCCTTCCATAACACTGTTCACTCATAAAAGTTAACACTTTTAGCTAAAATACTGGTTGGGCACTTATTTCACAAATACTTTTCAGAATAGACATAACATCAGAGTTATTCCAAAGACCATTTTTTTTGTTTTCCTCAACCTCATTATCTCCTCTGGAAGTATTTATTTTTAAAGTTGTGTTCAAAGGAAACTGAACAGGGGGTTATAACGTAATCTGAAAATTTCTTATCGTCTTTTATTGAAGTTTGAGGTTAACTAAAAAAAAGTTTTCATAAAAATTGTTTATGTCATTTCGGTATTTAAATCCCTGCCACAGTCTGTCATGATTTTTGAAATTCCTTCCAGAGTCCCGTCATTATACAACCATGTTCCACCTTGAGAAAGGGTCTTTCCAAAATAAGGCAGATAATACAAAAAATATACTTTTTAGAACTTATTTTCATTTCATTCCTGCAAAAAACCAAGACTTTCCAGTATTAGCATGGTTTTATTTATGTGGATTGTTCTTGCAGTTCTCCTGAGACAATGAAAACTGCACAAAAGAAGAGCAATGAAAAGCAAAAAGACTTTTTCTTTTTTTTTTCCTGGTGATATAATGTCATGAAATGAAAAAACCTCCAAGTATGGAACCTAAAAAGTGGGCACTAATAGTATGTTTGGGGATTTTCAGGTTGCTGAAATAACAGTTACATTCCACTGCATGTTACAAAGGAAAAAAGGCTGAAGCAGGATTTTCCTGATGGCATAAGTTCATCTCAGGCTACCTTAAAAAAAAATACAATATTGTGTTTCAGTAGTTGATCCTAAGTTTGCTTGCAAATATTAAAAATCAGCTGCTCTCAGACAAATTTAATTGAAATTAAGAGAGGGGGTTTATGTTTAGGTTGACTTAGAGTTTAAACCACATCCATCTCCAAGTCTCCCCTTGTGCTTAAGTTTTCCAGAGATGATGCTGATCTGTGGACTTTTCAGCTCTTCACTGGGGAGGGAATGGATCTGTGCAAAAAATCAGTTTCATTCAAAAGGTGTTCAGACTTTTTTCTTAGAGTAGTATCCAATTTTTTTTCAACAAATTAAATAATTTACCTTAGATATACCTCTACAATTGATAGCTACCCCCCTGCAAATATCAGCACAGCCTATTTTACCCCTTCAAGACTGAAATTTGACTGACAAAACATAAGAGATTATACACTATAAAAGTAACTAAATTAGTTCTAAATTTACTTTATAAACAGCTTTCTTTTAAAAAGCCAGGTTTAAGGAAAAAAACCCAGCAGCTGAGATTGACAATACCCAAATGAGGCCTCTGAAGAAAAGGCTTAACAAATTTATTTAAAACTCTCTGGAAGCTTGGCTGGTTAGCATCAATTAAGAACTGGTCCTTTTGGGTCTTTGAGTGATTTGATTCCTGTGGACATGTGTTGTTCCCCATCACAAGTTCAACAAAAAAGTTTACAAAACTGACTTAAAACATTGATGGGCACGAAGACAATGTTCCAGTTTGGTTTACAAAGACAGCAAGGGGCAGATTTAATACAAAATCATCAATTATTTGTTTAGTAATGATATTATAAATAAATAAATAAATAAATAAAATAATATCCTACTAAAACGTGTTATTTTCCTCAATTCTGAAAAGTACAATTAAGCAGTTAACTCCCCCTGATTTTTCACAGGAATTATGCCCAACTTAGCCCCTTTGTTTGTGTCTTTTCCTTTCCCTGTGTTGTGGTTTATCCCCACCTGCTGACCTCCCTTACCCTGTAATTCCAGGCTACTGGTCCCCTTATTCCAGCACTGGAGCAGCCAGGTGATGATTCCACCTGCAGTGGAATTCCCAGAGTGACAACATAATTTTTTTTTTTTTTTTTCAGATTTTTTTACCTGTTTTTTCCAGACTTCACTGGGTCAGGAGTGAAATTCCAAAACCTTAGAGGTGCCAAGTGTTGGACAACCTCGCCCAACACCCTGCTGTTCACACTTACCCATCCTTGAGGCAGATCTTGGGGGATGTTCCTAAAGAGCTGTTTGACCTTAAGGCCTGGCACATACTCAAGGGCACAGCAATAGGGACAGGCTGGTTTGAACGTGCCACAGATATTCAAAATCCTCTATTTTAGCTACTCTGGGGGAGAAGGGGGAGGTGAAGGAGAAAGGGAAGGTGGAAGAACAGGTAAAGTGTCCCTCCTTGTCCCCACAGATTGCCCCTCTGCAGAGAAAAGGCAAAAGGAGTAATTATCAATAATTTCAAAAGCAGGGAGATGATGGCAGTGCTGGGCACAGACACCAGATCAAGCAAGGTGCTGCACAGCACAAGGTGAGAAGATGTGCAACAAACAACTCTTGAGAGCAAATGAATCAGCATTGTGACCAGTGGCTATTCAACAAATACGATGCATGTTTATAGTGAATTTGGTTTAACACACTCTGGTCAGATCTGTCGTTGTCTCAGCCCTTCATGCACCACGTTGGGATCCAAAAGGGACTGCTGTGGATCAGGGGGTAAAAGTAAGAAAATTCATGGGTTGAGATAATAATTGTAATGGGTGAAATAAAATAAAGTACTAAAATAATAGTAAAAATAATGTTAATGAATTGCTAGGAAAAGGAAAATAACTGAAAGAGCGAGAAATAAAATGGAAGAGAAATAAGTGATACGAATTATAAAACTTTGCTCACCATCTGCTGAGCGGAAAAAAAAGGGAAAAGGGGGAAGAGGGAAAAAGGAAAAGGGGGAAGAGGGAAGAGGGAAGAGGGAAGGGGGAAGGGGGAAGAGGGAAGAGGAAAGAGGGAAGAGGGAAGTGGGAAAGGAAGGGAAGGGTAGGGAACGGTAGGGAAGGGAAGGCAAGGCAAGGCAAGGCAAGGGAAATGCCAAATCCATCTTAGAGGACATTTATATCCAGCAGATCAGTTTCGTGGAGGACCATGCTCACATGGACTGATGCATCACAAACATGACCAGTGTGTGTGATCCTAAACTGGCTGCAGTCCTGCTTAGGTCACTAAACGGAACTTTCCACTGAACAGGATCTAAAAGTCTGTGCCAAGAGAAGAGGCATCTTACAGGAAGATCAGCAACTTCTGTCCTTCATCTGGCTTGTATTTATCCATCCTGAGACATGTGTCTCTTTGTATCTGTCTTTAAATATCTCTTCATGTTTGGTGTTAACTGCTCTGCCTGCAGTTACATGAACAATCAGCAGCAGGAGGCCCAAGATAAAGTCTTCTACTAACAGATCATTTCCTGAAATAACCTTGGTGTCCTTCTCTGTGTTCTTCCTAACATGTTTCCAAACATAGCAGGCAGTGTTTGTAATACAAGCACGATGGGATGGTCCGGCTGGGGTGGAGCTAATTCCCTTCACAGCAGCCTGTGTGGAGCTGTGGTTTGGGTTTCTGATTGAAGCAGGGTTGATATCATATCAGTGTTTTGGCTCCCAGTGCTGGCACAGCATCCTGGCTGGGCACCAGTCTGCGCTCAGGAGGTGGTGAGTGACTGCCTTTGCACCGCTTGCACAGGTTGTTGCTTTGGTCTTTTTCCTCATTAAACTGCCTTCATTTGAATACACAAGTTTTCAGGCTTTTGTTCTCCTCTCCCATTGGAGGGGCAGTGAGCAAGCAACTGTGTGGCATTTGCTGGATAAACAACCTCAGCCCTCCTCACACAGGAAACTTTTCCCTTTTCTTGGTTAAGAAGCAGAATGAACTATCGTATTCCATATATTTTTATGAAATCTGCCCAGGTGTTTAACACCTTAAATATTTGGACAACATGGACTCTGTTGTCTAAATATTTAAGATTATTCTTTTCTTTATATTTATCCATAATAATGATCTAGAGAGTTTGGATCCTGTTCTGAGTGTCAAAGGAAAGAAAGAGCATTTCGACAAAACTCTGCTTTAAATATAGCTTTTACTCTTTTTAACGTGTTTTAGCTCACTATGAACTTACTCATTTGGCTAATTAACATTTCCCAGGGAAAGTAATTAACGTCTGTTGGTTACCTTCTATTTCTGCAGGCGTAGGAAGGAGTGGAATGGAAAGGAAGAGAATTCCTTAAACAATATACTCACTGTCCTCCAAAGCCATTCACTGGTTATTGGAGGATTCTCATTTTCTGCAGCCATAATGATGATAAGAAAGACATCTGACCCACTTCAAAAAAATCTCACATTATAGCCTTTACTTTAATTCTATCCCTTGCCATGAAGACACCCTGTGATCCCAAGATCAGTCAAAGAACATCGGTGTATCATCGAGTTTGAGCAAATGCATCCTTCTGAAGGGTCCATTAGCCCAAAATAATGGCACTTATTTTATTATCTTGAACGTGTGCAACCCATACCAAGGCAGTGTGCAGTGCCTGCTGTGCTGCTTTCAGCTTGGGAACTGGAATGCTCTCCTTCTGGATGGGGCAGAGTGGGAAGTGCTGTGCAAAAAGCAGGATGCCCTTGTACCTGTCATTAAAATTTAAACTGTACCATAATTAAATACCATAAAATTACCATTAAGTGCCATGAAATTAAATTGTGCCACATCATTAAAATGCTTTCTGCGAGCAGAATGCAGAGCAGGGGCATCTGGAGAGCAGCACCCCTACACTGGAACCTTCTGCAAAAGCTGAGGTGATTTTAGGAATCGTCTGCAGCAGAAGGTCTAGGATAGTATATAAAAGAACCAAGGCCTCTGTGATATTTAATTTCTAAATATTATCCGAGAGGGAAGAAGAGAGAGGATTTTTTTTTTTTTAATTAAAGAGAACTTGCTTCAATAATTTACTTCTAATTATCCAAATATTATCATCCAAATAAGAACAAATGGCAAGCTAAAGCTGGAAGAGCCTGCCATATCTTCTCCCTGTTCAGTAAGAAGCAGAAAACCAACTTCAAGTACTCATGTAAAACACTTAAAGTAAGTAATAACAGTGTTTTGTCACTAAGATTATTTTCTATTGTAGCCTGCATCACTGCAAATGCAGACATAAGTCTTTTATAATGTCTATCCCAGTGACTCAGTTAAGTGTTCTTAAGCTACTGGAGGGGAGAAAACACCTTAAACAGTAAATACTTTTAAAATTGCTCCACGGAGACTACTTCAGCCTCAAAGAACAAGGAGCATCTGCTGCTCCAAAGCCCTCCTCCACCAGGTAGCAGGAGGAGAAAACACTCTGTTTAGCACCAGAAACATCATGGCACTCAGTGCTGCTCTCCCAAACATCAGGAACAGTGCCAAATTGCCTTTTCGACTATCAAATTAATGAGCAACCCTGTCACGAGCAGACTTTAACGTGTTTGATTCTTGGCTTCACAATATTAGGCATTTACAGCTAACCTGGAACTGAACTAATTAATAACAAGTCCTTCACGTAGAGAGGTGCGTCCTTCAACGAGCCTCATCCTCAAAGGTTTTTTTTCCCTTTAAAGATAGCTGAGCCATATTTCCAGGATTACTGCTAGAAATCAGGCTCTTTTCCTGCATATAGAAGTACCAGTTGCTGTCTATATTTTCTTATATAGCAAAAGTAATGCCTCATTAGACACTGATGCCAGTGAAGACAAGATATTTCCTTATCTAAGCCCACTGAATTTTTAGAAGCCTGGGAATTGTTTTCTAGCCTGGGTGACGCAACCTTTTTTTTTTTAGGTTTTAGAAAATATATGTGAATCTCAATGAATTATTCAACTATAGGAAAGAGTAGATAAGTTTTTCTACAGATCAGTTTAAGAAAAGTTTTCTTTTTTTTTTTCCACTCTCTTATCAATGGCTCTCAGGTTGCATTAATTAATTGCTATTAAAAGCTTCCATAATCTTTTAATTTCTTCTACAGAGCAGGTATTTCTCCTCTTATTGAAAAGACTCAGAGTTCTGTCTGTACTGAGCTGTGGGGGCTGGGGGCAGAGAGGATTTTATGTCCTTTCTGAGACTTTTTGGGGATGCAGGGTTACAAAAGCTGAATCTGTCATGTGGTGTGAACAGTCTTATATTTTCCAGATACACATTTTTGATTAAGCAATATCCTTTATAAAAAGTAATTACTGTTTCTCTTTCCTTGGTTTTATGGCAAGCATAGGTCCAGTGTAAGATAAATCAAGTTAAAAGCTTTACCCTTCCTTAAAGGAATCCATTTCTTTGTCATCCAGAGGAAACCTGCAAAATAGGACAAAATGGCACAATAAAACTAATGAAATTCAATGGTGTGAAACAGATTTCTGTACTAAAAATCTGCACACCATCTATTTCAGTGGTTTATAAGGTCCATGGGAGCATATGAGGTTAAAATGTGCAACTCAGGAGAAACGGAAGGAGAAGGGGCAACTCCAAACATAAACCCAAAGATATTGAAGTGTCCTGTTCCTTTTGTACTAAAACATGGTGAATCTTTGCAGAATTGTGTGTCTGAAAGATGAAGGGACAAAGTTTCACGGCTATTTCCACATCCCTGACTGCACGTACCAAACTCTGTCTTCAAGCACTTGTACTTCAGCCTGGTAACTTTTAATGACTTATAAGATATCCAAGAAGCTCTGCTTCAGCCCACATTAAAAAAACAATTTAAAAAAACTTTATCCGTGAAATTGTTTTCCTTTTGGTTTGGCTAGGGTTTCTTTCCAAGAAAAAGAAGAAAAAAAAAAAAAGGTGTAACAGGAAAAACACAAAGGGAAAGTTGGAGGTTGGAATTCATAGTTCGTGTTCATTGAGATTAACAAATGATAATTACTGAATGTCTGAAAGAAAAGGTACAGGCAGTAACTTATCTACACTAATAAGGTGTTTCTGTGACTCTCTGTGAATTGGTTTTATGACTGATGATGAAGTTTAATAACCACAGCCTGAGGCAATTTGCCAATTTAAAGAAATGTATAAAGTTTTCTCTTTTGCTTCTCTCTGTTCACGTATTTTTCTCAGAAGTAGCAAAGCTCAGGCAAAACAAGTTGAAAAAAAAAAACCCTTCAGAATGAGAGAACCTAATGAAGAGCTACCAGTCCAAATTTCATGGGGAATGGCCTGTTTGTCAAAGGCCTTTCCTCCCTTCCACAGTGCTTATCAGCTTCTAAGCAGAAGCCTGACTCCTATTCTCAAACAGTCCAGACCTGACACAGAAACTATTTTAGTTCCAGCAATGCCTTCTATTTAAGAGCTCAGTATAAAATTTTTGATCTTTATTGTACTTTAGTCTTGGAGGAGGGTCACCCCCCCCAAAAAAAAAGAAACACACAAAAAACCCCCAAAAACACAAACTAAAACCAAAAAAGCAAAACCAAGCAAGCAAAAACAACCCACCAAAAGTAACAAGCAAAACACAAACCAAACAAGACCCAGAGAAACTTTTGTTTTAAATCACTTTTCCACGTAAACCATTTAGTAATTTAATTGTCCCAACAACTATTTTTGAAAGTAATGAAAAATTTTGTATATTTTATACTTTACAACATATTATAAAGAGAATTTGGCTAATGAAGAATGTTTGCACTCTCTTCTGCCTTACGTTCAATAAATAAAGCACAAAACCCTTAATTATTTTTATATGTTTCTGAAACTTTATTTAACATGCTGTCTGTGTGCTTTTTGACATAGCAAAGAATCTTAGAAATCATTCACTGAAAATCCATTAATCAAACATATAAGACAGAGAGGACGACATTTAAACCACTGCATGAATCTGTCACCACTTTCTCCTGCAAAAAAGAAAAGTCTCTCAAAGGGCACAGCCACATTTTTAGCAATAACCTTCCTTCATATTTCCAAACATCATTCTGACTGGTAGCACCCATGTGCTAGAAATAGCAAAAGATTTTGAGTTTTATCCTAAATTCAACCTAACAAGCTAATGGTATTTTAAAGAAGCCAATAGCTAAGGATTCACGTTACTTAATTTCTCACTAAATAGAAACATATGTCCTTTTAATGTGGCCTGCTGGGTGGTACTTTCAGTCTAGTATTTGCCAATATTTACAAGGTTTTCCCTCTTTCTGTGTTGCCCCAGTCCTCCTGGTATTTTTGCAATAAATATCTACAAGAGGGTACTTCTGCATTTCGTTTAATGTCACTTCTGAGAGCCTCCCACGTATCTATTACACTCCAAAGTTGTTTGCCTGGTCAGGAATCAATACCACCCCCATTTACAAAAAAAAAAAAAAACAACCCGAAACAATAAAAGAATAGCCACGTAGAGGATCCATTTATTTTGCCCAGAGCAGGGTGATTGAGGAACTGGTGGGTTTGACCTTTGTTGTGTAATTCTGCAGTCAACAGAGCGAACAAGTCCTGTGGGAGATGTCGCTGCCAGTACATCAGGAGCAGGAGTGGTGGCCTCTGTGCCCAGGTGCAGGATGTCTTCCAGCATCACTTCTTTTCCCATCCATGGGGCAGCCCAGCAGTTCATGGCTGCCCCTTGTCCTGCATCCAAACCACGCTGACCATCTCATTACGCGCCTGATGAGCCACGAAACCCCACAGGGAGACTCAGCTCTGCAACGTCTGCCTCCAGATTATTTCCTGGGCACTGCACCCACTCATCCTCCGGGATCACTCACCTTCTCCTAAATCACCTGTGTTACACACAGGCTCTCACACTAAACACACAGAAAGAAAAGCTCTATTCAGACTGCCTTGAAATGCAGCATTTCCAGGCCTCCTGAGGGTGCAGAGGATGATGCACGGGAAGCTATGGAAGAAGTGCAGCATGGGCATAGACTTTTCGCCTCTGCATCCAGCCAGGAATGTGGAAGGAGCAGTCCAGTGATGTGCACCCTGGAAGGGACTGGTCAGCTTTTCAGGGATAGGCAGAGTGACCAGGGATAGCTCGAGCACTTCCAGACTGGGCGCCTGGTACAAGCAAAACAAGTGAATCAGGTGAGAATCAGCTCCAGGAATGTATCACAACATATTTCAAGACTTAAAAAAAAAAGAGGAGAACTGGAAGAGAACTGAAAATGATTTATTATTTTCCTTGAAGGTAGTTCTGTAATCAAGTTAATAATGAAGAAGATTGTATGATGCGGCTATGGAGAAATAACAGGGGAAGTCTGGGACAAGAAGCTAAGTTCCCAAGACCTTCACTTCTCTGAGGTGTCTATGAGGAGGAAACTCTGCCTTAAAAAACAACCAATCAATCCCAAGGCCCCCAAATACCCAACAAACACCTAGTTAGATAACCTAAAAAACATATGGTAATAAGTTATTAGCACTATTTAAATGATTTCCATTTAAGAGACTTTTGAGTTTTGTTAGTGATAAAACTGTGATAAAACCCATCTAAAACTTTCCTTCCTGTTGGTTTGAATTCAGAACTGTGCTTGGACACCTGCAAAGGCCTGCAAAGGGGTCCTGCAGACTGAAATCCCTCTTTTATCCCTCCTGCAGCAGCTTCCAGCACAGGCACCTGTGTGCCTCCGCACTTCAGGTTTTTCAGGAAGTCTGTTACCCTTCAGTACAACAATTCCCAACACACAATATCAGCTACAGGGAAAAGGTTTTGCTCAGCACGTGGGGTCACTTCTCAGCTGCTTGTGTTCTTCTCCCTACTCAGGACAACCTTCCACACATCTCAGAGCTGAAATATAGCAATGATATTTTTTTGACAATTAGTATTTGTTGTGGGAACCATACAGCATAAAAAATGACAGTGTTTGTGGGGCTTTGTACTTCTGGAAGAAATGACCTGTATTTCTCACTTCTGTTTTGATCCTTAGGTAGAGCAACCACAACAAAGGGGGAGCGATTAGGTCTTAATTTCCTCCAGGAGATGGCATTGTGAATTCTCTCTTTTTATGCAAGAAACAGAGACAATCTAAAGATAATAAATGTAGGTTGTCCAACCCAAGGTTGAATAAAAAAATCAAATTTAAAAAAAAAAAAGGAAAAAAAAAAAGGAAAAAAAAATAGGGGAAAAAAAAAAAAGTAGAAAAAATTATAGTGTAGGCCAAGTAATTTTAAATAAACATTGTTAAAATTTTTAAGAATGGCTGCTTAACTAAAGACATAAAAGATTGTTGCATCATTAATTAGGTTTGCTTGTGCTGGAAGTGTTCCTGATGAAGCAGTGTTGGGTTTTTGAACATTGTTGCGGAAGGATCTTTCCTGTATAATTATTTTTGAAGACAGAGCATGTGAAAGGATAAATAGTCGTTGTTTAGGGACTGGGAATTGATGATGTATTGGAATGCAGCAGAGCTGAGTGTAACAAGCTGCAGTTTTGGGAAGCATTTATCTGATGTTGAAAGCTTTATCTATTGCTCAGTGTATCACACAGTGCCCCTCCCTCTTTTGAATAATTCAGAGGGTTTTTTAACAATTTTTCTTAATCTCGTTTTACTGTAAATTTATTTCCTGTATATCATGGTTTCGGGGAAGAAGGGGAGATATTGACCACACAAAATAAAGGAGAATAAATGTGAACCTACAGGCATTGTTTTGCAAGTGTAAATCAGGTTTTAAAACAAATAAGAGAAAAGACTTTGTAATGCTGTGTGAGTTTATAGCATCTGTGGAAGAATGTGTTTCTCTTTCATTAATATATTGTATGTATGTCATAAACATCCTCAACTTTGCCCAGTGGAAAAAAACGGTGGTTTTCTACATTCTTTGCTTGTATTTCAGCTTGAATTCGATTGAGTGCTCTGCACACCTACTTTAACACCATGTGTTACAATCTCTTGCGTGTGGATCAAGAGGTGACAAGATACAGGCCCGTTAAGGGAGGCTATCAGTCAATTATCAATTAATCAATCAATCAATCAGTCAATCAGGCTGCCTTTTGAAGAACAGCAGAGATAAAAGGCTGGAGAATCACAGGTGTTAGTGAATACATATCCTCTAATCAGTTCATTTCTTAGCTTTCTGCCTTTAAAATAGTGTATTACTTAGGTGAAATCAGGTTTTTGTTCTTCGTTATTCCATCTAACTTCCACTGTGTTGATTGAAAAAAAAATTGCCTGTGCTTCCATTTCAAGAAAGTGTTTTGACATTTTGTTACTCGAATACCCATCTCTTATTTTGAGGTTTGGTTTGCTTGATTGTTTGCAATAACGTGTATCTCTTTCTTGCAATCAAATGTAACGTATTTTTAAAAAAAGATTAAAGATGTTGTAAATGCCCTTTCAGTTTGGGGAAAATCCCTAATGTGACACTACGGTTTCTTAATTGAACAGGCTGTCAAATTATCAAAGATACCAAAGACGGGAGGAAAGTGTTTTTTTTCTGACAGGCAACAAACACTGGAGCTGCTGGAGCCAGCCCAGAGCAGCACCAGGGTGAGCAGAGGCACGGAGCAGCTCTGCCGGGAGGAGAGGCTGGCACGGCTGGGATGGTTCAGCCGGGACGGGAGAAGGCTCCAGGGAGACCTCAGAGCCTCTTCCAGTGCCCAAAGGGGCTCCGAGAGAGTTGGAGAGGGACTCGGGATAAGGATCTGGAGAGGATACAGGGAATGGCTTCCCACTACCTGAAGGCAGGGATAGATGGGATATTGGGAAGGAATTGTTCCCTGGGAGGGTGGGCAGGCCCTGGCACAGGTTGCCCAGAGAAGCTGTGGCTGCCCCTGGATCCCTGGAAGTGTCCAAGGCCAGGCTGGACAGGGCTTGGAGCAGCCTGGGATAGTGGAAGGTGTCCCCGCCCATGGCAGGGGACGGGACTGGATGGGCCTTAAGGTCCCTTCCAATCCAAAATTCTCTAAGATCTACAGTTCCATGAAACAGAATCATAGACAGAGAAAATGTTGTCTTAAAGGCATGAGCTCACTGGGTAACTTTTTAAGTGTATGGAAATGAGAGATTATAAAACAAAAAAAACAAGCTGCAGATTGAATATATAAAATATTTGAAGTTCAGCCAGAACACTAATTATGGACTCCAGCAAATGCTGGTTGTCTGTATTGTTAAATAGTATCTATTATTTTTATTAGAGATGATATCACCAACTTTATGTGTAATAGCTTAGTCTTTGAAATTGCTGCCCAAACGCATTTTTCTTGCAACTCCACAAAGCATTAATGTTAACATTTGTTCATGGATACATCTCTTGTGTTATTGTAGATAAAGGCAGAGATAAATGTTTATTTTGTCTTTTCTACAACCAGTACATCCATTTAGAACTGTATTATATTTCCATCTCCAAAGCATCTGTATCAAAAAGCAATTAAAAGAAAAAATTCCTCTGTAAGCAGCAGGACTAATTATGCCCAGTTTTCTACATGTGTTTTGGGGTCTTTTTGTTTGTTTTGCCAAAATGAACTGCAATGTCTTCACGACACTCCAAGCATCTCTGGAGAATCTCTGTCCTCCCCTACAAAGCCAGACTGCAGTGCCATCAGGGCACTCCCCTCTCACAATTTATGATACTTCCCCTCTGTACCACAGTATTTCAATCTCCTTTAAATGAGTTTATCTCCTCCCTTTACATTCCTCAGTCTTTGATGATATTTTTAGTTGCTTTGTGTGGTTCTTCAAATAAAACAAACCTCTGATCTTTCTCCTGCTTTCCATGATAGTATCTACATTTTATTTTTTAAATTTTTATTTATTTTTATTTTTATTTTTATTTTTATTTATTTTTATTTTTATTTTTATTTTCATTTGTTTCGGGTTTTTTTTCACGGAGAAAGACCTCCTCCCCTCTGTACTCTGATTATTCTGCATTTTCTCACCATTGAGAGCAATTGCTGTCCAAATTGTGTGTATGTTTTTCTGCCCATGGAGAGACAAAACTGTATTTAGTTGGTAGCTGATCTCCCAGTGCTTTAGGACAACTAAAAATCCAGACTCTAGAAGTAATTTTACATGGTTGAAAAGAAAAATCCTGAAGTTACTGTGGGAACATGACCTTCCAGAAGTCTCATATCCAACAGGAAAATGAGGTAAGAAATGCACCAAAAAAATATCAAATATGTTATCTTAGTGGGGCAAAAAAACCCAACCAAACAAAAAAAAACAGCAAAACCAAAACAAAATTAAAACAAACCAAACCAAGCAGAAACCCACCAAAAAAAAAAAAAAAAAAAAAAAAAAAAAAAAAAAAAAAAAAAAAAAAAAAAAACAAAAGAAGAAAAACCCCAAAAGCCTAAAAGACTGAGGAATTTTTGAGGAATAAGAGTAAAATTTTGGGCAACTTCTCAGCAGGACTTGCTGCCATTCACCTCCAGATTCTCTAAAACCTCACAAAGAAATTCTGTTTGCAATCCAAACTGAATATGCTGAATCATGTGATTTTTTTTTTCCCCAAACTTGAAAGGAATTACTTATTCAGACCATCACTGATAAGGGATTAATGTAAAAATTTTTGCAAATTTTGTAATCTAGGGAGGTGCAGCACATTTCCCTCATGCAGTTTGCAGTGTGGCAGTTCAGGTTTAGACTCAGGGAGTCTAAGATGGATCAGGTACAGGTGTCATTTTTACTCTCTCTGATAAGCGCTTGTTTCATTGAATCTCGGTGTAAAGGGAATATTTTTCAACCTTATAACCAAAGGACAGCATCTGCAGATCCCAATCACAGAACCTCAGGATATCTGGGGCTGGAAGGGCCCTCTGGAGCTCACCTGGTCCAGCTCCCTGCCCAGGCAGGGTCACCTGGAGCAGGTGACACAGGAACACACCCAGCTGGGTTTGGGATGTCTCCAGAGAGGGAGACTCCAGGCTCTCCCTGGGCAGCTGTTCCAGGGCTCTGTCCCCTCCATGGACACAAGTTCTTCCTCACGTTGGGGTGGAACTCGTTGTGGTTGAGTTCGTGGCCATTGCTCCTCATCCTGGCCCTGGCACCACTGAGCAGAGCCTGGCCCCATCCCCTGACACCCYCTGGAGATGTTTGTGTGGATTGATGGGATCCCCTCTCAGCCTTCCCTTCTCCAGCCTGACCAGGCCCAGCTCCCGCAGGCTCTGCCCATCCCAGAGATGCTCCAGACCCCAAAYCCTCTCTGTGGCCTCGCCTGGGCCCTCTCCAGCAGCTCCTGGTCTCTGCTGTCCTGAGGAGCCCAGGGCTGGACACAGCACTCCAGATGTGCCTCAGCTGGGCAGGGCAGGGGGGCAGGATCCCCTCCCTGACCTCCTGGCCTCACTCTTCCCGATGCACCCCAGGATCCCCTCCTGGCCCCAGGACACTCTGTCAGCTCATGGTCACCTTGTCCCCCACCAGCACCCCTAGGTCCTCCCCCGCAGAGCTGCTCCAGCAGGTCCCCCCAGCCTGTGCTGGCACTGGGGGTTGTTCCTTGTGGAACTTGCCCTGGTGGAGCCCCACTGGGTTTCTCTCCACCCCACTCCAGCCTACCCAGGTCCCTCTGAAGGGCAGCTCAGCCTCCAGGTGGGTCAGGCACTCCCCCAGCTCTGTATCATCAGATATAATTGGACAAACAGGGAAAAAACCCAACTCCCTAAAGGACTGGAAGGTTGGGGCACTCCTTTTATCTCCAGAGCCTTTACTTGCCAGGAGCAGGGATGATATGTGAGTCAACAAATAACATTTGGCATTGAGGTACAACTCTTCTCTGTCCGACTGATAGGATGTGACTTTTCTTCAGCCTCAAAGGCCATAATTTTTTGTTCATACGTTTCAGACACAATATTCTTGTATTACTCTGAAGAGTGTAAGAGTGAATTTAAACCTTGTCAGTGCTGAAGAAGCTGTTTTGGGACAGAAAAAAAAAAAAATATCTGTGGGTCATTCTCAGTTGCATGCATATGTGTAGTTGAAAAGCTGCATTTCAGCTGCCAGCTTGGCAGAGGTTAATGATCAAAATCTTTTTGTAAAGCATCTTTGGCTGCTTTTACCAGCTTCTGCCTTTTTTTTTTTTCTCCTCTCCCCATCATGAAAAAAGGGATTTAGAGAATTGATATTTGTGTTCTCCAGCTGCAGTGCTCCAATTTTGGCTATTTGATTACCAAAACTACAGGACCTTACTATTTAATAGGTGTTATACACCAATCCAACTCTGGTGAATGAGTTTACCAGATTTGTAGGAGCCACCCTGATTTGCAAGACACTGAAATATTTGACTGCTTATATTAAAAAAAATAACTTGACAAAAAATAAACTTCCATATTATATCCATACATAATTCATAATTGAATTTTATAGCAGTAATTAATCTTTCCTGTTTAGCTGACTGGAACCAAAAGAGTTGAAAGAAAACCACCTTTGTGAAAATTCTAATTCTTGAGTACATTTAAAAATTAAACAAATACAGAAACATCCTTTGTCATAAAGAAAATATTTAAATGGGAAGCTTTTCCAGACTGAGAAAGATGAATGATGAAAATGGCCCTTTACAGTGTTCTTGCTCGAGACACAAAACTCCCGATTTTAAACATTAAAGTTTTTTATGTGACAGAACCACCACTCAGGCAGCACTTCAGGATATGTGAAAAGAAAAAGCAGACAAACACATGTAAAAACCTTAAAAAAGAAGTGTATATTTATATATTTCAATGTTATTAAGTTTGTCCATACTAGTAGAAACATGTGCTCTTAATGCATTATAAATTCTGTTGAATTGTATGGTCAGTGTGCCCACACAGTGGTGCCATAAACATTGTTCTATGTTCCTATACTTAAATACGTTTGCTTTCTGAGGTCCTCTTTTTCCATTAGAAGAATAATAATAAAATAAAATAACAACAACAACAACGATAATAATATTATTATATAATATAATTATTATTATTTATATTTTTTGAGATTTTCTTTTTATTAGTGGTGGTGGTGGTTGTTGTTATTATTAAAATGGGCTGCTAAAGCAGCACTGCAGCTCCCTCCTGCTCCAGGGAGAGATGTTCCGATTTTGAACCCAAAAAAAAAAAAAAAAAAAATATGATGTTGTTGGTTCTCCGGAGCCTGCACAACCCTCCTGTGAAAATACAAATGTCAGTCTGAAGGCTGAAGGAGCTTTTAAGTAAGACAAGCCAAGTCATCCTCGAATTTTTTATTTCCCAAGACCCTTATCCTACACAATTAACACCACGGCGAGGATTGCGCGCACAGATCTTATTTTGTCATAAAAAAATTTTGTTTACTTGTACTTTTTCCCATTCACTTTGTTTCTCTGCAGCACTTCGTGGTTTTGGCTCCAGCCTTAAGCTGCAAATTCTCCAGGGAAGGGGCTGTTGCTGCTGCACCCCAGCCTGAACAGCAGCTGCCTGGAAAATGTGCTCTGGCTGTCAATCGAGGTGAAATCTAATGAGGCAAAATGAAGGTTTCTCAAAATTACAACGAGAACCAGAGCACTCGTTGGAAACGTGGAGTCCCTGAGGGGAAGGAAATAGTCAGGATATTTAGTTGATGCACCAGAAAGGCAGATGAAGCAGCTGCATTGCTTGAATCAGAGTGCAGGTCGAAACTCAGCGTCTTGTGTCAAGCAAGTCCTCTGTCTGCTGTACCACTAACAGTCTGAAAAGAAAAGAGGATTCTTGTGTCTTCTTTAGATGAGTATGCCCTTTTCCATCTTGGGGAAAAATGTTCTGCCAGTCATGAAAAATATTACCTTTCAGAAATGTAACTGGAACATCTCCTTCCCTCAACCTTTTTTTTTTTATCTTTTCTTCTTTGTGTGAGTTTGTGATGAATTTCTAACATACATCTCTAGCTCTTAACCTGAAGAGGAAAACAACAACAACTAAACCAACCAACCAACCGCAAAAAAAAAAAACCAAACAACCAACCCAAGGAACACTTTATATGACAAAAAACTGTTGTCATATATTGAGGCAGAATGGCTCTGTCAGTTCATTGCAGTGGCATAAAATTATTTCTAAAATCTCTCACATTGATAAATTCCAGCATGAATTATCTACAAGCTGTCATGCTGGACTGCCAGATATCAGAAGATTGAAGAAACCATGTTGGTTAGATGTCTTCTTGATTCACACAAAACTAATAACTGAGATCTATCAAGTGTATGTAATGTTGATTTGAAAGGCATTCCACCATGAGAGACCAAGAGCCAAAAGTCCCTTGGCTGTAATAATAGTCTCTGATTTTGAAATCACAAGATCTTTGGCAAGGTCTGCAGTTAAATCCCTGAAGTGCAGAAGGCACAATGCCCTTAAACACTTTATTGTGATTTAAGGGTTCCTCTCCTGGGTTCTGAAGTTCTGTGTGAATGAGCTATCAAAACTAACTGTGCAATATGAGCGCTGAAAGCAAGACAAAGTAAGTTCTAGAATTATGTTTCAAGTCTTGTTTTCTCCCTCAGAGTAAAATAAATTAACAAAAAAAAAAGAACATACCCAAAAAACCTCTTATTTATCCCAAAGATCTGCAACAGCACACAACCTCAGACACTGTGAGGTTACACTTACAGTTTAAATGGTTGAAGCATACTCTTGCTAAGATGAAAATATGTTTTGTAGGTGTCTGAAATGAACTCTTTCACCAAGTTCATTCATGGTGTTCTCCTTGAAATTCTTGTATGAATAACAGTAGGATGCAGACCTCGGTGCAACACATTTAACTTTGCAAAACAGCAACTTCAGCATTAAAACCAAAACCAGCACCTTGCTTGTTACAAATTTAATTCAGCCCCTGAAAAGCTGTACGTGGAATTTTATCAGCTTTCTTCCAGCACAGCCCTTGTGTGGTTTGCAGAAACTCGGCTTGATTTGGTCCAGTGTTAGCAAACCCAGGGAACTCAGATTTCTGAGACTGCGATATATATTGCATGAGAAGGAATTCTTCAAACCTGGATCTCTGGGCTGCATTTCAAAGATGCTCCTTCAGTGATTCAGGGTGCAAATAGTTCCTAATACTGAGGCACGAGAGGCAAGGCCAGCTTTGCTGGAGATTTCGAAGAGCTGTTGGCCCTTTTTTCCCTAAGCAGCTGCTAAGAAAGGTAATAACGACCCAAAACTCCCATTAATGATGGTGATTTGGCTCTGTTGTAAAAGAGGGCACAAACAAGCAGGAGAGGGGGGCAGAACAACCTTTATTTGTGCAAAGCAAACACTGCACAAGTGGAAAAAGTAGGAACCGTGGACCAGTGGGGATAGAGACAAACTTGAGAAAGAGAGAGGTGTGTGTTAACTTGTTTTTTTCAGGAACTGAGGTCTGTTCAACAGGGATCGTCTCTCTTCCACTGACTGGTTTCCTTTAAGTGCTCATCTTTGCAGCTGGAGGGAGTATACAGGCCATGGAGGGCATGGGGGTGTCATATCTGAGGTGCCAGTCAGACTCCTTCTCACTGTGCAGTTAAAAACTGTTTAGAGTTTAAAAACTGGTTTAGACAGCAAAGCGTGGGGTCAGGCAGCACCACGGATGCTCTGGGTGCTCATCAACCTCTCACAAATGCAGATACCCCAAAGCCCTCCAGGCAACTTCCCTTGAGCTCTCCTGAGAACAGCCAACTCCCAGCATCACCGAGAGCATCACCAGCTTCTGGGGTGGGGTCTTGAGCAGAAATCTGCTCCCACATCGGAAGACCCTCTCAAACTGCCAGAGGGCAGGGATAGATGGGATATTGGGAAGGAATTGTTCCCTGTGAGGGTGGGCAGGCCCCGGCACAGGTTGCCCAGAGAAGCTGTGGCTGCCCCATCCCTGGCAGTGTCCAAGGCCGGGTTGGACAGGGCTTGGAGCACCCTGGGATGGTGGAAGGTGTCCCTGCCCATGGCAGGGAGGTGGAATTGGATGTCATTTAAGGTCCCTTCAAACACAAACCATTTCATGCTTGTGTGACTCTATGACCCACTGTCTGCAGCTCGCTGCAAGGGTCACTTCATCAGGGCACAACTTTTTACCTTCTCTGTGGCTCCTCACTCAGAGGAATGACATTAATCTTTTAGCTCAGACTTTCTGGAGTACATGGAGAGCGGAAGAACCACGTGGCACTGGTGGAGAAGTGTCTGCAGAGGCACTGAACAGACACACGAGCTTCTGCACACCTCAGTCCTGCTGAAGGAACCACCGCCCGCCGCTCCCGTAAATCTCAATTCCCTTCACGGGCGGGCAGGGAATAACAATTCCAACCGAAATTAATTAGCTCCTGGCTTGGCAGCTCCAGGGGTGTGCAGAAGGCTTTGCAGAACAAAACGTGGGAGTGCCTGGTTTCAGAGGTTGTGCTGACACCTCGGACTGTGCACTCCTCTCCTCTCCTGAGTCCTTGTGCTCTTTACATGTTCGCATTATGGGAGGCAGAGGATTAATTTTAAAACGTACTCAGGCCTTTTGACAGGGTTCTTTAATACTATCCTCTGCAGGCAGTAGAGGCTTGTTTCCGAAATAAAAGAAAGGTAATCAAAACCAACTATGACACTGATTTTGTTGGCTCCTTTCTATAAATAATCAAAAAGGGAAAAAAAAACTGCCGCAAAAGACTGAAATATAAAGGTTTGGTGCAGTTTTTTTTGAGTGTTTCCCTGTATCACACAGATACTTCTCTGCCTTTCCTCTGCTGGAGCATTACCTGACAATGCTTTTGAACCAGAAAGGTTTGAGGGAAGCAGGATCTTCCACAAAACCCACGCTGCCTCAGCGGGAAACCTCACACGTTCCAGAAGTGGGGCATCAGGCTGTGTTTGGGGAGAGATAAAAGAACAAATTGTTTCCCTTTTTTTTTTAGAGGCAGTGTCAACCCAAGGAGCAGCTCTGGCAGCGTTGCTGTGGTGGTGGCAGACAGATGTATTCTCTCTCCTTCTCTCCAGTCAGACACACGCCGGTGACTTGCAGAATCAGAGCAGCCTGTTACGGGGAACGGTGTCTGACAAATCCCCTGAAGAACAAAGCACATGTTATTAGGGAGAAAAAAAAATAAATATGGAAAGTTCTGCTGCTTGCAGCAGAGGCTTTTTATAGCCCTAATTATAACAGAGGTGGCAATACAATCCCTGCCTGTGCAGTGCGAGGCTGCCCTGATCTCCGGCTCTAAGAAGGCTCCAATCTGGCCGGTGCTGTGATGGGAGCTGCTGATAACGCTAATCTCCCACACAAAGCCGGTATCCAAGATACCCTAAAGGTGTTATGGGGTAACGGGCGGGCTGCGCTCACGTTGTCTAGATGGCATCTAAAACTGGCAAGAGGTTGGCAGACAGGAAGGATTAGCTCCTACTCTTCTGCTGCAGCACGGGTGGGAGTAACGTGGTTCACCTTTCGTGTAACAAGCCCTAGACCTGATGTCACTGCTAGACACGGGCCACTATTCTGTTTCTTATGCCAAAACCATCATGTTATACATTCAGATTGGCTGTTCTTGTTCCTTTACTGATGGCTCTTTATCTAAGGCCAGCCTACATTTCTAAAGGCTGTAATTTTTTTTTTTTTTTCCCTGCTTAATATACTGCAGGACTTCAAAGGGTTAATTTGAGCGTTTGAGGCAAGACAGGAAATAATGGAGAAAAAATAGGTTACTAATGGAAGTAAGATGGAGGAAAACAGCAGGGCATTCCGAGCCATAGAATAGTTCTTTCCTGGTTGAAAATGCTGGTTTCTTTCCCTTGGAAAGGCAGCAGTTGTTCTGTCTTTCCACTCTACCCCTTCTACTCCAGAAGGTCTGCAGGAATCCTTAGCCTAAGGGTGGGATGTTGCAGATTTAGGCAGTCTCCACGGTCCCTGTCTGGCAATCCTATTAGGCAGAAACTCCTGATAAACAGAGCTGATCATTGAGATGGAAGAACGTAAAAAAAATTGGATGCAAAACAGTTCTTGATCCTGAGCGATTGGTAAACAAATAAAATATGTATTTGGGTATTAGAGTGCAGCTAAGTAAAATTCAGCAGGAATTATCCTGAAGTGCAGGAAGTTTGGGAAGTGAAAAGTGGTCTTCATGTTCTGTGTTCACGCTATGTGTGGTGGAAAAAGGAAGGTAGAACTCTTAAGGATTAGTATCTGGCAGTTTTTGAGCCCATTTCTGTCTTAAATTCCAAAACAGAAACCACATAATAAATTCACATGACGGAAGGAAGAATTTTGCCTTAGGGATAAATATCAAAATACAAATATAAAAATGTGGTGTTTATATGTTGTGTGTATATATTGATGTTGATATAAAAGGTAGAATGTCAGCTTGAGCTGCAATGGCTTGTCCCATTCCAGTCCTATCCTGTCCGTATTTCAGCAAAGTGCCTTCACCACTGAGAAGACAGTAAGGATTTGCAAATATGTAACCCAAAAAGGGAAGGGGAACCTTCAGGATGTCCTCAGGTCCTGGGGTTTCCCACATAAAACTGATGTTTGCATACCTATGGTACTTAAAAAGCCGAGTCAGAAGGCAGTGTTCCTGCTGTCAGCAAGGCAGCTGCTTCAAGAAAAAACAACAAATGGCAAAAATACATCATTTCTGAACTTTGGAGGACAATGGAGGACACCAGGTTAGAATCTTCATCCGGAAGGTGAGGTCAGGGACGGGTCACTGTGGGAGGGGAAGTGCTGTGGCATCCTGCACCCACAACAGCCCTGATGACAGAGCTGGCCGTGCAGCACTGAAGAGCTGCGAGCCCACAGCGCAACAGCAAAGGAGCTCTTGGGTACAACCCAGGCTAGAGCAGTAAATAGCACAGCCTGGCTTAGACATCTCAGAAAATCCATATTGAGAGAACCTAGATGCAGGTAATTGCTACATCTGAGTCGGAAGGAACACTCTGTACCTCGGAGCCAACCTCACAGCGCTGAGCTGGGGGCCTGTGTTGTGTTGCTCTGTGCTTCTCCTAAGAGAAAAAACTGGGCTAGAAGGAAGGTGCTGGATCAAGGGATCTCCTGCAGCATCCCCCATCCTCGGTCATTCCCAGAACTCAGGGGAGCAAGCAGGAGGAAGCAGCACATGAAGAGGAGCCGAGCAGAGTGGGGCAGCAAGAAAGCTGCGAGAACAGCCTAATTACTCTGAGGTGCGAAGACAGACTTTTATTGAATAAAACTTATTGAAAAATCTGAAAACCAAAAGGCACTGCACTTTAGGTAAGAACCAGACATAAAAGCTTTTTGTTGTTTCATCCCTTTTGGCTGAATAAACAATGCCTGGGTTTGAAGAAGCTATTTCTGTGTCATTTTAATCAGCTGCTAGTCACAGGCTCTCGGTGGAAAAAGGCCTCCCGGTACCGAGGGTAGTTAGTCCCTTTAGATTTATCCTAATTGGAGAAATAAAGGGGCTGCATTACGGGATTATTCCCTCAAGAAAAATAAAAAAAAAACACAGGCAAAGCCTGCCACTTGGGGGTGCAGGCATGCTGGGCTGCCACAGCAGCTACAGTGCAGCTTGCCTTGTAATTATGACAGCTGGATTCTTGGTTGTAAAACAGAGATAAGCAGTAAAATTAGCACCGTTGTAGAGAAACGATGCTTTAATACCAGAAGCTTTGTTAAGGCTTTCCAAGTTTCCACTCTCTCCGTACTGAGAGCAAAGCAAACCTCGGGGAGAAACAGGAGTGTTTTCTTTCCAGGCAGCAGTTCTTCGGGGAGATCTCTGGCGTGGGGGCTGAGGTGTAACACCCCGGGTTGCTGTGGAGGTAGTGACGCAATCGCGGGTGTATCTGTGCAGCTCGGTGAGGGCGTGGCTGCAGCCCCCTGAGCGCCGCCAGGTGAGGTCACAGCGAGGACAGGGAAAAGTTTCGGTGAAGGCTGCAATCTCCCACGTGTGCAGAGCGATACAGCCCGCGGGAACGCATCTTCTCGGCTAGCGAGGGATGAGCTAATGCAGGGGAGATTGGTTTTTGTTGTCACCTGTCCTAACCTGCCGGATAATTCGGCGTTGCCCCACCGCTGCTGCCAGAGTGCCGCCGGGGAGCCTTGCCCTGCTGTGATGGGCGAACTCGGTGTGAGCACCACCGAGCTGCGTGCAAGCAGAGAATGCCCTGCGGCTCCGGGTGTCAAACGCTCTCTATCAAGGTGTGTCATTCCTTTTAATTTCATAGTTTAACCAGCTCAAAAAACCCCGGTCCTTTTAAATCTGTACTGACAACGCAAGGCGTTGGAACCAAAACACTTGCAGTGTCAAAGAAAAATGTGATTAATTGCGAGCTCAGATGTAAAACCAGAGCTGTAGGCAAGGGCTGTCACCCTGCCACCGACAGGCATTTAATGGCAGACAAAGGGCTTACAAAATGAAATGCCGAAACTACTGCGAGGTGCCAGACAAAGTAACCAGCAGATCAGACGACTTAACGGGTCGTTTCCACTCCTGATTTCACGATGTCTCTTCTTGTTGTCACGCAGCCAGCCCGGACTCTCAGGTTGTATCTGCAGAAGTGCTTCTCAACAGCGCAGTGCTGCTCAGTACATCCTCCTCACTCGGCAACTGCGTTAAAGATTAATATAATACTTATACGTGATCTTTCACTGTGAAGGCACGTAAAAGGGATGCAAATTACAGATATAAAATACCTGAAGAGCCTCTTGACACCCAGTAGACAATTAGTACTTTTTTCGCTCCTGTAGCTCTATATACCCATGTAGGGCGAAAAAAATATAAATAAAAAAGTATGTAGTGGTCTGACATGAGACCTTCTTGCCCTCCACCTGGGGCTGCTTCTGAAACATCACTGCACTCTTGCTTTGACTTCCTTCCAGTACCGGGCAGGGTGTCATCCTACCCGAGGAGGGAGGGAGGTGGGAGAAGGGACCTTTGCATGTCCCGGTGTAGTGCAAGGTGTCCCTGGGATGTGGTGAGCTTTGAGGTCCCTTCCAACCCAAACCCATGCCACAATCCCGTGATTCTGTGTCAGCTCCCTGCGTGGTTGTTCAGGATTTTAAGCCGAAGCAGCGCACGGCAGAGCGCAGGGCTTGGACAGCGCCTACGAGACAGAAGTTTGCGGAGGGCAAAACGCCTCCGCGGAGGGTAAAACACCTCCATGAGCCGCGTCCACTCACTGACAGATGAGGGCAAGAGCACACAGGGTGCCTAAAACCAAACCAAACCAAGCCACGACACGAGATTTGCCGCGGGAGAGAAACCCCGGGCGGGCGGACCTGCGCCCGCCGTCCGCGCAACCGGGAGCATCCCCGGGATCAGCCGCGGGCGGGGGGGTCCCAGCCCCGGCTGGGGGGAGGGGAGTCCCAGCCCGGTCCGGGCGCTTCTCCCCGCACCCTCCGCATCGCGGGAGCGCGGCCGGGGCCGGGGCGGGGCCGGGGTGTGTCCGGCGGCACCGCCCCCGGGACCGCGCGGGGCGGGCAGGGCAGCGCAGGAGGAGGAGGAGGAGGAGGAGGAAAGGAGACAGGAGAAAGAGGCGGAGGAGCGGCGGGACGCGGCGCGGAGGCGGCGGCCGGGCCATGCTGGAGGCGCGGCGGCACCTGGCGGGCGCGCAGAGCGGGCGGGCGGCGGGACGGGCTCCGCGCTGCGCGTAGGGCGGCGGCGGCGGCAGCAGCGGAGCGGCGGGGGCTGCGCTCGGCCGGGGGACGCTCCACGCCGCGCGGCGCCGGCAGGGACCTGCGCATCCTCGCCGCGCCTCGCAAAGCCTCGCCGGGCGGAGGCACCGCCGCTCGCATCCCTCGGCTGAGGCGGAGGGGAGCAGGAGCAGCAGCAGCAGCACCAGCAGCAGGAGGAGGAGGAGGAGGATGAGCCGCGCGGTGCTGGCCTGGCTGGCGCTCTGCGGGAGCCTGGCGGCGCCGCGCCCCGCCCGAGGTGAGGGGACGGAGGACGCGGGGACGGACGGGGACGGGGGTCGGGGTCGCGCCGGAGCTCCCGCAAAGTCGGAGTGCAAGTGCGCGGGGCACTGGGGAGGCGGCTCTCGGCCGGGTGCCGCTGTCTGGATTCCCCTATTCCTTTATATATAAGGAAAAAAAAAAAAATACTTATCTCTACATTTAAAATACAAGCCGGCGGAAGATCCATCCTCAGACACGTTCTGTTTTGAAACTATGCTTAATTAGAGGGGCAAGAAATGCCCTGAGAGCTTAAATGTAATCCAGATGAGCGGCTGGGAAGGTTTAATGTCCGCAGAGCTGTCCACATCGCTTTTCCCTTCCTCCCCCCACCCCTCCCCGGTCACCGGTCTTGATTGTAATTTGGAGGCTGTTAGCTCCGAGCCGGGGACCCGGCAAACCGCGGAACACTTTGCGAACACGTTCGGGAGCTTGAGCATCTCGGCAGCAGCGAGCAGCTCTTCCCAGGCGACCCTTTCGCTGCCTCGCTCTAATTAGGTCTTCTCCATCTCAAACACCAGCGGCGCTTTCTGGGTGCCTCACCCCCTTCCTTACCAACAACAAAAAAAAACCCTACAAAAAACCCCAAGCCAGAAACCCTGTCAAAAAAGAAAAAGAAAGCCATCCCTACCCCAGAGAGATAACTTTGCAGCTCTTGGGACTTCTCTTTATTATTTACAGTAATCAGTTCGTGCAGGCTGTGGGGGGGTTGTCCCTCCTCGCATTAGAAAAGTTGTAGGGGTTCATCGTGCGGCGAGCTGACGGAGGGGTGTGGGACCGGTCCCCGCTCCGCAGCAGGGTCCGGGGCTGCCCGGGGCGGGGGGCGATCCCTCCCTGCCCGTCCCGCCCGTCCCTGCGCTCCCTCCCGGGCACCCTCCGCGCCGGCGGGGAAGGCGCTGGGCTGGGCTCCGGGCCCGCCGTGGGTCCCCTCCTCTCGCCAGCAGCCCCCCGGGGACCCTTTTTCGTCCTCTGCGAGCTCCGAGCGTCCTCCTGTGCCGCGGATGTTCCGTTCCCTCTGCGTGGTGCCACCCGGCGTGGAGACCCTTCCATCCCCCTGCTTAGTAGAACAACTGTTTTCCTGAGGGGTGCCGGAATATTCCCACTGACTTTTAGACCCGTTCCCCCTCATCATTAACTTTTTTTTTTTTTTTTTTTTTTAGGTTTCAAAATGAAACCAGTGTATCAGTAAAGCTGAATGTTTTATTAGACCTTAAATTATTCAGCACGGTGGCTTCCCAAAATCCGGTAACATTCACACAGTTGGGAGTGAGCATGTGATAGCTTATGCAATATGTCCTTGTACCTGTGGTTTGTTCCCCAAAGTCTCTTTTTAAGCAAAAGATAGCTGTATGTGCCACAAAAGTCTAGACTTGTCATAAGTACTTTGCATTGGGCTTCTGTGGGACTCCTGATAGCTCACATCTGTGACGTTTTTTCATTAAAGTCTACAATTTGCCATGATTTCAGGTAACTTCAGAACAGAGAGAACTTAATAGATTTTCTAGCAGAAGTGAAATAGGAAGGAAAAAAATCCACTTGCTCTGTGATTGCTTGAGCTGTGATTGTTCAGTTAAAGGTTTGTCCTTGGCTTTGGAAAGGAAACAGAAGGATACTAAGTCTTTTTTTTGTTCTGAAACAGAGCAAAATGCTGCTTGACAAGTCTGATATACTGGGTTAATTTTGCTGGCTGTCATAACATTTACTTTTAATAGATCTTCTCAAAGTTACAATGACTCTAAGCACTGTAAGTAACCAAAACTCTTCCAAAAGCAGGTTTTGAACAGTGCAAAACATGTTCCAAGACTACCTGCTATGAGTCCATTTCCCTGATGGTACAGAATGTAAACCAGTGGAAGTGTCATCTGTGCAGTGGTCAGTTCTCACCTGTCTTTTGGGGTAAATTCCAGAAGTTAAGCCATATGCTTCTTTACTGACCTCCGTTTCAAACCTACTGCTAAAGAAAAATACCAGCTGCTTCCCTTGTTGGAGCTCTGCAAAGTAATGATGGAGATCAAAACCCTGTTTAGTCATGATGCCTTAAAAACGTCTTTTGCTTTTTTGTGTTTGGGGCAAATACATAGTATATCAGCAAGTTTGGGGTGGTTTTTTTTTGTCTTGTTGTCGGTTTTAAGGGAGAGAGAAGGGTGAGAAAGATTGAAAGATGGTAATGATAATGATGAAAGAGTCATCTCAATGGGAGACTGTAATTTTCTTCTTCCTGGCCGGTCTGATAAATTTGCAATCTCATGCACTGTAACAGGAGCCTGCTCTTCAGAGATGTGTTTATATGCAAGTACATGATGAAACCAGCCTTCAAGGGTGCAGTGACTTCTACCCCTTAGCTTGCAAGAAAGATGCAGGTGCATTTTTAATAAGCAGTATCCTTTTATACATATTTAAAAACAGCCATAAGCTTTTTACATTTGCTGTTGCTGCTGTTCCTTGGTCGAATTTGAATGCCAGGCACTCTGGTGTTTTACCGTGCGTGGACAGACAGTAACTACCAGGGTGACCACAGAGACCACAAGAGATTATCTCAGGAGGAAGAAATATAGTGCATCCCATGCAAGTACAGTAATACAGGTTCGTGAGTACCACTGCATATTACTTTTAGGGATAAATAAGCCAATACCTTTCAGAACAGTCAGTGAAGACTGGGATCAAAGGAAAGCATAATTTGAAACTGGTGGCTGTTTTGGTTCCCAGACACACCTCTGTCCATGGGGCAAGCTGATCAACCACAGCCAGGGTACTGTAGGTGCAGGACAAATTGGTTTATCCCATGTCTTCATGACAAATGCCTTTGCAAGGGGACATTCTGAAAAACTGCCATTTGTGTCATCTTTGCAGTGACGCTGATCCCTAGGTTCTATCATGGTTCTCCACTTAGCTGTCTGCTGAGTTTTCATGCGTGGTTTGCCTAAAAATGATACTGACATTGCTGAAAACAGGCAAGTCTATCTCTTTTATTTTATGACTGTGTCCTGTCAGCCCGAGAGGAATGCTTCGGAACTTTGAAGGAACCGTTTCAAAGATGCTGCTTTTTCTCCATTACAGTGGGAACCTTCACACTCTCTGAGGCTTAGAAGTTTCTGTAAAGCCTCTTTCTGCAGCTGGAATCAGCTGCAAGGAGCAAAAGTGCTGAGAAGGAAGAGAGGTAAACTGTGGCTTTGTTCTCATGTATCTATACTGAAAGGCTGAAAAGATCACAGAGACTTTTAAAGACCAAGATTCTTCTGTTTTACTGAATGCCTTTGCATCTTTGGACAGCATCTGCTTCTGTACAAACTGCTGACAGTGTGACCCTGCATAATGATTTTCACTGTTCTTTTAACAAATTACATTTGTATTCAAATTGATTTTCCATGACTGCTCGTATAGCCTCCAGAAAGCGTATAGAGGATATACTATTGTATTCTGTACATGTCTGGTCAGCCCAGGACAAAATTTGATGTCAAGCCATGCATTAGTATAACTGGAATTAATCGTTCTGGTAGTATTAGTTGGGTTTTTTTATGTGTCCAGCTTCCTATTTCACTGCCCTTTATGTCCTTATCCTTTATGTCTCTTTTCAAAGGATATACTTCACACAATGTTGTGTATCAATGGCAGCACAGGCGAAAGGGTCACTGTCTTATCTTCCCTCCTCCACATTTTTTCAATTACCATCCAGTTGAAAATCAAGGAAATGATCCACTCTGGAAGTTATTCCAAGAGACAATAACTTTTTATTAAGATTTTTATGCCTTAAATTAGCTGTTTGTGCAGCACATGTCCCTACAACAGCAGCAACAGACTCACAGCCTGATACCCCTTCAGCGTAAGTGAAGATATCTGGGGAGGCTGTGTTTGAGAAACTGCAAGAGTCAGAGATAAATCTCTTTGTTATTCTCAAATTTACTGTGAGTCACACAGGAGTTGGCTTGCTGCTGTTTTCATCTTCTTGGGCTCCTAAAAGTTTCAAACTCGGGTAAGCCACAGAGCCAGAAGTATTCCTGAAATCCTAAAGGATGGTTGGTGCCGCATCATAAGTGAGATGAGATGTTATGAAAAAATTTTTCCCTGAGGGTGGGGAGGCCCTGGCACAGGTTGCCCGGAGAAGCTGTGGCTGCCCCCGGATCCCTGGAAGTGTCCAAGTCCAGGCTGGACGGGGCTTGGAGCGACCTGGGATAGTGGAAGGTGTCCCTGCCCGTGGCAGGGATGGCACTGGATGGGCTTTAAGGTCCCTCCCAACCCAGGCCATTTATATGGTTCTGGGTTTCATTGCAGCGGACTTGAAGCCCAGCTTGAGTTTGAATAAATATGGGTTGAACAGCAAACAGGTATTAATTTATTTTAACTTTCAAAACAGGTTCACAATGAAAATACAGTGAAATCTTAGTCAGATGGTACGTTAGAAAATAAAAGATGAGTCACAAGATTCAAATCCAAAGAAGGATTGTAAGACCATTAACATCCGCAAAACTAAAACCTCTGGAAAATGCTGGTTTTTATTGGAGGGCCAACACACATTTTTCACTTAAATTTAAGGGGACAACCTAGGCGAAAGGCAACATCAGCATAAATTCAGCGTGTTGTGTCAGTTTGAGGAATAATGGATCTAAGTGTCCCTTTTCATAGGAAACTTGGATCTTGTGCTTGAGGGAGAACTGCTCACTGTGTGTAGTGTCAGCAGGGCATGGCTGATTTTCTAATGATCGGTGCAGGGGGTACAGCAGCTTTTGTGCCATTCTTATTGCAGGACCAGAGCAGGGATCCGTCCACAGCCAGTAGCTGCAGTTGTGGGTGCTCGGAAAGCAGGGACTGAACCAGCAGCTGGTGTCCCAGGAATCTGGAGGCACGGAATCCGCGACATTTCTTTAGGGTTTTATCAAATCTAGCTCTTGCTGGTGAGGGAATATACTTCATATACTGGTGGGGCTTTTTTCTATTAATTTGTTTGTGTGGGTTTTCTTCTCTCTAATCAGCGAGTTGTGTTACCTTTCATCACAGTGGGGGTGTCCTATTTTAAGTTTCGAAAGCTGAGAAATCAAGCAGACCATGATTACCTAATAAAGTCTCTAGCTAATCCAGCTAATAACTATATATGGGGTGTGTGTGAATGTATTATCATATGAAACACACATAAAAACATCTTAATTTTACATAATACATAGTAGCTATGTGCATACATGCTCTACTTTGGGTATATTTTAGGTTTATGTACACTTCAGAGATCGTACAGAGGAATTGCAGCCACTTATGTGCCTCTTAGAAGTTTGGGTAATGTTAAATAAGACCTCCTCATCCTATGAATTCACGAGGCACAGCTCTGTATTTTAAGTAAAAATTTGTTATATAAAACAAAAGCACTGTTTAGGAGATTTGGTTTTGGTATTTTTTTTGAGATTATTGATAGTATTCCTCACTCCACGAACCTAAAACTTTTTATCGAGCAGTCATTTATTGGCAAATAGGAAGTTTTATGACTTTTATATATAAGAGTTGGGTGAAATTGTTTGAAAATAGAGAGGAAAACATTCACATAAACACAGAATAGGCTGAGTTGGAAGGGACCCACAAGGATCATTTAGTCCAACTCCTGGCCCTGCACAGGACTATCCCCTAGAATCCCACCCTGTGCATCCCTGGGAGCGTTGTCCAAACGCTCCTGGAGCTCTGGCAGCCTTGGGGCCGAGACCATTCCCTGGGGAGCCTCTGGGGAAGAACCTGATGTCCATCCCAAAGCTCCCCTGACACAACTTCAGGCCATTCACTGGATCCTGTCCCTGTCACCACAGGGCAGAGCTCAGTGCCTGCCCCTCCTGTTCCCCTCAGGAGGAAGCTGTACCTGCGATGAGTCTCCCCTCAGCCTCCTGCGGCTGAACGGACCCAGCGCCCTCAGCCTCTGCCTACACGGCTCCCCCTCGAGGCCCCATTGAAGGGCCTTCCCCTCAAGGCCCTTCGATGACCGTGTTCATTGCCCTCCTTAGGCCACTCTCTAATACTTTAATATCTTTTTTATATCGTGGTGCCCCAAACTGCACACAAAGTCCCAGGTGAGGCCGCCCCAGCCCAGAGCAGAGCGGGACAATCCCGCCCTGGCCTGGCCGGCCATGCTGGGCCTGGTGCCCCCGGGACAGGGATGTCCCTCCTGGCTCCAGGGCACTGCTCGCTCTTCTCCCTCTGGCCATCGACCAGGAACCCCACAAGTCCCTTTCCAGGGCACTGCTCTCCAGCCTCTCATTCCCCAGTCTGTCCGTACAGCCAGGGTTGCCCCATCCCGGAGGCAGAATCCGGCCCCTTCTGTAGCTGTCCCTCACAGGCTGATGATGGCCCATCTCTAATTTGTCGTGGCCTCTCTGCAGGGCCTCCCTGCCCTCGAGGAAGTCGACAGCTCCTCCCAGGTTGGTACTGTCTGTGAACTTGCTCAGTATTCCTCCCAGTCCTGCATCCAGGCTGTTAATGAAGATGTTGAGGAGCACAGGGCCGAGGATGGAGCCCTGTGGGACCCCACCAGTGACAGGTCCTCAGTCTGTTGTCACCCCATTCACCATAACCCGTTGTGCCTGAGCCAGCTGCTCACCCATCCCATGATGTGTTTATCCAGCTGTGGGGTGGACATTTTGTCCAGAAGGATCCAGGGAAAGACAGTATGGAAAGCTTTCCTGAAACCCAGGAAGATTCCATCAGCTGGCTTCCCTTGATCCACTGGGTGGGCCACCTTGTCATTAGAGGAAATCAGGTTTGACAAGCAGGACTTTCCCCTTATGGAGCTGTGCTGGCTGTGACCAGTGACCACCCTGTCTTCAGGTGTTTTTCAACACCTCCCAGAAAAATCTGCTCCATAACTTTACCAGGCACCAAAGTGACACTGACAGGCCTGTAGTTTCCAGGATCACCCCCCTTATCCCTGAAAACAGTGTTTTCTAGCCTCCTGTCAGCCAGGACCTCTCCAGATTCCCAAGACTGCTCAAAAATCATCAGGAGAGGTTTTGTGATGACATCAGCAGCTCTTTGAGGGTTCTCAGATGAATCCCATCAGGTCCCACAGCTTTGTAGGGATCCAGCTGGAGCAGCAGGTCCCACACAATCTCAGGATTGACAGGGGGTTGATCATTCTCACGGTCATGGTCCTCCAGCTCAGGCACTGGGACTCCCTCAGTCCATCCGTGTCGAAGAAGGAGGCAAAGGATGCATTAAACAGCTCTGCCCTGTCCCTGTCCCTGTTTGTGGGGTGACCACCCTCGTCCTGGAGCAGCACAATGTCATTTTTGCACTGCCTGTTGCCATGACTGTATTTGGAAAATCTCTTTTTGTCGTCCCCCACAGTTCTGGCAGCTCAAACTCCAGCTGAGCTTTGGCCACACAAATTTTCTCCCTACAGTGGCAGCAGCATCTCTGCATTCTGCCCATGTCACCTGACCCTGCTCACACTGGGTATGCACATTCTTTCCCTGCCTTATTTCCAGGAGGAGACCCCTGTTCAGCCAAGCCATCCTTCTGCCTCGCCTCATTTAAATGGAGAATCTCGGATTACCTCGGCTCTCCCAACTGCGGCAGCAGAAGGACAAGTTTTCGGGTTTAGGAGTTAGGATTTTAAGCACAGTATTTAAAGCAGCAGGCTGAAGTGCGCAGATGACAGCAGGGAGGAGCAGCAGATGGATAAGTAGGCTCAAGAAGATCAGAGCTCCTTGAGCAGAGCCAGGGCAGGAGCCCGGCACATCCCAGCGGGAAACTGACGATGCGAGTTAAAAATGTGCTTCAGTTTTGGGGTGGTTTGTGACCTCAGAGGCTGCAGGGGACAGGGCGGGGAGCCAGGCCTCTACAAGAGGAGGAGGGAGATTGGATGTGGGATGTTCCCAGGTGGTGTGTGGGAGAGTGAGGTCAGATCCAGAGGCATAAACTGCCCAGGATGCAATTTCTCTTGAAACTGACTCTTGATTAAAGGCACTGAGAAATTTTGCAACGCAAAATGCTCCATCAGAATATTGCAATTCTGTACATGCAGAAGTTTAACCAGTGAACAGCCTCACTCTGGAGTGTAGCTTGCCCACCTGGGACACTGATAGCATGAGCTCGGGTGACTGTTAAGCAGCTCACGCTATGGATTTGAACCCAAGAGTTTCACATTTTTAATTTCAACGCAAAACATGGCATTTTCTCAGTGTTTTGCAAATAACCTTCTCTCCTTCTTCCTGCCCCTCACCTCTTGCAACTAATTTTTTCCTTGATTGTTTTCCATTCTAAACAGCACACGGCATTTATGCATAGCCAGATTTATGGCCCTACTGTTGGAAAAAACTACAATTTAGACATAGAGAGCTTTTTGTTAACATCTTTGAGTATTCTCACAATAGTAACTTTTTGACAGACCAAAAAAAAAAAACCCTCACCAAACGTGAAAGAGATGACTGCTTTGCTAATTTTTAGCTGCAGTAATTTTATTTGCTGCGCTTCTGTGTGGGGAGGCTGACAGAATTTCTGCAAAAAGCCTGCTTTTTTTCCTGTCATTGTCAAGATGCTGTGTCAACCTGCGTAATTACGGAGAGCTGTGACAGCAGTGCATAAATAACAGTAATTTCTGGCATCTGATTACCCGTGTCTTAGGTTTCTGCAACAGTGAAGCTACAACAGATCACACAAGAAATGCTTATGGGTAAGACTTGCATGCATCAAGCATAAGCGTGAAAAAATAGAAAACAGAAGACCTTAGATTTATTTTATGTTTAGCATTTATTTACATCTTTCCATCCATCTTTTCCTCATACACAACAGCTTCTATCAGTGCTGGGTGTCATTGCACACAACCAGCCCCTCTAATCCAGGTTTCCACCCTGATTACTCTTTATTACATTCCTTTAGACCATCCTGCTTTAATTTGTTTGCCAGAGTTTGTTTGTTTGTTTGTTTGTTTGTTTTTTCTGTGTTTCTAGTTAATTATTATGTTTACAGACAGTGTCGTGGGCTTTGAGTCTGATCTTTGTATTTTTTTTTTTTTTTTTACCTTTTTTTTTTTTACTATTTTTACTTTTTCCAGCTCGGGCTCTTGAAATAGAGATGGAGAAACTATTATATGCAATGAAACTTGTCAGATTCCTTGCTTGTGTGAGGAATTGCATGGCATTGCCTTACAAGGTCCTTTCTAGGTTAAAAACTAAGGCCTACTAGCTGATTGCTTTCAGATACTATTCCAGAACTATTTTAAAACCGTGCAATGCTGTTTATTTGAGCAATTTTAAGGGAAGATTGGATTGATACTGTGAATAGTGTGCAGTGTGGATGGGGGAAATGATGTGATGTTGTCATGGGAAGTAGCTAAAATGACCTATTCTATGCTCTCTTCTATGCTGCATCCTATATATGTTCCTTTAAGGATGCTTTTGTGTAATTTCTTTAATGTCTTTTTTATGGGTTAGCTTCAGACCTCGTGCAAAATGGTGCATTGCTTATAGATAGTCCTTCAGGATAAAGATCAGCCTCTTTAATAATGACTTTCATTTTCCTGGGTGTGATCAAGCCCATCCTAGTCTAACATATTGGCTTTCTTCACTAGGCTTCTCTTCAATCTGGTATCCGTATTCAGGGAGAGGATTTCTTTCAGAAATTTCTCTTAGAAGTGCTATGTTTTTGTACTGTTGCACAGTCACATGAACATTCTGGTTCCTTCCAGTGCTGGCTTTACTCAGCCTTAAACTCTTCTCCAAATGTGGGTCTTGTGGTTCAGCCTGTCACAAAACTCATAAAAAGAAAAAAAAAGGTAATTGAAGAAATGTCAGGCATAGCTGGGAACGTGGTGTCAGATGTATCCTTTCTTTTGTGAAATCCATTGGGGAAGGAAAAAAAAGCAAGATTCTGAACAAGAGCTCTGAAATCAGCTGGAATAAAGTGTGATTGACCACATATATTGACTTAATGTTAATACTACATCTATATTGCTTCACACAGCAAGAGCAGTGATTGTTCTAGTTGCCTCAATGTCTTCCAGTATAGATGGAAAATTACAAACTAATATGCATTTAAAATCAAAGAATTATAGAGTAATCAAATGGTTTGGGGTGGAAGAGAGACCTTAAATCTCATCTTGTTCAACTTCCTGCTATGGGCAGGGACACTTTCCACTATCCCAGGCTGCTCCAAGCCCCATCCAGCCTGGCCTTGGACACTGCCAGGGATGGGGCAGCCACAGCTTCTCTGTGCAACCTGTGCCAGGGCCTCCCCACCCTCACAGGGAAGAATTTTTTCCTGATATTTAATCTAAACCTGCTCTCTGTCAGTTTGAAGCCAAAATGCTGAGTGTGGGTAAATGAGGAGTAGCAAAAGGTGCAGCTCTGACTTGTGGGTCAGAGGGTTTTGGTCGCAGAGGGGTGAAACAAGTGCCTGGTCTGTAGGAAACTTCCTGAGTCTCCAAAGATTTTTGCTCCTAAACATGGCTGAGATGAGCCACTCTGCCCTGTGAGGTTTGACAGTGTGGCCAAGCCCATCTGATTTCTTTGCCACTGAGTTTTCTCTAATTCCAGCACTGGTGATGGTCTTAGAGCAGTAAAATTCTCTGGTAGTTCATATTGGGGTGACTTAGGGCAGGACCAGGGAAGTCCCAGTGATGGTCAAGGAAGGGAGGTGGGGAGAGGGAGACAGGGGCGAGTGGCATGGATAGGGCTATTCATGATTCCTTTGGAGGGGGTTACAGGTTGTGTCCTCAGTGACAGTTTTACACATTTTTTTGCCAAGAAATACATTTCTGGACCGACCCTGAGGCACAGGATGCCAGTTCTCTCCCTGCCTCGTGTATAGCTGTGCACTGCCCACCATGGAAACCAGGTGCAGAAGTCAGATCCATGAGTATCCATCGTGTTCCTGTGTGCTTTGCCTTGGCATGGGTGAAAGCAGAGGAGCAGATTCTTCGTTTTTCCTGGCGTCTCCCAGTCCTAAGAGCCATCTCACCATCCTGGGGCAGATCCAGTGTTGATTAGCTAGACCGTCCCAGTAGGTTCTTTTGCTGAGGACAGATTACAGTGTTTTCCTTCCCTAATTATTTTGTTGCAAATATTTATCTTGCGGATAAAGATCTCTGCTGGGCCATGCAGAGCAAGCGAGGCTCAGGAGCTCCTCATGTGCTCTCAGTGGAACAGGAGGAGCTGTTCCTTACAAATCCTGCTCTGGCTTGTTTCCAAGCAAGAAAACTGCTTTAAAACTATCAGAGAGTCAATGTGGTTCTGGCTCCTTCATTCAGACCAGCTGAAGGCTGAGCAGGAAGAAAGAAGAAGATAAAACGAGTAAAATCATTCTGTGCTTCAGTTACTTCAGGAGGAAAAAGAGAAAACTCTTCAAAATGTCTGACTAGTGATTGACTAATTTTGACCAATTAGCCCGCTCCTTGATTATTTGGGTTTTTTGATAAACAAATTTTTAATTTTTTTTTAAAATTTCCTGTAGAGATCAATAAATAATTAAATATCAGTACATTGGTTTCTTTTCCTGTTGAATTCTGGTTTAAGTGTGACACTTTTAGAAAAATCTGAACAGAATTTTAAATTCTACCTAAAAAAATTCCTTTTGAGGCAGAGGAGAGAAGGAGAAATACCCCCAAACTGTGTGCTATAATTTGTTTGGTTTCGTTGTTTTTTGGTTTTTTTTTTTTTTTAATCTAGAGGATCACCATTTGCAGAGCTGAAGAATCGTAGCAAAAAACTATACTTGTAATGATTTTTGGGTTCAGGTGCTAGCATCTCTCATAGCAATCTCCTGTCTCTTGTGTCACATCAAGCTTTCTTTTGTGTCATTGGGCCCACATCTTTTATTCTTGATGTGTGTGTACCTTCCATCCCTGAAGTCTGAAAACAAAGGTCAATACATCATGTAGAAAAACACAACCACTTTTAAGAGAAATAATGAGATTTGATGGCTTCTGCCTGATAAAGGCCATGTTTCGGGTCTCCTGTGGTGCCAGCTCCTGTGTTGCAAGCTCAGCACCGGCTTGAATATCCAACTCGTGTGTGTGTGAGAGACAAGTGTTAGGGTACTGGAGATATTTACCCAAAGAGTTTCAGGGATCTCACAAACAGAGAGTCATCTGGAAATGCCTTTTCAGGAGAACTCTCAGGTAATGTCATTCAGTGTTATTCTCACTTTATTACTGTGCACGCAAGAGATTCTCGTTTCTTTTTCATTTTCAAAATGAGGTGCAAGAAGCTTTTAGAATTGAAATTGAAAATGCCTGGTCTGTTTACAGCATGGTGTATGTATTTTGTTAACAGCTGGACTAATTTTTAAAAGCCTTTTATGTAGGATCTCAGAACAAATTTTCTGTAGAAGAAGCAGCTGTGGAAAGAGCCCAGTTTTGCTCTGCCCCATTTTTCTGTTAAGATACAGAAGTAAGATTGCTGAAGATTTTAGAGATATTACACATGTTCTTTGAAAAAGAAAGACATAAAAGACACAAAATTGCTGTTGTAGTAGATTACAGGCTGTGGTGTGTATCTGCTGAAATTGGCCTTATGGAAGGTGCTTCTTCAAAGCTGATGTAGTTTACAAAATAAAATACCATCTTCTTTTGCCTCATACTGTCCCTGAGTCACCCCTGCTCTTTGGCTTCACCCAGAGTTTGTGCTTTGGGGAGCAGCCTGAGGGGTGGGCATCATCATTCCATGGCCAGACATCGTTCCACCAGTGATTGGTGAATTCCTATTTCTTCTGCCTGGGTAAAAAGGGAGAGTATTTAGCTTTGATGCTCTTTAAGGCATAGCAGATCCAGTATTTTCCCAGTGGAAATGAGAACTTTGAAGAAATTGCATCTCTGTGGAGTTTGTGGTGTAGTGCCGGCGTTGTTCTTGGGGCAGCAGAGATGTGTCCGCACGTGGTCCTGTCAGAACTCATGAGCAGCCTGGTTATAGGTGGCAGTGGCACGAATTGCACAAGGAAGGATTAGCTGGGGAGGATGGGTCATTGCTGTACTACCATGCAATTTTTTTGTTGGCTTTTGGCTTTTCCTAGCATACCTGTAAGTACTAACACAGGACAGATCTTTATATAGCATTTACATTCTGCAGTGTTCACCAAAAAGTGGAGAGAGCTGGTGATGCTTGTAGACAAAACAGGCTTCTGCATTCAGTACAGCTGTCTCAGGCTGTCAAAAAATTTTCTGGGAATGTTCCCTTGCATTAAAAATAACTATATTTATCCTTGGTATCTGTGTAGTGACCTAGTTTGTTTATCACTAACTGCCTTGAATTTTCAGACTGCATGTGCTGCTGTCTGGAAGAGTAAAAAATAAATTTATTTATACATTTACTTATTTATTCATCTATTTCTGTGGAAAGAGGTGTAAATCTCTTCTGTTTGGCTGGATTTTTTTTTCTTCAAGCCTGAGACTTTCGTGAAGTCCTAATTTCTTCTTTGCACAAAGGCTTTACATGGAGTTCTTTTACTTTTCCTGGAACTCTTCAGTTAATTGAAAGCCTTCTAATAGTTCTGAAAATAAGCAGTGTTACAAGTTATAATGGAGCAGAACTAGAGCTAGGTGCAGCTGCAGTACACTTAGGGCAGGAAGTGCAGACAAAAGGCTTCACTGTGTCAAACATGATGTTATTTGAAAGTGTTTTCAGGTTTTGGATTTATATTACACCTTAACCAGCTGCTTTTCTCTGGGCTATTATTTTATCCCTTTTTCTTTCTTTCTTTCTTTTTTTTTTTTTTTTGTTTCCCAATTTGAACTCAGTTGAACTTCAGGATTTTTGGTTTTTCAGTTGGTGGTTCAAAGACCAAGGGCCCTGATAGATGTTAATCCAAACTTGATGTTGAAAGTAGGTTGCTTTTCAGAGTCAACTTTTTGAGGAATATGGATTTTTGTGGCTTCTCTTGATTTTAATAATGCAAAGACACTTCTGTTGAATACAGCCAGAATAACTTTACACTGAAGCTGCCTCTAGATTAATGTCTGCAGCTTTGCCAAAACTATTATCTATATTGCAAGCTGTCACTTTATGTCCAAACTAAATAATTAAATCTTCAGATCAGATGTGCAGTTTTTTATTATTATAGACATAGTTTAGGATTTTATGGTTTCAAAGAAGCTTTGGGAAAAAAGAACTGTATTACAGCCTACTAGAGAATGGGCTGAAACCTCTCTGAAATTTTGGGTTGCTAAATTGCATTTTTGGGTTTGGATTCCTGTTTTTCGGGCAGAAACGGAGATAAAAACTGCCAGCACTGCATTAGGTGTGTCATGCCTTGGTCACTGGGAGCCTCCTTATGGTCTGATCTGGGGCCCTTAGTGTGGTTGCTTGCCAGCAGTTACATAAAACATTTATCAATTTTTTTTTATACAAAATGGCGAAGTCATCCTTTTGCAATATGCCAGCTGAGTAACACTGTTTGTACCCGAAATGAACACCATTGTCTTTCAAACGTAGGTGGTGCAGGTGGCTGTTTACTTCTGCCAACAGCTCGAGCCCTGTGTTGCCAGGGAGGAGGGAAACCTAAGGGACCACCCCTAAAACGAGCTGTGGGTGGAAACTTCCCTGCTGGGGGAAGCTGGAAACTCATAATTTCTGATGTCACATCTCAAACCTCTTCCCCACCTCTGCTTTTGCAGTTACAGGGGACTGAGCAAGGGGGGAAAAAAAAGACAACCTCTCCTTGGGCCAGTGGGACAGGATGGACAGGATGGACATCCGAGGGTGCTGGGGGCTGGGCAGTGCCTGTGCAGGGTGAGACATCTGTCACCTCTGGGAGGCCCAGGGAAGACCCTCATGGCCAAAGAAAGGTGAATGCTGCACCCATATTCCAAAAAGTCCAAAAGGTTGACTGAAGGGGAAGGAAGCTCCAGCCTGGTCAGCCTTGCTTGGTCCCTGGGAAAGTCACGGAGCACCTTCCAGGGTATGGGATGGAGAAGGTGGCTTGGAGCTGTCAGCATGGGTTTACTGGGGATAAATCCCACCTGAGCCACCTGATGTCCTGGGAAGGAGTGACTGGGGTGTGGATGGGGGGAGGGCAGTGGCTGTCCTGTGCCTGGGCTGGAGCAGGGCCTTGGCACTGTTGCTGTTCCCACACCCAAGCTGGACCATGATGTCTGGGGAAATGGACAGTGAGATGGATAAAAAATGGTTTGGATAATGAGATTCACAGGGCAGTAGAGGATCAGTCACATCACTCTGGAGATTTGTGATAAGTGGGGTCTGTCTGGGGCCTCATCTGTTTCACATGTTCATCAGTGCTCTGGATGAGGTGACCAGGGGATGCCCTCAAGGCCAGGGGTGCCACCAAGAGAGGCCACGCTGGGCCAAAAGGACCTGTGAGAAACAACAAATGCCAAGTCCTGCCCTGAGAGGGCAGGGAGAGCCCCTGTGAGTGCATGGATGTTTAGTTTTTGAATTTCCAGTTTAGGAAAGCCCTGGATAAATGGTTGTGAGGTCTGGACCCCCCGCCCTGCAAACAGAGGGATCTCATCTGTAGGACCAGGGCTGTGTCATTGCAGGGGCAGATTTGGGGCAAAAGAGCAGCCCCCAGTCCCTGCAGAAGGCTGAGGCTGAGGAGACAGGGACAGACCCCTCACAGCAGTGCATGGCAGGAGAGTGAGAGCTGCTTTCTCTATAAATAGGACCCTCACTGGGGGTAAGGATGAAGTCTCATGCCCCTTGTAACCCCCATTTTGAGTATCTGTGTGAGGCTAAAGCATTGTTCAATTGCCTTCTGCAGAATTGTCTCTCCTTTCAATGCAAAGAATAGGATTGTATTTTATGCAGATGCTAGCAAAATAAAATCTAAGATATACAGGGTGCATCTGGTGTTCTTTGGTTTTGTTTGCTCATTTACTTTGTAATTGTTGCTTATCATTAATAAAGCAGACTTAAACAACATTAAACAAGCTGTGATTTTCAATGTTGTGGTTTTTTCGTTTTGCAGTTTTCACTTTATAGTCTTGCAGTTGTGTGGGCTGGCAGTAAGAACCCCAAAACAAAGATTTACTTGCATTATTAACTTTCCTTTATTTTTGTTTATGAAATCCGAGTGGGGAAAAAAAATGGGTAGCAATATGTAGAGATTCTTCTTGGATATTTTCCTCCTGGAGATGGTAATAATAGAAATGTCCAATTTCCAGATTGTGACAGAAAACCATGGCACTTTCGAGCACATTGGAATGAAGTTATGAGCCTGCATTTTAAAGTGAATTCTGGATTTGTCACAAGAGATCTCAGATGAAACCCTCCTACTGAGATGATGAGGTTTATAGATTTAAGATTCAGTGATCATGCAAAGAGTTTAACAACTCTGCTGATATGAGTGTTAAGGGAAGAAGTTAAAATGAACCGAATTGGTGATTCATTTTGGTTACACTCTGGGGGAAGAACAGACATTTTCTAATAATTAATTATCTAATTTAAAACCTCCGTATTTCTTGACTGAGGTAAAAAATGAGGTATTTTGTATAATAAAGCAGCTGATCTTTAAAACTAATGGAAAGTGCTGTTATATTTTTCACAAAAACTACAGGCGCTTCAGTTCACTGGCTCTGCCTCAGGAAATCAGTTTCAAGCAAATTAGCTAGTAAAATGAATGTACCCTGCACTAGTTTATTAATGAAAGCACTGTGTAAACACAGCTGATCAGTATATGGCAGTCTGCATAAGAAGAGAAATAAAAATATGCGTAAATTAAATGGTCTTGATTACTGACCGTTGATCATGAGCTGTGTTTCTCCTAGTTCGGTATGAAATGTTTCTTTTTGCTTGAAAAACGAAAATGTGTCAGTCCAATAAACCAGGCAGTTTTCATTGGCTTTGATTGCCCTCATTGCAGATTGAGAGCACGCAGCAGAAAACTTAGAAGTGAGAAAAAGGCACAACCTTGCAGTGCTGTGCTTCTGGAAAATGTGCTCTGAGATGCAAACACGTCACCCTTTATCACAAAAGCCACTGACTGAGGGTTGTGCTCAGGATGAATGATCAGATTTCTGATCATGCTTACACCAGGATACCCTCCCAGAGGGAGAGAGTCGCAAATATCATGACCCACTTGGTAGGGGCCACGATGTTCATTATAAATTCCCATCAGGCTGAACAAAAATGCCAATCCACATGTCAGGGAACTCTTATGTTTTTTTGTATAGTTGCCTTCCACTTTCAAAAGCTTTGGTTCACAAGCCCTTAAGTTTTACAAACTCCAACAAGGTCCCAACTCCTGCAACAAACTTCAGGTAAGAAGCTCTCAGCTTTTACAATTAACTTTGACAAGCTGCCAGTCATTTTAATAAACTTTGTTACGGAATAAGGTGTAGAATATGATGCCCAAACAAAGCAAAAGAGGAGAGAGATAAATGTGGAAGAGAGGGAAAGAGAACAAGGACCACCACTCCTTAGATCCCATGTTGGTCCTGCCACATGGATGGTCCTGGTGTGGGCTTAACAAAGAGAATGAGACAAAAAGGGAAGAACTGATCCACTTCCTTTCATAGTTTACCTGGTGCACATCTTGCATGTAAAACAGATTTTTTGTGCCATTGTGTTCCTGCACGTGCAGCCCTTTTGAGTCCTGCAGGAAGCAAGGTGCAAGGTGCACCTGGCACAGGTGCAAGAACAAGAATGTGTTTTATTTTTTAGCCATTGTCTTGAAATCCAGTTGTGCAAGCATCCTATTGCTGCTCAGGTAGTTTCTGATCTTGAGCATGAAACTGCCTTGCAAATATTAAGAGCAATAATTGGGGTAAGTAGTACATCTGCCTCTCTTTTCATAAGAATGTGTATTGAATCCCTGAATCAGTGGCATGGCAGAAGCCTTCATGGCAGTTCTTTGAAGACTGTGGTTAAGTAAATCTCTCCAATTCTGTTCTCACAGTGTCTAGGGACACACTGGCTGGCACCATAGATTGTATCAGCCAACCACACAAAAGAAATGAAAGAATCCCCAAACCTTGCAGCCTCGGGATAAGAGAAAAAGCTGCCTGAGCACAGATGGAGCCTAATGAAATGAGGCTGTGATGGTCAAAGTGGCTGCAGTGATCCCCTGGTATAACTCAAGGTCGGGGATGTGGTGTGACACACAGAGCTTTAAGGATGGGTTCAGAGAAGATGAAAGGCAGCTTTGTTGAACCTCTCAGAAACATCTTCCCACAGCTGAAAGGTGACGTGGGAGAGAATGAGACACAGGCTGCTTTGGTGACAAATTTTCAAATACATGGAAGATTCTGCTGGACTTCTTGTTACTGAGTAATTGATGGTGCATTTAGAGAGGCTTCAAAGAGCTTTGAAAACACAGAGCGGTGACATATGTGGGATGTGATGGGAAAGAGCGAGAAAATGGAGCCAGGAAAGGACAGTAATGATCAAGATAAAGCAAGAGCCTTGTGTAGTGCTCTGCAACAGCATTTGGAAAGCCTCTGTTCCGTTGCCTCTGTTCCATTTCTGAAGGCCTGAGAGACAGATGACAAATTAATACAAACCCCACTAAATGAGAACTTGGGGTGATTAGCTGTGCCAGTGGCTAGGAAAGGCACTGCCTTGGGGGAATAATTAGGGAAAAAACTGGCAGAACATCAGCCAGCTCCTCACTCTCGCCCATTTTAGAATCAAGTGGCAAGCAAAGTAATACTGGTCAATATTGCAATATTATTTCTGTTCCATATAAGCTATTATAATTCAGGATTCTTCATATAATGGCAGGAAATCAGGGTCCCTGGAGACTTGGAGGGAGTAGTTCACTTGTTAATGTGCTTCTTGGAGAAATTAATGATTAGGGCTCAACTCTTTTCTCTCCCTTATCCATATCTCTCTTTCCAGAAATTCCAGTGTGCATCAGGAAAAGCTCCTCTGTCTGCCCTGAGGGTGCAAACACATGAAGTATGTAGGAAAAGGGGAAAAGCTTTCCCATAGGAAGTTTCTAAACCAAGTAGTTGAACATGTCCAGCTGGTTCTACTTGGACAGAAAAATGCATTGTATCCACACTGCTTGAGCTGATGGAGAGTGAAAAATGGTAATCTGAGCAAGAGAGCATGAATTTGTTACAAAGATCTTGGAGAAAAATCCAAATTATTCCAGTACAAGGTCCAGTGACTGTATTTCTTCAAAAGAAAAGCGTAAGCAGGAGGGAGTCTCTTCTGTAAAGTGAGAGATGTGGGGAACTTCCAAGCTCCCAGACCCGAAAGTGTGTACAAGTATTGCTGGGCTGGGGTCTGAAAACCCATTGCTCTCCATGCTGCCATGGGCTCTGTCTTTGCCCTCGTTTCCAAGGACAGGAATTCCAGATGCCTCGGCCTGGAATGCTCCATAGTTACTCCAATCTAACGTGGATGATTAGGAGACTATAAGTCTTGGGACCAATTGTGTAGTCAATTGAGAGATCATTTCAGATTTAGTTCAGGAAAGTCAAAGTGCAAGTCATTTGGAAAAAAAAAGGTGATGGAAAAAAGCATTTTTTAACATGGTTTTCAATAGAAATAATATTTGTTATAATATTACACAGAATGCTGGATCATTATTGCATGCAGACCTCACCAGTCTCATCAGCCTTCACAAAGCAATCTGGTGGATGATTTAATTGAACTGACTCAGAAAATTATTGACTTTAGGCAGCACCCGCAAAAGTTTCAGGTGACCATGTGTAAAGATTCAATGAACTCATTGGGTACTGGAGCATGTCGCATGTGGGAAAGAGAGGAAGGAATGTGATTTCATGTTAGGCAACACTAGTCAGGTCCAATTTCTCCTGCAGGAGGAGAAGCACAGCTCTGGACTAAGTTGTGATGAACAGCACATGTTGGTAGTTTGAGGCTCTGGTCTGCTAACTTGGGCCACATGGAGGTCATTGCTCCCCATTAGTGAAACTTATTTGTTTGTTTCTTTTTCCATTCTTAGGAATTTAAAAACAAACAAACAAACAAGAAACAAAGAAAAAACACACACACACAAAAAGATTCACACGTCCTTTGGAACAGGAAGGAATCTAAGTTCTTACTGACAGTTGAGACTTCCTAGCAGAATTTCTGTGAAAACAGACCTCTTATCAATTTTGTAAGTGCAGAGTCAGAACTGTCCAGTGGGAAACGAGACTTGTGAGTTAATTTGATATGGGACCCTGACTTCCATTCGTGCTCTATTTTCAGAGTCTGAGCTGCCAAGGGAAGATGAGGAGCTATCCTTTTTGTCTCTAGCTCCCATTTTCAGAATATTTTAGGTGTCTTGTCCTTAAATAGTATTTGAAAAACTGCATCTATTAAGACCTGAAAATATTGGAACATGGAGAGAGTCTCTCCTTATATCTCCTGTCTGCACAAACCAAGGAAGGGCAGCATTGAAACAATTGTGCCTTAATTTGCTCGATTCTTGAAACAGTTGAAATTAGTTTTTATTCCCTCTTTAAGATCAAAATGGCTTGTCTTAAACTCTAGCTAAAATTAAACCATATTTAAATATTTTTAATTTTTTACTTGACTCTTTGGGAAAAAATGATAAAACATATCGGTCTTTTTGTCCTTAACTTTTTAAATCTTGGATTGTGAAAAGACCTTAAATAGGACATTATTTGCTCTCAGAGTAAACATAGAATAGAAGACAGATCTGGCACAGGTTAACTTTTTTGTTCAGTCCTGCAGGAAACAATAAAATGGCAGACCATTTTGGAGACAGTGATAGCAGAGTCTCAGAGGAAATGAGCCGTAGATGTAAAAGTAGCTTAAGGTTATTTATGCTTTTCTTTCCCTACCTTGCTGTCAGCAGTTGCTGTTTCCAAAAGTAGCCCTGCTTGCTTCTGGTTGGCAGCCAGAGCTTTGGAGCATCTCTGTCCTCCACCAGCTGAGAGTCTAGCCCCAGGTTCTCAACAGAGAACAGCACCTTGAAGCATGTGCTGCTCCTTTCCTCTGTTTTCTTTTACAGGCATGAGTTGTGCAAAGTTTGGGTACGTGCAGGAAAGTTATTTTTTGCCAGTGTTTGCTTCCTGTAGCCATTTGTGCAGTGCCATTTGTGAGCATCTGTCTAGGTCGTGGATAACAACAACAACAAAAAAAGTAGAAACAAACACTGTTTTCAAATAATTCCATGTAACCTTAAGAAAAGAGTCTGGAAATAGGCTGAATAGGTGTAGAACATTAAGAAATAGTATGATAAAGCCAAGATGCATTTGAATGTGATGATACTGAGAAGCTTTACTGAGTAATGTTTCAGACATCTAGATATAACATTTACTAGTACCAGCCTGCCTGGGGAGTTCCCTGCTGGGGCTGCATTCCCTGTATTTTTTATATGGATCTCTGTACGGTTGCTTCTTACTCTTCCAAGAAGGTTACAGCTGAAGGTGCTGTGACTCAGAAAAAATTTGTCTGTGTTGTTCTCAGAAATTAGCAAATGTGAATTTTAATTCAGCAATACATGAGAGCAAAGACGTGGCTTGTTAGACTTCTGGATTTTTTTAAATAACAAATTACTTATTTTAATAGTAAATATGCTCTGCTTAAAAAAAAAAATCTTGTTTTTTTAAAATCATCTTTCAGGCAAATTATGTGGCTACTCCATATTCTCAGGGAGTAAGATGAGCAACCTCTCTTTGAGGTCATCTGTATTTTTGAGTTCTTTAATGCTATTGTGATGGCAACTACATGATGATGGTGTATATGTCACCCCAGTTTTACTGGGGGTTCTTGTGCTGGGGTCACTGGAATTACCTATGGGTTGAAATAGTAGGAAGAATTAAAGGATTGGTGCTACAGAGGAGGCATCTATGGGGGTTATGGGAATGGGTGTAGAAGCAGGGTGCCTCTCAAACCAAACTGAAAATAGCTCTCTCCTTCTCTGCAAGAATCTAGTCCTTTTTCGCTTGTTTGGTTGGGTTTTTTGTTTTGTTTTGTTGTTGTTTGTTTATTCCCCCATCTTTGGTTCCGATGCCGTGTTCTGGTGGGTTTGCTTGGAGGAGAATCAGGAGTGTGTTCATAGGGATTTCACTGAAATTACTGAAACCATGTATTTCAGTGAAGAAAAATGTAACCTTTGATGAATCCAGGAGAAGGAACTTTCTCCTGTTTCTTTTTGAGATTCTGGTGGTGTTCTTCCCTGCCCAAGTCTCCAAAGTCAGTAAATCCAAGTAAAACCATCAAATTGCTAGACACAAGGGATAGTTCCAAGATTAATACCTGAAGGGATTGTTTCTTGATCACCAAGACCTACAGCTTTCAAATATTTGTCCTTCAAAATCAGAGGTTTTAAATACACTCCATTGCTTTCAGCTATGTTAGAGTTATTTTTAAGCCATTTCCGATTTCTTTTATTCACTTCATAGCAACTGAAGTTTTTAGGAGTAAGAAAGTAAATCATACTGATTACAGGCTTCCATTAAACAGAAATAGTAATTTTCTGCACTAGAATTACAAGCATTTTTCATTTAAAGATAATTAGATGTATATAGTGGATCAGCTTAAAATTTGCAATTAAAATGACTGAGTAATATAATAGAAGAATTTCTTGAAGCAAATGAATTTCCAGACTTCCATAACTATCTCTAGAAGGAAATGAATATCTATAGTATGTATTTTCTCATAAAGGATGAAACTGTTGCTCTTCATAAGAGGCAGAGAGCAAAGACAAGACAAGAATTTGTATTGGGTGTGCCATAAGATTTGGGATATTTCCTGAATACAGTGCCTAGAATCAAAAATGTCATTGTCTCTCACCAGGGTCTTAATGATTATCAAGGTTTCAAATTCAAATATTCATTAAGTGATACAAACCTAATGAAAATGGTTGATATCTGTGTGTATTTAATCTGAAAGGTAAACACATAAATTCCTTCCCAGACTTGAGAACAAACACTCAGTGATTCCGGTATTCCCTTTGCTGGTTTTCAGATGGAAGCTGAATTTTTGGCTGCACTTCAGCAGCAGCTTATTTGACCTGAGAGTCTTGTGTATTCAGCAGTGATGTGGCTATCTGAAATGGGAATAATGTGCTTCCTTTCACTAGTGTTGCCACAAGAGGGTTTAAATCATCTGGCACTATTTCAGTCGAGGGCTCTTCCGGCAGAAAAACCTAAGGACAGCAGAGTCATCAAGATGATAGACTAGGACAGAGAAGTCAAAGGGATAAAGGGACTTAATGGTACAGACAATAACAATATCATTTGAGGCATTTAAAGAGTAAGTCCAATGCTTTCTAAGTAAATGCAGTCCTTAAAACAGTAAGCTGTGTTCAGGGCTTTTTTTTCACTTTAACCAGTAAAAAATTGTAACTATGCTGCAGACATATATTTGAAGGTGAAACTGTTAAGATCTGTTAAGAAAAAAAAACACCTGACACCACCAAACGAGTCTATAAATGAATTTGATAGGTCTGCACATGAGACCTCCTGTAGTACTTCCCTGTGTTGCAGTGGATACCTTCTCCTTGTAGGAAATGGGGCTCAAGGCTGTGCAGCTCTCAGAGATTTTTGGAAGACTGAGGATGTTTCAGTTGTCAAGTGTGACTGCTTATAAAAAGCAAGACCCTTACCTGAATAAAAGTCCACTCTAATGGAACACTAGCTGTCTCACTGGGACATTCCACATTCCAACTGAAGTATTCAAACCAGGGTAATTGATGAAAATGTCCTTTGCCCGGAGGAGAAGCTTATCCTGGGACTCCAGGTGTTTGCATTAGGGAATGCCTTTTGTTTTGTGTTCCTGAAGCATTTGTGATGAAGACCCACTTCATGACTAGTAAACCATTTGGGCAGCTCATTACCCAGTGCAATAGGTGTGCACAAACCACCCTGTGGCTCCCTGTGGTCTCTCTGGGGACTGTGAGTGCTTGCACTTCGCAGGTCTTTTGCATCCTGGAACCTGGGGTCTCATTTTCAAGACCACAGACTCTTGGGTCTCCTTGTGCAAGTTGCATCCCTGGCTGCTGGTGAGTCTGCTGCCTTGTACAGCCTCCAGCTTATTCCCAGCTCTCAGATTTACCTGAGAAACTCTGGGCAGCACAGACCTGCCCTAAATTGTTCTGGGTGTGCTTAAATGAAATTATGAAAACAGGAAAATAAACTGGAAAGTATAAATAGCGTTTTCTGTTTCTTAGCTGAACATAACTATTAGCATTATCTAATAATGCCTGGACAAATATTTGATTATATTAAGGATGCTCTTTGATTTATGTGCAACTTGCCTATTAATTAGCCAATGGTGGGGAAGGTCCGACAGCTGTAAGGTGGTCACATCTGCAAATGCTCTGTGTGGAGCAGGTCCTTTCTTAAAACAGAGAGCTGATGTGTCATGGGAAGCTTTGAGGCTTAGTCAGATTTCCTTAGTTTGTTGCGGTTTTTCCTAAAAAAACAGGGTGTTTGTGCAGACACACACACGCAGGAAGGGATAAGAGTGTGCCTTACACAAGCTGAGAAGGAAAACCCAATTTTGCCTCAGCCAGCCCAGCGTTTGCTGTGAGTGCAGGACAAAGAGGCTGGACACTTTATCCCCCTCAATGTTTCCTGGTCCAGCAGTGGGTGATGGTGCTCAGCACTGCTGTGCCAAAGGCAAAGTGGTGAGGGATGTAGAGAAACAGTCTCATACAGGGCTGTGTCATCTGCAGAAAGCATCCCAGTGCTACTCCTAGCTCAGGGCAGTGCCTGAAGGCACAGACCACTGCCAGCATTTTCTGCTCTGTACTTTCTGCTTTCTTGTCCCTTTTCTTCCCTTTTTTCGCCCCCTGGTTCCCTCTCCTTCCCATCAGATAAACACACACATCCTGGGTTCAGTAATGAAATGTGAAGGGTGTTTACTGGGACAGAAGGAGCTGGAATGGCATCCTGGGAGGAAATTTGAAAGCTGCCCTTTGCCAAGTGCTTATAAGCCATGAATCAGCAGACGGGAGGGACTGTCATAAAAAAGATCACCAGGCTGATTTATCTGTGTAAAATCAGAGATGCTTGCCATGTTATCAGACAGCTGAATGTCTGCTGTTAATTCCTAGAGTGTTTTTCTAAGTATTATGTACTTAGAAACCATACCACAACATGAAACATCTTCGTGGAACCATCGATTTCTATGTGAAATTATCTCTTTTCTGGTTTGTTTTAATTGAACAATTAGCAACGAGTAATTTTTTTCCATGTTTATGACAAAAAAATTACACTTCACAATTATTGCAGATTGGTTTGTTCATTTAGAAACAAAAAAATGTAACCTGATAAATTCTGTTTTGAATTATTTAGCTCTTTATAATGGAGCAATGACTGGTGTCCTTTTGAACTTGCTGTCTTGTTCTTGCCCTTTCAATAAAGGGCAAGACAGCGTTGGTCACGTGGGGGTTGCGATGTCAAGAAAATGTGAGGAATTTAATAGCCTGACTGTGCTTCTCACACAGTTCTTTAGTCACATGTGGGAGTATTTGAAGCGAATAAAGTAAATTCTCAGTAAAATTTTCCACTTTCAAACATGTGGGATTTCTTGGGATTTTTTTTTTTTTTATGATGGAAATCACTCAGTAAATTTTAGTTACTCCCATTAGTCATATCTGAAGGAGAAACATTATTTTAGAAGCGCAAAGTAACCGAAACTGGGAGTTAAGGAAGTTACTTTTGAAAGTGCAGACCCTCTAAGCATTATTGCATAGGTTATGTACAGTTTTCCAGGTAGTGGAAATCAGCTTGGCAGGGCAGTTGTATCTATTGTAGGGATTTTGGTGTGCATATGGAGAGAGGTCATGGAAGTGATTATATTTGACCCCTGCATTCAGTGACAGCCTTGTGTCAGACTTCAGAAGGTCTTTTAAAGGTCTTTTCTGTGCATTCTGCCATTTTGTTTGGACAAAGTGGATTTACTCTGAGACCTGGAATTTTAGGAAAAAAACTAAAAAATGCCTTGATTTGAGTTGCTTTGCCACCAGTCCTTAAACTGACAGGTTCATGTAAGCCATGCTTAGAAGTTTAAGTAACACCCATGCCTTTTTCTCTGCTCCTTTGCAGCTGGACAGGTAACAGGTTTGCTACCCCTACACAGATGGATTGCTTGTGAGCCAAAAAAATGTAAATGGGTGCCCTTGATGAAAATCAACTGTCTCAGAGCAGATTGAGAGGGTGTAAAAGGCACCTGTATTTCATTGAGCTGAATATGACATAGATAAGTTGCAGACACCTTGAACAGAGTAACTCCATGTTCTCTGTGATGTCAAATAAGGACTGTGGTACCTGCACTGGGTATATTTCTCTTTACACGGTTGATATATACTTTAAAAAAAAATTATTATTATTTGGTGGTTTGCCTTTTTTTTTTTTTAACCTTTGATGACATCCACATCAGTTAAGACTGCTTAGCAGTTGAAGTTTTGAAGGCTTCTGCTCATATAACTCCCAGTGTCAGGCTCTATTATCTAAACCATTGGAACATAATTTTGGATGCACAGCAAATACGGGTTTAGGGGTTTTTTGTTCCAAATCAGACCTTCCCATCTCTGAAGCAAATAATGCCCTGATAGACCTGCTCCTTCTGCCAGTGTTTCACATAAACATGAGAGAAATATGTTCCTGCTTTCGCCTGACTTGGTTAAAGTGTGTCCTGAGCAGTAATCCGGCAGTTCCTGAGCTGGATATTACTAATCATTGAAATAATATGCAAAAACCATTTCCAATTTTCAGACTGTGGAGTATAAATAATTTACATACAGGGGTGCTTGTGCCAGTACTGGTACTATAAACATGTAGGGAAAACATCAGGAAAGAAAAGTGGTTGAAACGAATAAGCATGTGGTGTTGGTTTATCTGTTTATTGAGGGTTCCATGTTGGTGGTAAGCTCTCCAGTCTTCTGTGTGTGCTTAAATCCACTTTTAATCAGTGACCATGATGGTACATAATCCAACAGCTCACTGAGATCTTCCAGAATCATGCTCAGATTTTTGCATCTCTACCAGAAATCCCTCATCTAACACATCCTTAGCATGCCACTTGCCTTTTTCATGGGGTGAAACCAGTATGGATCGTATGACCAGTTCTATCCTTGAGCCTACAGCTCAGAGGGGACATATAAATACCTCCACGCTGAGAACTGGCGTGTTGTTCTTGGGAACGCTGTCCCACCCCCATATACTGCATTCCTTGAGTCCATTCCAGTTGTTCCTCTGCTGCATTGGTCTGTTGGCAACATCCCCCAGCTTTGTATCACCAGCAGGGTTGCTAATGGAAATACTAAAAGCCCAGTTTAGTGGCGTGGATCAGAAGCAAGCGTCTCTTTGCCGGAGCTGCTCCTTCCAGCGCGCTCGTTATCCGCACACGGTCCGGATCCACCCCGCGCTCTCCCTTTGCTAATGATGCTGACAGGAGGCCCTGCTAGCACAGGGCTGGTGAGTATGAGTCCTCCAGCATCTTGCATAAAGAGCAGCAGCAGCCACAATTAAATCACGTGGAGACCAAGGGTGTAGCTGACCTTGTTATGATAATGATGTGTTTTTGGGGCCTGCTGCAAAGAGGACGGTTTTAGACGCGCGTCGGGCTCATTAGAATTTCACTGCCTGGCGTCTTGAGTCCAGAAAAGTGACACTTCTAATTAGGCAGGGAGACACAGGCAGGATGTCTGCTGTCGTGGGTGAGGCATACCTGTGATAGCTGGAACGTGAGAGGCAGAGCTGGGGGCTCTGACGGCTCGGGAAGAGGCGCTGTCCACGCCATATGGCTGTCCCTCCAGGTGTCCACTGCAATCACGGCACCAGCCTGAGAGCTGGCAGTGGGAAAAAAAAAAAAAAAGGCAAAAGAGCGGCACAGACGTGCTCATAAATGCTTTTGTCGTCTGCGTTTCTGTGGGGAATTGTATCGACACAAAATGTGTTACCATAGCAAAAGGTTTCTTCGGAGGTGGCTCCGGAGGAGTGATACAATGGGATGTCTCTGTAGTCTTCAGCGTGGTTTTTGCTTTTAGCTTTGTCTATCAATTTGTTGTTTAGTGAAGGAAAGCCATGGGTGGGGAGGAGGAAGGAGAATAGTGTTCCTTCTCCAAGTGAAAGAGTAAAGAAAACTGAGTGGAAGGTGGCTGTGAGCACAATAAAAGACATCGGTTTGAAAAATTGTCTGAAAAGACAGATATTCACCCACCCTTATTTAGATCAATTTGAGCCTCCTTTTGGGGCAGTGATAAATTGTGAGATTCAACTGTATTTTATCAACAGCTCTGTTCTTTTCAAAGACACCTATTTAGCATAGGTGTTACCTCAACCAGCTTCTCCATCACTCATTAGGAATATTTCTCTCATTTGGCTCACTTTTCTTCATGAGTCCTGCAGAAATTCTTGCAAAACGTTGTAAAATTTCATGTGAGGCTTTTTTCCGGCCCTCTTTTTTGTACCATTTCTTCTTTTCCTTGTCCTCCTGATCCTCTCATTGGTCATGGCAGCAAGCAAACCTTAAACAATTCAAATGCCCATGGAATGTGGCTGACAAAACAGCCATAAACAGTGTTAAAAAGCTTTGTGGAATGCGTTCCCACCTTAAACCCAATCCTGAGCATACTTCTTATACTTTAAAGGGTCTTGCTGGGTTCAGTGGTGTGTTAGGAATACATTCAGATGTCAGGAAACATTTACTGCTCTCAGGTGCCTACCATAATGTGTTAGAGAAATAATATCTTGCACCCTTTATGGCTTCATATGGATGAAAATTCCATAGTAAACCAATAGTAGTGATTTTGTTTCATAATATATGTTGAAATAATATTTAAAATAGGATCTAACAGCTTTAAATTAAAACATTTTTTATCAGCTGAGGGAAGATTAATGGGAAACAAAAATAACCATAAAAAAATGGGTGTAGCACATTCTTTTTTAAAATCCCACATTTGTGTTAGCATTTGGGTGGATTTCTGTATTTCACCAATTTTTTTTTTATTTTCTTGAACTACAGAGGACTGGAATTTGGCAGCTTCTGAAGCACAAACATGGGGTTTATATGTGTGGAGGTAAAAATGTAATGTTCTGCGTGGTTTAATACACTCAAACTGTTTAAAAAATGTGGGGAATACTTTGGCCAGACATTTATCAGAATGTGCATTATAATGTACATTAGAATGTACCATACACTTATATTTAAAGAATGCACAATAACAGACATACAAACATAACAGAGATCACAGTATTTCTTATTAATACATTATGCTTAACATAGGAGGAACAGCGGATTTTGGACCCAAGGAGTCTGTGGGTATTTTTGTAGGTGGTTTTATTTCTCTGCATTTGGTTTGTGTGTGAATTTTGGTGTTTCCAAGGCCAGAGTTTTTGAAAGGTAACAATTTTGCCAAGGCATTCTGGGCTCTCTGTTGCAGTGTTATAGACTCTGGCTCCCTACATCCCCTTTGTAAACTGCAGAAGGAAATAATTTACCTCAGAAAGGGTAGGACAGCAGTGAAGCTGGATCTGTGTCTTTCCCTTTGGATGAAAATTTTCAGCATTTTTTTTCCCTTCAGCTGTTTGAGCAGGTAGTCAGGATGGGTTCAGGAAACACACAGCGAGGTACATGAAAACACACTTTCTACCTTCTGCACTTGCATTTGCTGGAGTGTGCTTGAGCATGCAAACCTTTTCTACCTTTTTTTTTTCTGGATAACAGGCTTTTTGTTCGGTTTCTGGCTTTCTGGTGTGGGTTATTCTTTTCATAGCAACTGTGTTGCAGAGCCCCACTCACATCACAGATTGAGCTGCTGAAGTGATTGATGTAAAGTTGCTGAACATAAAGACTCACAAGATGGTTTGGGTTGGAAGGGACCTTAAAGCCCATCCAGTCCCACCCCCTGCCATGGGCAGGGACACCTTCCACTGTCCCAGGCTGCTCCAAGTCCTGTCCAACCTGGCCTGGGACACTGCCAGGGATCCAGGGGCAGCCACAGAGCAACCTGTGCCAGGGGCTCCCCACCCTCACAGGGAACAATTACTCCCCAATCTCCCATCTATCCCTGCCCTCTGGCAGTTTGAAGCCATTCCCTGTGTCCTGTCCCTCCATCCCTTGTCCAGAGTCCCTCTCCACTCTCTTGGATCTTGTATCTGTGGACAACTGATGTTGGATAACTACAGAGTAGGTGGCAGAGGAATTTTTCTCCTGCTTCCACCTGCAAGAGCCACTGTTTCCTTCTCTAGCCCCACATATTCAGCTGCTTCAGGAATTGTGATGTTCCTTAATTCTCTCACCTATTCACTGAAGCCCCACCAGCCTCCCCTGGCCTATTACGTAGTAATTCCTCGGAGAAAACTGGGATTTAAAAAGCAGAACAACAATTAACTGGGAAACTTCAGCTCAGGAATTCTACCTGCCAAAATGGAACACATTTATTCCGCTGGCCGTTCGGCTTAATCATCTGGCCCATATCACTTCTCACTGTGTAGGATTGTCTTCCTGCTGAGCATACATTAGTTCTTAATGAGGTAACTAATTTTTAAAATTTAAATCATGTGGCAGGCACTGTTCTCCATCAGAGGCAGTTCCAAGGCTTGATGTCAGAAGGAGCCTTTTGATTCAGCTCTGAAAAGACTGGCAGGTTGAGAAAATCTGCTTCTGGTCATTCTAACAAAAATGAAGGGTGGGTATTAAGAATTCTTGTACAACCCTTGACTGAGACCTCACAGTCGACTGACAGAGAGCTGGTAACTCGCCAGAGTGTTTGTTTTGAGCTTGCATGGGGTTCCTTTGCTTCATTTAGATATCAGCAGCATATCCTCTTCCACTTAAATAACCGTATCATTTCAGATATCATTTTGTGAGTAATAAATGTGAATAAATTTTCTAGCCTTTTTCCCCCCCCCTATTTTTAACCAACTCATAGTGTGTGTTCTTCTGTGTCCCCACTGTAAATCACATTTGGCTTGTCAGAAAGCTTTCTTAAAATATTTGAGTACTTCAGTGAAAACTTTTCTAATTATGTATTTTGATTGCAAGAACAGATTTTCAACTGTTACTGGTATTTAGCATATTTATGGAGTGGGCTGGCTGATAACTGATGATGGATGGTTGGGCTGCATATTTTGGCATGGGGATGGGACAAGATGTGGGATAAACTATCTAGAGCCAGCTATTTTCACCTCCTAAGGAGGTAACTATTATGAATTTCTTAATATTCTACACAATGAACTGACGTACATTTAAAAATAAAATTTTTACATTAAAATTTAAATTAAATTAAAATTTTACATTAAAAATAAATTCAATTACATTGCATACATCTTTTTGTTTAGGGAAGCAGATGAAAACAGTTCTTGGAGATCAGAGAGGAGTGGGAGTGCCTGCCCAACCGCACCAAAGGAAGGTGCTATTTATGCCTGGGGAGGAAAACACCCAAGAGGAGCTGTAGATGTGAGGTTCAGATGTTTGTGTGGGCAGGGGACATTGCACAAGGCATGGAACCGGTCCTGTGCATGTTCCCCTTTCCCTCTCACTTAGGAACTTTTCTGAAAGAGGCTGCTTTAGTCTGTACGATAATAAAAATGTGTCCAATTTCCTCCATCCTTCTTTCATCCTTCGGGAAGAAGGGCTATACCCAGAAGGAATATATAGCTGGTGTGTAGGTTTATTGGCAGGTCAGCCCTGGGGGAGGAGAGGGGTGGAAGGTGGAGATGAGCTGTGTGGGAAGAGAGGGCACAGCTCTTTGTGGTGTACTCTTGAAACAAAAAGGGAAATCAAAACACTCTTTTTCCCAGCTTACATTTGAATTAAATTCCGTGTGAATTAAATTCCTGCCTCTGAAACTTGCAGAGGAATTGTGCAACAAGGTAAAAACCCTCTCAAGGAGTAGGGGCTGGGAGAGCTGGGTTCAAGCTACTTCTCGGATTTGAGTAGAACAGAACAGAACAAAATGGAATAGTTCAGTTGTGAGGAATCCACAACAATCATTTACTCCTGTTGCCTTCTTCTTGGGACCTTCCTCCTCCTCCTGCTCCTGTTCATTTTCATTTCTATATAACTCGGGTAATACTCCTTGCTTAGTGGTAATGGTGCTTCTTTAGTCTGCTAAACTAAGGTTATTAACTAAGGTTAATAACATAAAACATTCAAAATAAAGCATAAAATGTCCTCTTTTACAGTAAAGAGGAGCATGGCCACACTGGGGATAGATTGCTTCCTACACAGTTCTTGTGATGAACAATATTTCCAATAATATTGGAATGGAAGCTTGAAAAAAATGGTACTTGGAAGTCTGCGGATAGTTTTAACTATCCTCCTGTTAACTTTAAATTTTCTTTCTGATAAAGAATGCAATTACTTTCTATCAGTAGCTGCAGTGGGAATCAGAGTTTAAAAATTCACATTATTCTTTAAAAAGGCTTTGAGCAATAGACAAAGGATGTTTTATTTTCTCTTCCTGAACTGCTGAAGTTAATAGCAAATGCCTTCACACAATTAGCAGATTAATAATCAAGGTTTTTAAGACTACTCAAGATTAGGAATTTATCTCTAGGCTTTTCAAGTTCTCAAATGTAATCAGTTTAATTAGTTAGATGATGCCACCTTGAAGAATGTTAAAATTCATTGAGCATTGGGCTGTTCCTGCTCTCCACTTCAATTTGCTTCCTTTCAGAAATGTGCTCTCAGCTGAGTGCTTCATTCCCAGTGAGCCATGCAATAATAGTAAATTTTAGAGATTATTTTAATGATTTTTAAATATTAGTTTAAAGTTAAGGCTTACCAGAATAACCAAGTTTGGTAACTGAGGAAAGTTTTAATTTATTCTGCCCCTGGAAGAAAGCTTTATGTTTCCTGTTAGTCAGTGTCCTTCAATTTTTATATCTTTTTGTAAAGTCTGGGTTGATACATCTTTCCTGTTCAGCTGCAAAGTATCTTAAAAAAAATGCTAAAGGAATATTAAATTTGCAAAGTTAGGCAAGCTCTAAATTGGAAAGAGCTAATTGGAAAGATACAAAAAGTATTGTTGTTGTCTGAGTGGCTTTTACTTAGCTCAGCCTTGGTTTGTGATGTAATAAATGATTCCACACTGTTTTCTGTCTTAAATCTGAGACTTTTCCTTATGGCACAAGGCAGTGGTGGGTGTTTTTTCCTTTAGCAGTGCACCTCCTGTTTCACTACCAGGTGTCTCTTCAGCAGCTCTTTGCATTTATTATGCAGTGATCTCAATGGCAATGCAGAATTGCTTTGTTTTGCAATGTTTTACCTATCTGCAACAGTTTTGAATGTAAGAATATAAGGTATTATACACAATATAGGTTGTGTGTAGTGCTTACAGATACAATCAGATATTTTTTCCTCCTTTCCTTTCACATGTGTGAGCATGTGTACCTGCTGCTCAGGTAAAGTTCCCCATGCTCTAGGACAAGATGGTCTCACTCTAAAGCAAACAGAAGTACTTCCTAATCCAGTGTTTTGGTGAAAAAATGATGTTTTCTCATGTTTTATTGCTGTAGGTTTTTCTCAGGTGCAGAAAGCAGTATGGACATACTCACTGTTATTTATCTCAGAGTCTGTGGTTTGAAACCTATTTGCCTTGTAATCACAGCAGAGTTGAGCATTATTTATTGCATTCTATTCAAAACCTGCTCCTGGAATAGAATGATTAATTTCCTTGCAGGCTCATCAGTGTTCATCTCTGTAGTATCTTTGCAAGCTTCCTGAATGTGTCTGAAAATATTTACATAACAACCCTCTGGAATGGGACCATTTAATTGTATTTCCTGAAGTAGGAAACTGAGGCAGGGCACTCTGGCTCTCTGATATTGTCACAGTATTCTATTTCTTTAAAGAGAACTTTAAAAATTCAGCCATCAGGTCAAACATTTATTGTGGGGGATTTACATTCTCATCAGTTTTTCTGATAATATCTCGAGTTCACAAATGAGCATCACAGGTAATGATTTTTATCATTTTAATGATTTTAAATGCCTTTAGAGCAGTCTGGGTGAAAACCAAGGCACCTCTGAGGTCTCCTTCCACAGTTTTAACCATGAGATCATTTCTCCTTTTCCTCCAATTACCTTTGTTAATAATTTTGTATTTTGTGGCATTTCCAGTAAATATAAGCCCATTGGTATCTCCAATATCTTTCACCACTCATTCATGATGTTGCCTTTGCGAATAACAGTTTTGCTGACCAAAATGGAGAAAAGAGTTCTTCCTCTAAACTGAAAATGTTGGTCTTTGTTTCCTGGAATAACACATTCTGTGGGTTTGGAGTGTTTTTTACTTTGCTAAGGAAACCACAGCAATCACATTTCAAACTGAAATCTTGTTTCAGGATACAAATTGGAAATACTTATTCCATCTTGAAAACATTAAGATTTTTCTTCTGGGAGTCCAAATTGTTATTAAAGTTCAATTGTAATTCACAGTCTTCAGCCCATTCTGTTTTTCCATGAGTAACTAATCTTCTATTTCAGTAAAACTCAGTTTGCTCAGCTATGATGCACAGGAGGTCCAGTCTGTATTTTCACCATGACCTATCAAACATACCTTCACTTGCCTCACTTACAATTATGATTTAAATGTTTTCTTTCCTTAAGTGTTGTCTGAACTAGAAAACCTTGAAGACTTCAGCAGGAAACAAGATTTTATGGTTGCAAATGAGTGATTATCTACCCAAAGACACAGGAAGGTAGCTACAAACCCATATTTAACACATATCTTTGCAGAGCTGTTGTTCATGCAGACACTGGGGTTTTTTTCCCTCTATTCATTTTGACATGCAAATGATTTTAGGATAGAGAACAACTGGCACAACTTCCTGCTAAGTGCTTCTGCATTTCAGAGTTTGCAAACATGAACTGGTTAATGTCAGGGCCCTGCATTAAAGCCACACCACCTTGTCTCCTGGCAGGTTCTTCTTCCTTCCACGTATTTGAGACTTGCCCTATTTAAAATCTGGACTGATTCCCTTTTAAAATATTAATTAACAGAACTTTCTTGGCAGAAATCCATAGTTTTTCCAAGTGTTTCCACAGGCTGCTAGAATCAGCCTTTGGACTAATGCGATCTTGTTTGTTACCCACAGCTTTTAAAGCCAGTATTGTTATTTATTTTATTGCTGCCTTCCCCATCTTTTACAGTGTGTTTCTTGGTGTTTCCCTGAGGCATCCCTGTCAAAAACCCCACACCTGAGGTGAGAATTGTCTGTCTTGATCATCTAGACTGTCTCAGCTCGTGGCTCACCGTCTTGGGGGTGTTGAAACACCTCGGTTGCCCACCAGCTCCCAGATCCAGCGTGTCCCAGCACACAGACACAACCACTCCCGCAGGGCAGGGTGCAAACTCCTGCCTTTTCAGGCCTTTCAAAACAGCAGACAATGGCAAAACCCAAAATTCTGCTGCAAATGGCAGAGCTCCGTCCAAGTCTTGTGTGTGGAAGGAAGTTTGTGTTGATTCACCCAGGTAGGTAAGGGATGTTTAATTTAGCTTTCCAGTTGCCCAGCTGAGAGAGCTGCTAAGTGTTTTGGTTTTGTGATCCCCATAGTTATCTAAAGTGTTACAACAACACTGCAAAACAGGTAATACGCATTTTGATTATTTGATGGTGAATTAACAGGAAGCATAAAAGGATATTAAAACCTTTTACTCTTTATGTGACAAGGCTCTAGGGGCAGATTTTGGAAATCCTTGTCTTTGATACAAATGTTTCTGCCCATATCAGCTCTAGTATCTAAATCCAGAAATAAGAATTTACATCTTGCAATATGCTTGCTTTCATGTAGATATACACACTCATTTCTTCTTTTCAAGTACAACCCAAAAGTAATAAACTCCTACTTTTCAACTGAGAGAAAATAAACCACATTTTCCATCCAGTGGTGAGAAGGAGAGATACTGGAAGGACCAAGCTGGGTAACGGGTGCTGCAAGATTGGAATCTGAGGATTCAGGTTCTTTCCAGACAAGGTTCTTTTTATGCTTTTATTGTGGCCATCAGCAAGCAAAGCTGCTAGAAGCACCAGTGAAAAAATAAATACTGTAAAATTACTTTGAAGCTGCTATTTCCAACCTATTCTGGTTCATTTTGCTGCATGTTTTGCATTTTTTAAAGTTATTAAATTTCATGATGCTACAATACAATCAACAAAACCAAGTAGTAACCAAGACTTATTTTTCTGTTTTTGCATAACAATCTACTTCTGCTTCATCCACTGAAAAAAAAGGTTCTCTCAGAGATTGAGACAAATATTAATTTTAACATCAAGGGACATGAGTGTGAGAGCACAGAGAACAGGGAAAGGCTGTTGTGTGTCTCATCGTGCTGGGGAGTTCTCTGTACATGAACTTTTATGGCAATAGCTCCCATAGATTAATCTGAAGTGGGTGAAATTGGCCATGCATGGAGTTCTCTGTTCCAATTAAACTCAGGATGGATGTGCAAGTGTGGACAAACTGCGAGCTGTAGCAGTGGGTATGATGAGTTATCTCCTAAAAGTGAAGGCAGTGAAAATTTCAGGGAGGTGATGCACTGTGAAAAAGGAAAATGATATTTAGATAAAGTAATCATGGGAGAGTCTGGCTGGTTCACGAGCAAGTGCCAATCAAAGCCCTGCTCTACTCTCAGGTGGCAATTCAGAGCGTTGCCACAGCTCTCAGCCATTCAGGTGTAGCATGTCCCCCTTTGTCTTACTAATTTCCAGGGGATACAGCAGGTTCTGAAATGATAATTGAAATATGTACAGCAATCCAAGCAGGAACTCTGCTGAGAAGGTGCCACTTTTAGAATTAAACTCATGGAAGTCTAAGGGTGTTAGCCAGGATTAATTTACTCTGTTTCACTGGTGCAGGAGTCAGGATTGAGAGGATTTCCTGTGTGTTTGGGTACTACCACCACTACCAAAAAAATCAATTCGCTGTACTTGAAAAAGAAAAGGTGTGCAAAACAGGGAAAGAACCATTTGCTTAGAGAGATAGGAAAAATAGAAAATATCTGGAAGCTCCAGGTGTGGTGTCCAATATAGATTTTGTGATAACCTCTAAGGCAGAGGACAAGTGTTCCTTTACAAATGTACTCCTTTCTAAAAAACCCAGCAGGCAAGGGCAGAGCAAGCAATCTGAGGGGAAAAAAGCTATGAAAGCATTTTTCTTTCCTCCAAGGATTTTACTTGTGTCTGTCTCTCTGTAAGGATTCAGCCAGGGGGATGGAGAACTCTTACTCTGCATTTTTTTTTCCCCCTCTGTACTGCTGAGATCTTTTTTTTTTTTTTTTCTTCTTTCCTGATCACTTTGGTGACAGGAATTGCCCAGACGGGAACATGAGAATGACCACAGTGGTTTGTTGTTGTTGTTTAGTTTGAAATGAGGTTACCTTGCAAACACCCTCTCTATTCTACATTTTATGCTCCTTCTGTGCCTTTTCTTGCCTGTGTAAGCAACAGTTCTGCCAGTCCTACCTGGCAGGATCCAGGAGGATCCATCCCTAATCCATGAGGAGGGATGGCAGGAAGGGTGGAAGCAATCTTCATGGGGATATCAGCAGGGAGGGATTTGAACACTTATTTTCTTAGACTTACTCCCCAGAATGGGAGCTCTGTGTGGTTTAGTGTTTAATCTACTGCGTGGACAACTGTGTGGAGGTTTCAGGATTTGTTAGGGAATGTGGCATAACAAGTGGCAACAGGGACAGGCAGTGTTGCAAGGCACTACTGGTTTTGATGTGAAGCCTGTTTTAGATCCTGAGACCACTTTACATCATGAGACCATAACAACTGCAAGGTTCCAGAGATCTGAGAAGTGTTCAGAGAAATTTTTACTTAAGACTTTTCTCTTTTTTTTTGTTTTTGTTTTTTTTCCTCTGCATTTAATGAATTTTTCATCGCACAGACCAGAGGATATGGCTTAAATGCAGAAAATATTTCTAAAAATATAAATATTCAATTCACACCTTTTTAAAAAGCAGATGTTTTGGAGTAAGTTTGCATTCTTGAAGAGCTAGCAGTAATTAAAGTATTAAAGTAAAAAGCTTAGCAGGAAAAATTTCTATGACAAGTAGTGAGTTCTCCATGGGTGGGCACATTACAACTACAGAGTTTTGACCACCACGAAATAGCCTAAATTTCTAGAAAGTGGTACCTTAATACTAAAATCAAGGCTTAAGTGTCCCGGAAGACTCATTTTGAGAGTCAGGTTATTGCATGTGCTTCAAAGTGATGTGATAGCAATGTGTGGTAAGAGTTTAGAAGCTACTTAGACAAGGTTAAGAGACTGATAGACCCTTTTTATGGTGTGAACATTTTCATTTTCTTAAACACTATCTTAATTTCATCTATTAACACACGGGAAAATTATAATTAATGGTCATATGGCCCACATTAAATATTTGTTTCCAGGAGGAGCTAAAAACCACAGAGATCAGCTCCTGAGCCCAGAATTTTGTAATCCTCGACTGGTTGTATCTGTCTTTAATTTATATCCCAAAGTTCAGTGTTGTGTAGTTCCTTCTTTCTCCAGCCTGATGGAAAGCTCTCACAGGTTTTCTGTGAGCATCTATGTACATAGTGATGCTTTTGAAGCTGTTAACTAGACAGATCTGAAAATGGAAACTGGATCTCCCAGAAGACATCATCAGCACAAATAGCAAAATATAACCGGCTAAAACATATAATTGAATTTTATCTAAAATAGACTGCAGCTTCTTAGTAAACTGGTATTGGTCTGTCCAAATTTTGGTGATAATAGAAATTAAGCCACGCCACCAACATTTTTATAACTTTACACCTGGAAAAAAGTTGTAGGAAGCCTTAAATATCCTGCCTGCTTGGATTTAGTATCTTGGTGTTAAGTTACTTGGCAGCAGTTTTAAAGTTTCAAAGAAAAGGCAGGTAACACAGGTTGGTTATGTGTGGAAATTTAACAAGAAATATTTGTGCCTCTTAGTGATCTCCCAATTGAGGAAGATTTTTAGAATGGAGTAAGGTGAACATCCTGGGGTGCCTTGGGAAGAGTGTGGCCAGCAGTCCAGGGAGGGGATCCTGCCCCCCTGCCCTGCCCAGCTGAGGCACATCTGGAGTGCTGTGTCCAGCCCTGGGCTCCTCAGGACAGCAGAGACCAGGAGCTGCTGGAGAGGGCCCAGGCGAGGCCACAGAGAGGRTTTGGGGTCTGGAGCATCTCTGGGATGGGCAGAGCCTGCGGGAGCTGGGCCTGGTCAGGCTGGAGAAGGGAAGGCTGAGAGGGGATCCCATCAATCCACACAAACATCTCCAGRGGGTGTCAGGGGATGGGGCCAGGCTCTGCTCAGTGGTGCCAGGGCCAGGATGAGGAGCAATGGCCACGAACTCAACCACAACGAGTTCCACCCCAACGTGAGGAAGAACTTCTGTCCATGGAGGGGGCAGAGCCCTGGAACAGCTGCCCAGGGAGGGCCTGGAGTCTCCCTCTCTGGAGACATCCCAAACCCAGCTGGGTGTGTTCCTGTGTCACCTGCTCCAGGTGACCCTGCCTGGGCAGGGGGCTGGCCTGGATCATCTCCAGAGGGCCCTTCCAGCCCCAGATATCTTGGGATTCTGTAATTCCATAAATTCAAGCTTTCAATCTTGTGGAATGCTGACTGACCTGAAAACATCTGAGTGTATTGTACTAAGGGGTTGTTCTCCTTGCAGGTCTCCACACACTTAGGAATGTTTTCTCCTGTGGTTTACAACTCTTACACCCTGGTTTGTCCTTCTGCTCCCCAGTTATATCTTGCACTTATTACAATCCTTTAATTGATTACTCATGTTTCTTGCCACCCATCCTGTTGCCCCGTTGGGTTTTGTGGGGGGAGGTTTGTGGGCATTTTTTTTTTCTTTTTTTTCATGGGACTGGTACTGATGATACAAGTGACAGTAAGACCAAGAAGAGTAAATGATTTCATGATCAAGTACTGGACTTCTGCCCCTTGATCACTGGGTGCGATGTGGACTAACCCTCTTCTCTCTAAAATCTTTTCTCTCAAAAGGAGTGTGGAGTGCACCCTGGATGGCTGCTTTTTCTCCTGGAGACAGAAATACTATAAAATTGGCTTGCTTTCATTTCAGGAGAAGCATTTCTTTCAAATATGTCGTTAACTGTAGTGAAACAAGATGATGAGGAGGACACGGGTGAGGGGAAGGTAAATTTGCTGTCGATGTAATTCTAAAGAACTGGACATGGCAAAGAAACTTTTTGCTTGTAAAAATGACTTAACTGCAAATATTCTCGTGTTCCTATTATAATTTTGCATCTTTGTTCCCTGTCCACTGACTGTGGTCTCTATTATGGGTGCCATTTGGCTGCCTTTGAATGTTGCACATCTGTTGAACTCAAGGCATATTAAATTCGAATTAATGTCACCAATGCACTGATTGCTTTATCTAGATTCAGTTTTAGATCATTGTCTGCCTATGCCTTCATGTTTCTGTGTTTTCCTGCAAATGACAGATTGAAAGAGTGGAGTTAAACAGCAAGCATCACATCAAGGTCCTTGATTTGTGTTCATCTATACTTTGACCAATCACCTGAAGACTATTTAGAAAAGCAGAAACACTGAAAAATATTTTATTGGGAATGCTGACAAAAATAACATTTCAGCAGAGAAGTATAATTTGTTTTTTGGTATTATACTAAATAATTCCTCTAGCAAGTACTGCCATCTCAATGCTGTTCCTGAATGTATGGTTTAGGGTTTTTGTGCTCTGGCTCAGACATTTGTATCCTTTTGTTGTTGTTGTTACAAGGTAGAAAACGTTATATGCACAATATAATCATCAAATAAATGGATTTTTGTAGTGATTTCTTAGACTGCAGTACCTGAAGGCTTATTTTGAGTGGCAAGAATATCCCTGAAAAGTCAAAGCAATGTTGCAAATATGGAATGACACAGCTCTAAATCTGCTCTCTTGAGAAGGTCAGACATCTCAGAATTTTCTCAAGTAGTAATTTTTTTGAGAGAGATACAGGCATTTATTTCTAATCCAGGAGTTTTGCTCATATTGCAATGACCTTTAGGAGTTTCTGTTAGCAAAAGAAGTTTGTGTTTAGTTGTGTGGTCACACTCTTCTGTAGCAGCTGTTTAAAAAACACATGGACCTGAATGCTAGGCAAACCCATGTGAGATTTAAAAGGAATTAATCCATTTCAGAAAGTTTTCAACATGATAACAATAATTAAAAACTGTACATCACCTGGACTCACTGGAACTGGTGAGCCAATCCTCACCTGATGTTCTTCTCACCTGCAATTTTTGGCCCTGAAAGAGGAAGAGCAGGTTTGATTTGTCTCAGGCAGTGCAATAATTTATTTCCCTGGTGTAACTTAAGGGAGGCTATCCCAAGGCTTAGTCCTTCCTCAATTAGAGTTGTAACCACCATTTAAATCTTCATATATCCCCCAAAAATACATAGTGCAAATAAGGACTTGGTAGGAATTGCATTTACACATAGCTGAGAAAACATCTGCAGTTTAATTCACCCAGGTAAAGTGATGATGTGTATACATTTTACAAATACTTTTCTGTTTTTAAAGCTGAAAAGTGGACACAGAATACGAATCAACTGAGTATCTGCTAATTAAGCTGATTTATGCAAGCCTGGAGAGCTCCTAGGGAGTAGCTGGTTAGAAATTGTGGAAAACTAAAAATAGAGAAGTGAGTCCAATCTCATTTGTGCAACATATTTAGGTATGGGCAGTCATTGATTCCATGGAACTCATAAATTTTGATTAGAGTTGATAACTATTGCACCTCTATTCGAAATTTTCAACCTGTACAAATTTACCAGGTTTGTTATTTTAAATGCAATGCAACATTTAAAAGCATGTAACACAAGCACATTTTATATGCCAGTATTTGTATGTTAGCTAGGAATTGCTGCTGTACAGATTTTAAAAATAATTTCTCTGCAACCATTTCTTATAATGCCTGAATTTTATTTTAAATATGGTTCTTCACATTAAAGCAATAAGAAAACTGTTTAGTATCAAGTTAATACTAAATATTTTTTCCGTTTACTCTCGCCAACACCCACAAAGTTGTGCCCAAGATTTTGTGATGGATTGGGCTGTAATTGTTTGTGCCTTCTTTACTTCTTTCTTGCTGGTTTCCTGAGTATTCTCAGTGGAATCTAGTTACCTACCAAAATAGAATAAAAATCTCAAATTTGGTTTATTTAAAGGTAATATATTTTGTTCCAATTTATAACCACTAAATAATAAGAAATGCTTTATTTGCCATTAAAGAAGGTAGTTAGCATCAGGTAGTTTGATATATTTCTGTGAAAACAGATAGCATTTTGTTTTCTCTGTTTCAATATATTAAATACCTAAAAATTTTAAAAATAGAGGAAATTAATATTTATATATTTAATATGCATCTCAGATTTAATATTTAGATCTTCAGTTACTTAATCTTTCACATATTTTTCCTTTTATTTCTTATGCAGCATATTCACACTCTTAAAATGTAGCAATTAATCTCTAGAACAAAACAACTTCTACAGTTTACATGTTCAGAGTTTGCTGAGCACCTGGGACCTAATTTCACATTACAGTGCAGAGTTTGTCTGCATGTATGCAACTGCCTTAAGTGAGTTATACAAATTAATTTGGGGCAGTTACTTTAATAAATGTTAGTTTTCTAATTACAGAAAAAAAAAAAAGGCAAAATTGAATCAAGGGAATGTTTGTGTCATCTTTCAATGTGCACCTGACAATGCAGAAATTCCAGGATGTGGTGTGATTCACAGAATCACCGAATCCCAGGATGGTTTGGGTTGGAAAGGACCTTAAAGCTTCCACTCTCCCAGGGTGCTCCAAGCTCCGTCCAGCCTGGCCTTAGGCACTTCATTACTGTATATTCAGAACTAAGTAATTCTTAAAGGCTCACAAAACCTCATGGCCCACATCTGCTATGAGTAAATGATGCTTTTTTGGCACTTTTGGACATTTTTTATGTCAGACCATCATGGTTTGGGTGCTGGTTGCAGGAGGGCTTTACTCTGCAATATGGGCAGCAATTCAGTTCTGCTGAGGATTTTGTACAAATTGTCACATTTACTCTGAATTCTGGAAATGAGCTTTTATTAAATGAAGAAATGTCTAACAAAAAAAAAAGGGGAGGGGAAATACAACTAAGTTAGAGTGGAAAAATTGGCTAAATTTTGCAGGTGTTCTTGGTTGCAAAATTTAATTGAGGGCAGAACACAGGCAAGCAATTAGCTGTAAACATTACTGCAAAGACTTTTGAGGTGAGGTGAGGTGGATAACACCTTGGTGTCATGGTGAAGGGACTCTGCCTGAAATCTAGGCTGCTTCAAAGGAAAATCAGGCAGCTCACTGAGTCATTATTGCAGGTGGAAACCCTTGATACCACTTCATATGTGTTTTCCTACATCTCCTTCTGATTCCACTGAGTGATAATTGTTCTCAGTTCAGCCAGAAAGCAGCTCTTAAATGGGTGTAATATTTCAGGCTGAGCTGGGAGAATTTGAAATAATACTAGGTTCTGAAATTTAGGAGGCTCTTATTTGTGGAGAATTGATCACAAACAATGTTACACATCTTAAGGTTTGTTGGGTGAGTACTCACTTCTGTGGTAATCTTATTAAAATTACCTCATAAATCACCTGAAGAGGAGGGCGAGCTCAGGAAGTCAGTCATGATCCTTGAGCATCCAGATCAGTATTAAATACTGTTCTTTCAGAGGCTGTGGCAGCACACAAGAACTCTGGATCAGTTCTTCATTTCGCACAAATACGTTTCATATCTCGAAAGAATTACGGAAGTTTTCAGTTACCTTGAGTGAATGCAGTTCTCCCTTCACTGAATTTGAGAACAATGATCCTCGGCAATGGTTTCCTGAGTGCCTTTGAACTGCTTAAATCCGTGCTTCAGTGACAGTTTCAAAGACACCTCTAATGAGAAAATCTGCACACTTGTACAATTCATGTTCTAAAATGGTGAGTGCCCACGCAAAAATAGCAAGAATCAGTGGATCACATCTGCGGATTCTCCTGCATTATGGCATGCAAAGTCCTGGTGTTCTGACTGTGGCAAATTTCTTCATTCCCTTGAGGAGCAGCACTGTCACACAGATGTAGCTACGTGTATTCTGTGCTGTGCTTTTGGGTTTCTCTTTTTTTATTCTTCTTGTTGGCTTTTGTTTGTGTATTTTTGTTGGGACTTTTTGTTTGTTTTGGAAGAAGACACTTTAATACTGAATTAATATGAATTGCCCATTAGTAAGGGAAGTTCTTTAGAAAGTATTTTGTCCAGCATAGTTGCATGCTCCACTTACATTCCAGTCAGTCTGTGGAGGTCTTCATATTGCAAAAATAACCCAACAAGCTGTGTTTACCACAGGCATTTCAAAATACATGCTGTATTGTGGCATGAATATACAGTACTTGTATTTGTGATTAAGCCAACTTGACAATTAAAGACACAGATCTCTGAAATTCACCACAAGGAAACAGTTTTGTCAAGGGGAAGGTGCAAACCTCGAAGCAAACTGGCAAAAATTAGGATGGATTAAGCCAGTCTGATTGAAATGTCTAGTGCACAATCATAAAATCCAGTCTGCAAGTTTGAAGCCTCGTCAAAACCTCATTAACTTTAATGAGACTTATGATATGCATTCGAGGAGACAGATTGTAGGGTTGAGGCTCAAATTAATACAGAGTTGTTGTGTGACAACTTACCAATAACATTAATCTTTCTACGACCTGCTCTGAGAGGCTATTTTGTGGAGAAGGCAGGATTTCACTTTTTCTCTTTTCAGTCAGAGGAGTTTTTGCCATGCACCTGAAAGCCTGAGGGAAATCTGCCAGGTTAACTCCTGGGGGCTTGTGGGGCTGTCTGTCCTTCGTGTGTCTGTCTGTCTGTCTGTGAGCCCACGGGCACCGGGGTTCCTTCCTGGGGCACACAAAGGTGTCAGGTGCTGCATTTGTGTCCTTTATCTGCTTTCCTGATGATGAGCTGTGTTGGGTGCACGTTGGGAAATACATTTGGGCTCACTCCTCTGGAAATGAGATTTTTTTGTTGCCACAGGAAGCACAGGTCATGTGAAATGGGTTTCCTCCTGCTGCCGTTTAGTCAACCATGCTCTTCCAAGAAAGGCAGATGAAAAGGGCTCACTGCAAGTGAGGAAAGAGAGAACATAAAACACATTTCCAAATTAAATTCTGGATATTCCTAAATAGATGTAAATAGCACAATATATTATAGTAGTATTATTTTCTCCCCAGAAATTCTGGTAATATTTTCTGGATAGTTATTAATTCCATATAATCAATCCTAAGGCACCCTTTGTAGCTTTAGAATTAAATCAAATATGGGCCCTATAATGATCATCAATATAAGACTTAGAGATCAGGATATGATCAACCCAATTATCCCAGTTTTTCCTTAGTTTTGTTTTGGCCAATTTCGGAACCTCTGGTTCAAAAAGAGAAGTGCTAACTTGAGTAACCAATCTGTAAAACTGTCAATTATTTAATGTTATTTACAGCATTCCTTTTTTTTTTTTTTTTAAATTCCCATAATCTCTTTTGCTGGTCGTTGACTGCAACGTTGATGTATTTATTTGATCTGAAGAGAGAAAACAGTGGATTCTGCAGACATGTGTTGCTTTCCTCTGCCCTCCTTACTGCAGTTTCAGTTACATATTTGCATTGCATGTTTCATGGGGCCTCTAAATTAAAAAAAAAAATAAATAAATTATTGTAAAAACATTAATTGCTGTCTTGTTGTAAAGCAATTATTAAGAAGCAGGCACCCAGGAAGGTCTCTCTGTTGTGACTGTCACTCTTGCTGGTTACTATGACTGATGCTGTATAACATTCCCTAAAGCTCTTAATTAATGGGCATGGATGAGCTTTTAAAACAATTGTATTTGGGAACTGGATTGTTTGTTTGAGTCCTTGGGCCTTTAGCAAATACAAGTAAGCTTCAGAACTTTTTTTTTTTCTCTGCAAAAAATAAAAAAGTAATACCTTTTTAAATGTAAGTGTTTGGGTTGGGCATTTTTCTGCCCCTTTGGTACGCCACGTGCTGGCACACTGCTGCTTCTTTGTGTGTTTAATTAGTACCAGAAAAATTCAGTCCCTACATAATACACTGTACATCACCAGTGTTTCTGGTAAAAACTTAAATTGTAATGGAATGGTATTGTCTACTTGAAAATTTTTGAAAAATCATAAATGGTTTCACATCATGACTCAAGCTTAAGTCATGACATGCTCTTCTCATTTTGGAAAGCAGAGTCTTTTAATGCACCCTGAGTTTTCTTTAATTTCTTGATTCTATTTATGATTATCTCTGTTCTCACATATGAGGTATAAATTTAATGTTATAAAGCAGAGTCCCAGACCTGAGAGGGACACTTAATTCCTTGCTTGTATTGAGGTATTTAAAGACAACACTAAATCCTCTAAAATTTGCACTTCTGTTGATGCTGTGTGGGAGGACAGTCAATAGCCACAGAGGGATTTCACCGCCTTGTCTGACAAAGAATTGAGTCATATCTGTATTTTAGTTTTGGCAAAGTTTGGAAATTGCCTTGCTTGTTTGTTTGATAATTGCATTTTCTTATTATGTGTCTTGAGTGTGATGGGTTTTTGTTTTTTTTTTTTATCCAATTGCACCACTTTCCAGTTCTTTAAAAGACGACTGTCTTAAGAAGCTTGCCTGAAAGGGACAGTTAAGTCAGCCTCATCCAAAACCTTTGTTAAATTTATACTAATGCAAAAGCTTCTAGTGGTAGGATCATGTGGAAAAAAATGAAACAAAACAAAACAAAACAATCATATAAATGTATGATAACTTTGTTGTCTAGAAGTATATCTGGGGTAAGTGGACTGATAAGAAAAGGATACAATACTTTATTCCAACCTCTCTTAGGCTGGATGGCACTGAGTTAACACTGAAAGGGCTGGGATATTAAAATTGGTATCCCACATGCTTTGTCTGTGATGAATTATCACCAAAAATCATTCATATGCAATGAATAACAGGTTAGATTATTTCTTTGTGTGTCCCTGCTTGTCTCTTCAAAAAGGTAAATACCCAAACCCTGTGAAAAACTAAATACTTTAAGAGTTCTACACCTGTATCCACAAAACACAGTTGGGTGTGCTATGCAGAATTTCAAGGATTAAGAGCTCATGAGAAGCATTTTGAAGAGCTTAAAAATGTAGTTAATGCTGTGCTTTCATCTCACACATCAGGCTCTCATGGCAACCCTGGAGAGTTATGAATTTCATCATAAATTACCATGATTCATCATACTAATCGTATTTCATCATAAATTACACTGATTGTTCATTATTTCAGCTGTAGCTTATATGTTTTTTGGACTTCACTGAAGATGCAATTACTTACAGAATGTCAGTTGTCACCTCTTATTGTATTAATGATAAATTAAACTTTGGACTCATTGCAGTGATTTGTTTTTACACAGGCTACTCTTTGCAGAATTAAAATTTGGAGAAAACTAACTTCAAAGTTTCCATAGCCTGAATCAAAGCCAGATGCTGGCATCTTAAAGGACTTTACTTGAATAGCTGAGACATAAGGCAAATATTTCCACATTCTCAGAAGCCATATAAATATTTAGATACTATTAAAGTGCTTAATTATGTCTTGCAGTGATGCAGTTTCAGGTAAAATGCAGAGGTTTTATTAATTCAAATGGTAAGTCAGCTAAATTCCTGGAAAATTAAACTAGTAGTGTATTTATTTGCAAAATTACAAATAAAGATATACAATTTTGCATTGTATAAATGAAGTGTATTTATAATACAATTAAATTTTGCTTGCTATGACAATTCATATTCTTTACATACGAAGGGTGCTTTTAATGTAATTAATTCCTCAGCAAGGTCATCTAACTAAATTTCTAACTAAAATCATCTAAATAAAATTTTTTGTCATGGTAAGTCTGAGTTAATAGCAACATCAACACCAGTTTTAGAGCAAGACATTGTGGGTTGTTTTCTTTCCAAACCCAAAATATAATGGTAATTTAATATCAAATTTAAGGCAGAAACTGTCTTTTCCAAATCATTTCCATGTGGGACTTTGTGCTGACTGTGCATGAGGTGCCTTGAGCAATACTGAGTTGAAAACAGAAAAATACATCAGCTAAATTACTGTTATATTTATGTTGTGTTGTAGCAACGTTCACACTTGTGCCAATGCAAGATCTCCAAACAAGCTACCATTCCCTGATAATGCCTTCTCCCACCTGCTTCTGTATAATACACTGCTACTTTGATTTTTTTTCTTTTTTAAATAATCCTCATCGACCTTTTAAAGGAACAGAACAACAAGATCTGATTGCAAAAAGCAAACACTTTGGAATCTATCCCTAATTATGGCCCAGATAATCCCTTTTGATTTTTGCCATGGAGAGGGTGATAATGACAGCAGAACTGTTAGATGCCTGGAAATCTGTTGGTACTCAGAGCTTGGCTTATCTGATGTTATCTTTTACTGCCTTCTGCTCCCCCCCCTGCTTTTTAATTTCTATGTGCTTGAAGAAAAATTGAAATTTGAGATAGGACTAGAGATGAAAGAGACATGTTATGGGTGGAAATGATGCTGTTGGCTCATGACATGAGAAATATAGAGGGATTATTCAAATAGCATTTTTCACAGCTTAATGTTCTGGCTGGCAACATTCTTGGATGGAGTGAAAAAAAAGACCAGGTGTGAGTATGGTGACTTATTTGCAATAAATATGTGCTTAGTTACACTAGTGAGCATCTCATTTTCTTTGTAAGTCTGAAGAGAATGAGTTCAATTATTTTCCTCACACCACATTTATTCCTGTATCAATATCTCCTGGCGACTTTGATGAGATTTTTCACATTTTATTTTGATATAGAACATGTAAAAATCAAGGTAAGGGTAAGGATAGAAAGTGCATCTGTCTTTATGCATTCTGAAACAAACAAAATTGGAGATTTGTAGTGCACGCTGAAAAGGAGTTCTTGAGTTTTTCATAACAGAATAAACATCATATTTATAACTTAATTAAATCAACTGTGTGGCTTGTAGGTGTGTAACTAAGGAATCATTAACCCGTCAGCAGTGCATCCCCATTTTTTTATTTTTTTTTAATCCCTTTGGCTACAAAGTAGAAAGTAACAACAGACTTACAAGTCTATCATGTACAATTAACACTTCCTGAATGTGGTGGTAATGGTGATCATTTTTTTGCCATTTAACATAAAAACGTACCCCATGGGATTACATTACATTACATTACTGACAGAAAGTCTCACAAGAGCATCCTTATTAAAAAACAAGTTCCAAGAGAGTCTTGCAAACTCTGTAGTCAGTTTTTAGTCTCATGAATAAGTAATAAAAACACAGGCACTGGCTTCTCAGTGCATTTCATATTCAGAAACTAAAATTATTATGACTTCTCCCAGCTTTTTTTTTAACATGCTAATCACGAAATTCCAGGAAAGCCCTGGAGGAAAAAATGTTATTTCACACCTCCTACCTTCTGCCCTGACAATGGGAAGTGGCAGCATTTCTTTCACTGCAAGGTGCTCCTCTGGTTGCTGGTGGCTCGACAGCGTGTGCTGCCCGTGGCCTGGGGGCTGGGATCTCTCCTCTGCATCCCTGTGGGAGGCCAGGCAGCAGCACACACCGGATCAGCCGCTGCCTTGCTGGTGTTTTTCACAGGACTATTCTGTGTGCTGTTTATCGCATAATTATATGGAATAATATATATTGCTGTCTATTTCCTACACGGGAGTAGAGCCCTGCTGATTAAACACGGCCTAGAATTCTTTCTGAAAACAGGGAATTAGATGCGAAAATGCCAGGAATTCAAAGCACAAACTCTTTGTGGAAATGCCAGTGCTGCAAAAAGGATGACCAGACAGCAGGGCCCGTGTTTGATTCCAGCTTGAATTTTGCATCAGGTTAAACACGTAACCGTAGCATTCCAAATCCACTTTGTGGTGTTGCCGGTGCAGTGTGAGATGTGTTGAATTTAAGAGAACATGCCTGCTGCCACTATACCTGACTGTGCTTCGTGGGTCCCATCCCAGGGAGTTATGGAAACGAGGAGAAGAGCAGGGCACAGGGAGAAAGATGAGAAAACAGATGTGTTCTCTATGAGCAGCTGCAGACAGGAGCTGAGAGCGATGCTCTAAATTTAGTGGTACTATAAATTACCAACCCATAATATTGCTCACCAATTTGTTACTCCAGTACTATTTTTGGGGTTGTAAACTGGAGTTCAGAACACAGTCCTGCTTAAAATAAGCAGAACATTTCAGGTAGACAATCTCCTTTCTACCCGACAGGAGGGGGCAGCCACGTTGGTGTCACCAGTGACCAGTGACCACTAACAGGAGAAGTGACAGGCAACCAGTGACAGGACAAGAGGACACGGCCTCAAACTGTGCCCGGGGAGGGTCAGGCTGGACATCAGGAGGAATTTCTCTATGGAAAGAGTGGTCAGGCATTGGAAAGGGGCTGCCCAGGGAAGTGTTGGAGTCCCCATCCCCGGAGGCGTCCAAAGAATGCATGGATGTGGCACTCAGTGCTCTGGGCTGGGGACAAGGTGGGGATGGGTCAGAAGCTGGACTGGAAGATCTTGGATAATCTTTTCCAACCTCAGTGATCCTCTGATTCTATGAAAAATATTAACCATATGGGCATCTGCAGCAAATCTTGACACATCCTGACAGTTTTGCGTATTTCAAAAATAAAAAATGAGGGGAAGCAGGGAAGTGAGAGGAGCAGTGTGACGTGTATGCCCAAACAGCTAGGGATGACACTGGCATTAGCTAAACGGCTTGAATGCCAAAATGATCATAAGAACTACATTTCTGAAGGATTGTGAATTTCAGAACTAAAATTGGCCGTGTGTATGTAGAAGTGGTTTGATTTGGGAGCACCTGTAGTCCTGGTTTCCATTTAGTTTGGTGTTCAAGATTTGGAGCACAAAGCCTGCAAGATTCACAGTCTTTGTCTTTCAAGAGCCCCTTTGATGTCCAGGGAACAGATTGCACTTCAAGTCAGGTGAATGTTTGAAATGTTAGGATTATTGTAACCTTTCCCATTCAGCAGATCCAGAATGGGAGGCTCACATTTAAGAATCACTTGTGTGGCCACTCTGGCCCATTGTCAAGGCATCTAAATTCATTGGAGTGGTTTTTCTCAAAGGGTGAGCTCCAGACCTTCTTGGAGCAGTATCTCAAATACTATTCCTTGAACAGCTATCTAGAATAATATGTGCTTGGTTGTTGTTGGGAGTTTTTGTGAGTTTTGGTTGGGTTTTTTTTTAATTTTCTCTGAATTCTTAACAATTGATAAGATCTCTCTTTTCCTGGTTGTATTGGAGCAGGGCAGTAATCCATATCAAAGTGCCCTGACATGCAGAAGAATGGACATAGTAGACTGGCTTTTAGATCTTGATTCTGACAAGTATTTTATCTCCCCCTTACCTCCCTTAGCAAAAAAAAAAAAAAAAGGAACAGAAAAGAAAAAACCCACCCACCAAATAAACCAAAAACCAGCCACGAACAACAACAACAAAAAAGCCCCCAACTCCCACAAAGCAACCAAACAAAACCAAAATAAAACAGCCAAAACAAGACAAAACAAACACACTAAACTTGCTACATATAGTGCCACAGAATTATAGTAAAGTTCAGTCACCATCACTTTAACCAAAAAGTTTTGCTTTCCCAGAAGGAAATGAGGACACTCACAAAGGGTTTTCTCCCCCGTGGTCTCCTTTCCTTACGGCTACTGAGATATTTTGGTTCTGTTCTGCCCTGAGAAATGGCCTGCTCAGGTTCTCTGCTGTTCTCTGTCACGGAAAAGATGAGTGTTTGATACTTCTGCTTCTTGCGTTATTTTCGCCTGAAACTCAGACCTACATGGCAACAGTGAGGTGCAGACAGAAAACAAAACAAAACCCTCAAGCTAACAGAAAATATCCGAGCACTTGCCAAATTTGTTTGGAGGGGAAAAAACACAGTTAAATCTCACTAAAATCTAGAGGCTTCTTTAGCAAAAGTGCTTAATACGCTGCTAGAAGAGGAATGTAGGGAGAGTCAGTCAGTTCTCCCCTCATTATAATAGCAGCAAGAACTGGAGGTAGAATCATGGAATCATAGACTCTGGGGGATTTCTGATGCTTAGACAATCCATGTCACAATAAAATAGGACCATTATATAGAGCCAGGCATAATCCAATCACACCTTCCACTGCTTAATTTGTGATTTTCTCCTTGGCACAGCTGGGGTGTATCAGCTGTCTTTGGTACACCAGAGGGAGATCAACTCTTGGGCAATGCTTGGTACAGACTGGAGGGCAGTGGGGCTTAAAGACTTGGTAGCACAAAGATTAGATAAATTCACCTATGTGGACTCACTAATGGGCCTCACAATATTTTCGTGGGATTTTTTTGTTGTTTTGGAGGTTTTTTGTGGGTTTTTGTTTGTTTGTTTATTTGGGTTTGTTTGTTTTATCTTTAGGATGGCCATAAGCAGAGATGTGTTTGCTGTTTCCACACACCATTTTTAATAGTCTGTGGGGTTTTTTTTCTGTTTACTCAGATTTGTGTTGCAGCAGGAGCAGGACTTTGTAATAAAAAAAAATAAAAAATAAAATCACTAAGCTTTGGACCAGATTTATTAGAAAGTATCTGATTTCTTAAGGACCAGGTATCAGATGGATTTATGAGGAAATGGATGATTATGGAGGTACTGATAATTTTGCTGTTAAAAATAGAAGCCATGTAGTACCCCAGGAAATAAAAGTTCACACAACTTGCATTTCATGCTGTTGAACAGATAAACATTTCCAGAAATGCTTACAATTTCCAAGCAGCGATATTGAAGCTAAGGGTCTCTAGCATATGCTTTTTATGTTTTTATTTACTTTTAACTACTTTGATCCCATTTTTTAAATCTAATTTACATGCTAATATGTTTTATCTGAGTAGACCTCTTGTCTTCATTTCACTTCTGACAGTGAAAGCTACCAAATTTACTTCATGCTTAACTTGTACTTATTCATTTCTAGCATGTTTCAATAGAACTCTCGTGGAGGGCAATAGTGCCTGGCTTTGATCTATAATGATTCAAGATGCTTTCTATTGTGATGCCTTGTAGATTGCTTTCAATAGTTGAGCTTTTCAGAAAGTGTTGTCGGGCTTCCTTGGCAGCTGCTGAAAGGAAAATATTCATATCACATTGTCTTCCTTTCAGTCACCTACCAGGGTGGATGTATAAAGGAGAAACAGGTTGCAAAATGCTGAAATTGTTGTTTGAAGTGACTTTTCCTGAACTGTAGAAAAGATCCTGGTACTTCAAATGCAGCTTCCATAACCCAAATCACTTTATTTCTGAATAGCATAGGAGGAGAATTCAGCAAATACCTTTGTCCACTGTAATAAGCCTCTGCCTCCTTTTAGGCTCTTTTTGTATAACACAAGCCGGGGGTAAATGTTTTGGTTTCTTTATTGATTTCACCACATTGTCTTGCATACCTCTAGCATGTTTGGTTTAGAGCAAGACTAGAAGGAGCCATTTACAGCAATTTCTAGCTTAGCAACCTGGCAATCTGCAACACCACTGAGACATAATTGATATGCCACTAGAATACACTAAAGGGCTCGAGAGTTTCTAGATGCTTCTAAAAAATAATGGCTTTAAGCTGCATAGCAAGAAAGTTGTAGCAGATAAGTAACGAGTGGAAAATCATGAAAGGCTGTACACAAATTGAGAAACAAACACTACCAGCCGAGGCTGAAATGAAAAAAAAATAAAAACGGGCTGGCTAAAAAGTGAAGAACTAATCAGAAACATATGAGAAGTAGAAAATGTGGTTTAAACGTTGCTGGATTGAAAAATGAGACAGGAAATTGGAGGAAAGGAGAGAAGCAATACTATGAGGAAATTAAATCCTTAGAAATTGTCTTAAAAATTGTTCTGGTGGTTCAATTAAGCAACGGAGAAAACAATTGAAATACTGCTGCTCTTGATAATATTGAGCAGGAGTAGCACCATCAAATTAATGGATTTAATTTGGACTGGCTCAAGAGTGGGGCAGGTACCCCTTGGGTTTAACCCGACTCCGCTGATCTCGTTAGAAGCTGTTGTGTAACGGCTCATGGCCCAGCACCAGCAGTCTGATCCAGCTTTCTGGAAGAGCTTTTCCTTTTAAGTCTGCTGGGAAATTTATGAGTCCTTAAACCCGCAGGAGCACCGAGTGCTATGCAAACAATCCTTTTACCATCCAGGATTGTTCTGTGCGCTCCTTGTCTTTGCCACCAACCGGGCAGCTCAATCAGGGGGGAGCAGCGGCTGTGTCCTGGCTGCAGGGCTGGCGCCAAAAAGCTCCGCTTTTGGGGGTGAAATCTGAATTTAGAGTGAGGGTGATGTCCCAGTGGTGACTAATTGTGGGTGTAGCTGCCTCGTGGTCTGGGCCAGCTCACTGGAAAATGTATTTTCAGAAAGTTAGTTTGAGGTCAAGATATCAAAGCAAAGAAATGGCAGCAGTTAAGCTGCTGCAGTTCTGGTCTGTGGGTCCCAGCTACAGGGAGGTGTGTGCACAGATAGGGACAATAATTTGATTTTGGGAAGGGGAAGGATCAGCACTTATCAAAAAGATATCTAAGCCTGTACTCCTGTACTCAAATAAGTAAAACTTCCAGTTGTAAACACACAACTACAACATGCACAAAATAACAGGTGATTCCTTTAACGAGGCTCAAAAATAGAGGGGAAAAAGAAAGGAATTCCCTAATGAGCCTCTGGGTTGTTGTTAATACCTTCGTTTGAGAAGAAATACATTGAATTTCAGACTCGAATATTATAATCTATTTATCAGTCTTTTTTATTGTGGTCTCTTTGTTTGTCAAGATCAGGCTGCAGCAACATATTTGTGCACTCTCAATAACTCTTTTATATGTTCTGTTGGTGAATAATGAGGCTTCTCTAATCACCTGGTTGTGCTGTAACTGCTGTGTTGTTTGTTGCTGGCATAAATTGCTGTGTACCAATGCCAAAAGATAAAAAATAACACTTGTAAGTGAGGGTGGGGGCTGAAGTTAGAAACTGGTCTGCATTTCGTTTTTTGGGTGGCGGGAGAAAGACAACTCAATAAAGTTAATTCTATGAGCGCATTAGAAAATATCTGAAGTGCAAGGACAGGAAGAAGTAGGAGACTGGTGGTGATGATAGGATCACAGAATGGCCTAGGTTGGAAGAGACCTTAAAGATTATTTTGTTCCATCCCCTGCCATGGGCAGGGACACCTTCCACTATCCCAGGCTGCTTCAAGCCCCATCCAGCCTGGCCTTGGACACTTCCAGGGATCCAGGGGCAGCCACAGCTTCTCTGGGCAACCTGTGCCAGGGCCTCCCCACCCTCCCAGGGAACAATTCCTTCCCAATCTCCCATCTATCCCTGCCCTCTGGCAGCTGAAGCCGTTCCCTGTGTCCTGTCCCTCCATCCCTTGTCAAGAGTCTCTCTCCATCTTTCCTGCGGCTCCTTCAGGCCCTGCAAGGCCACAGTGAGGTCACCCCAAGGCTTCTCCCGTCCCAGCTGTGCCAGCCTCTCCTCCCAGCAGAGCTGCTCCGTGCCTCTGCTCACCCTGGTGCTGCTCCGGGCTGGCTCCAGCAGCTCCACGTCCTTCCCGTGCCGGGCCCGGGGCTGGGGCAGCTCTGCAGGGAGGGTCTCGCCTGAGGGGGCCGAGGGGCAGAATCCCGCCCTGCCCTGCTGCCCGCGCCGGGGCTCGGCCCAGCACGGGGCTTTGGGCTCCCGGCTCTCCCCCGCCGGCACCCCCAGCGCCTCTCCCGGGGCTGCTCTGGGGCTGCTCCGACCCAGCCTGGACCCAGCCCGGGGCTGCCCCGGCCCCGGGCAGCACCAGCTCCGGGCCTGGTGGAACCTCATGGGATTCACGGGGATTCATTGAGGATCCATTGAGGATCCACTGAGGATCCATTCCTCAATCTTGTCCAGGTCCCTCTGCATGGCCCCGTCCCTCAGGGGTGTCCCTGCACCCTCAGCTCGGTGTCACCTCAAACCTGCTCAGGGTCTCCTCTTCCCTCTGTCCATAATCTTCCCCTCTGTGGAACCTTTCTCTGGACCTCTCAAGGTTCTACACTTCTCTACAAAAAGCACATTGTCCCCAAAGCGTACATTTTCACACTTTAAGCCTTATATTTTTATATACTTTATCTGCTTAGTGTCTGTAGCTGTTTTAGCAGAAGGATTTACGCTGAATCAAAGGAGTATTTTTAGGTGTCTTCCTTTTAATAGCAATGGCATGTGAGAAAGAGCAGCTGGTTTCATTAGAAAGCAAGCTTTACCTCTCAGGAGCGTTTCATAAAACATTTTTATGTCAGCTGATGTTTTATTGAAATTGGAAGTCTTCATAGATGTGTAATACTTCAGTTTTGATTAGGAAGTGTTTTATTATCAATATCAGAAACTCAAATGTGTCATGACAAAGTGTACTGAATCTTCATTTCAAATCTGGTTTAAATTTCAGATTAATCTTCTTTTCATTTTTGTAGAAATAATTGCCATAAATATTTACTGAGAATTGGACAACAAACTCAAACACAATAGTAATTGTATACTTGAAAATGTTAAAGCCACTCAAGCTCTCCCAAATAATGCAAATTCTGTATTTTGCAGGTTTAAAAACTCTTTAGAGAAAAAAAAAAATCTAGAAATACCATCTCTTAAACTAGTTCTCTCATCTCAATTATTCCTTTTCTTTTTAATATCTTTATTTCCTGTGCTACGACAATCCAATAGCTTGAGCATCCTTCCACAGTAGCATTGTAATGCTTTAAAATTTAATAAATTTAATCTACTTTTATCTCAGGTTTAACTGAGAAGTCAAATCATCATTGTTGCATCTTTTCAGCTGAAATTTTACAGAGCAAAGTGGGTTTTCCACGAATTTTTTTTCATCACGAGCTGTACTCACGTGAGGACTTCTGAGAGGAAACGTATTCATGCCCATGAGGGTTTTTCATTCTGGGTCCTTTATCTGCATCTGAAGTCAGTAGTGATGTATGGTTTTATTTTGTGTGCTTTACAGGCTGTATATTTTTGTATGTGTTACAAGCATATACCTGTGTGCATGTATACATGATGCACATGTCCCGTTGGTGTGGTGCTAATCCTGTACAAATCCATGTAAGACCTTGATCTAAACAAGCTGTTCTTAGTCTAAGAAGGTCCTCCAATGTGGCACTCCGCGTTCAGAAATGGTAGGGGTGTGGAGAGAGGAAAAGGATCAGAAAGCACTGATGTACAGTGCCAAAGGGTTATGACTTTATTTGTACCTATTAAACTGTAATCACCTTCCTCCCTTTGTTCCTGTACACTGGAGGGAAAAAAAAAAAGAATTAATTCGGGTTTTTTTTTAATATCTTAAATTTATTTGTGAATATTCAGTATTCTCATCTCCTTCTCAGTATTTTTCCCTCTCTTTGGGACTTACTCTATGCTTAGTCCTGGGTTTTAAAAATACGTGCTCTGCATGCGGGCTGAGGACGCTGTTAAGCGTCAAAGAACAGCAATTGCATTTCAAAGAGTGTGATGTGGACATCCTATACAAAATTAACCATGTTTACATTACATTGCACTGCTTTACAACCACACCACATTACCTGGATGCAGTTAATAAAGAAAAGCTGCAGAAAAAAAAAACAAAGAAAAAAGTAAAATAGAGACCAGTTAGGTAAACCCTCCCTGTGCTTTTTCCCACTATTGAGTCAGACTGGGAGACCAACTTTAGTGCCAGGTCCACTCCAGACAAGCTGTGGCATCTGGGATGTTGAAGAGCAGGTCGATGACTTGGCCTTGTGAATAGAAGCAGTAATCATGCCAGACAAGAAACTGATTGCTTTAGGAACATTTGTCTGTGTTCAGAAGCTCAAAGAGAGAAGTTATCTGGCTTAATAGTCCAGGATCTATATGTACCATTATTAAAATAACACTTAAGGTCCCTCTTACAATACAGATACTAAAAACATCACATTCTTGGTCATTGCATTTGTGAACATCCTTAATTTACTTTCCTCTCTGCCTGACTTTTTCCTTTCTCATCTTTTTTCAATTACTGTTCCCAGCTCTTCATTTTCAAGAGTTGCTTCATAACAAGCAGAAAGAGCATCCAAGCAGCTACCCACCTTTTTTTAGGCTTGGTTTACAATTTACAGCAGATAATAAAAATAAATTAAAAACCACTGCCAAGAATACAGTTTGTGAGTGCAGTGTGGCCGTACTGAGATGAGTCTTTACAAGTGTAAAAGTTCCAGATCTCATTCTGTTTGTGGACAAGTTGAAACAAAATAAGGTAAAAATTGCATCTGCCCTTCCCGGAGGCTCTTAGGAAAAATGACCTGAAGGATTTTCATCATTCATGCACAGAGCTTACGTGGTACTGCCAGCTGCCTCGTCCAAAACAAACAGAATCAGTTCTTTATTGCAACTGATGGCTGTAATGCCCTTATTATTTCATATCCCTCACACAAGAGGCTCGTATCTGCAGAGCCTAATTAATATTCTGAATGTGATCAGTAACATCACCTTCCTGTAAAGTCAGAGAGAAAGTGATGAAAACTGGCAATGCTGTGGTATCTCTTTAGGTGACTCGTCTTTTTTTGACGGTGACAGCGCTTCCGTGGTGAAAGACCAAAACATCCATGTGGCCAAAAAATGCGTGAAATGAATGCAGTGAGATTGGGTAATTACAACAGTGAGAAGTCATGGATTATTTTGCTTTATTCCACTTATCTGCAGGGTTTGGTGTGATAGAAGGGGTCATTGTAGAGGGTGTCCACATAGGAAAGGATGTTCAGTGCTGGCTAAAATGGTCATCTGGAGTGCTGGTGGGCTTTGGAAGGGAATCCTTGGGTTGCCTCCACTTCCTACACTTATTTTTCCCCTGCCTGCAGAGGGATTTTGGTGGGGATGAGATGGATTCATTCCCAAGGGCCTCAGCCTAGAAGCTGAACTCAAGCGGAGGCTCCAATGGTTGCTTAACACTCTGAACCAGCAACTGGTCATTGAGGCACCTGGAGATCACATGGAGGGAAGTGATTAAATCTGAAGCAAAATCCACAGAGTTCATACAGTGTAGATGTGGAAACCATGTTTTGGATTCAGAACCATCACTTCAGTAGTGTTGGCGCCTCTTGTAAGAAAATGTCACCAAATAAGGTATTTAAGAGTGGATAGCCAAAAATAGAAGTAACTAAAAATTAATGAATACTTTTCAAAGTGTAATGAGAATATGCTTAGAATTTGTATTCTAAACCATTTCATTTTGGTCAAGATAGAAGGGTACAATGAAACATAATCAGAGTTTTAAAAACTGTTAATGATGACTTTTTAATTGCTCAGCTTTCAAATTTGGGTTTGCTTAGGGTGGGAAAAGATAAATTCACCAGTGCTGAGATTAATGATTGCCTAGCAACCAGTGAATGAATACATCTGATATAGGGAAAACAGAGGAAGAACAAACCACTTTCATTTCCACATATATAAAGTATGTATAAATATATAAGTGTGGAGATAAATATATGTGTGCGTAAACATAGACACACGCTCTGGTTCTTCCCAATTGCTAACCTCAAATGCTGTGGATCATAAAAAAGAGAAATAGAGAGGTAAAACTGAGATCTAAAATGTGGGTGAAAACTGGTAGTTTTAATTTACAATGATAATTCCACAATACACGTTTGGGTTTTGTTTTAAATCATCTTGCTTCACTGGCGAAGTGAAAGCAGAAACAGGAAAGAGACCAGGACCAGTAAAAAGTTGTGCACCTGAATCCCCTCAGCCCATAAGGAGAAGGACAAGAAGGAAGGGAAATGTTACCTTTCTAGAGAGGATCAAAACACTTAGGACTATTGATTTTAAAGGACTGTGCGTATGATTAGACTGTGTACGTGGATTGTCTCTCTGTGGAAAATGGGATGGGCTGAGAGAAGCTGCTTTGTGTCTGAGTTGTTTCCTGATCACGGGTTTGAGGCTTTTCCAGAGCCTTGGGAACCACGAGTATTTCGAAGAAAGGTTTAGGAAGAGCTAAAGATCAAAAGCTTAAGGTAGACTAGATCAGATAAGAAATCCAGATCCCTGTATTGACCATCTGATTGTCCTGGATATAGAGTGAATCCTACTAGCAGCTAGCAGAGAAGCCTCTCAGGTGTTTTTCATAGAAATCAGTGATACTGTATCAGGAGATCATCAAAACCTAGTAATTTCTAGCAACAAATGTGAATATTTTATTAACTGAGAAATTTCAAGTGCACACAACCCTAAAAATCTCCTGATCAGCCTTAAAAGTAAAGGACAAGTGGCTGGAAATTATAATGTATTTCCATCATTACTCAGCTTCTCCTTTGAAAATTTTAATTGAACAAAACAAATTGATGGACAGACAGTTTAGCCTAAGTACCTTGTGCAGAAAGTCTCAGTTCACGGTCTTACTCATTCCCTCTTCATAAACCTCTTCCACCCCATAGATCTGGACAGGTGCAGAAATGCCTGTTCATTCACCTGTGTCTTAGCAAGTGGCAAATAACTGCGTGGACACGACTGAGGAGAGAGGCAGCCAGAACCAAAGGAATACGTGCAAGGGGTGCCTGGGTGATTTTTGCCGGCTCTGTTGAGCGTGCAGAGGGAAGAGATGTGGGAGGTTGTGTTGATGGGGATTGGGGTATCTCCATTAAAGGCACTTGTCATCCCTCTCCCTGGTTCTGTAGGAAGCATCCCTGCTGGTGGCTGGGGCTGGGTGCTGGGGAAGGGGAAGGGGAATACCTCCCTTTCCCTTTGATGAAACACTGCCTCGACTGATGGCAGCTTTCCTCAAATCCACGCGGCAGCCTGGGCATGAAGGATTTCCCAAAAGTTGTAAAAATATTCAGGGCTCTGTTATATAACCATATTCCCCCCTTAATCGTTTTTTTGATCCATTTTTTACTAATGAAGATGTGAAATGACGGGAATAGTTCATCTTTTTTTCCCTGCAGAGCCGGTTGGCATAGAAATGAACTCTCTGTAACCTGTGGAAGACAGAAGAGTTTACTTTTTAAGCTGTTTTCTCTTTCTGCTTGTGTTTCATATTGTCAAACATCAGATGCTTCAAAAGTCTATCACACAGCAGGCTGAAGTGCAGTGACCTGCTGCTCCTTCACATTCAAATTAATAAAGTAGCTCATAGTGTAGACCTTTAGAAAAGGAAGAGATTATACTTTTTTAAGGCAGAAGGGGATTTATTATGATAGAAATTAATCTCTGCAGACATTACTTTAGGGCTCTATTCTAACTCTTAAAGTAGGGACACACTTTTGCAGCATTGTACTATTAGATTAAATCCAAAGCTTAAGTCAGCACTTCATCTTCACCCAGGATTAGTGTTTCAGCCTGGTCCCAGGGTGGGATTCAAATGATGATTCTCTGCTTAGAATAATCTGATTTTCTTTTTGTAATACCACCTCAGGTTTGGAGAAATCAGCTGGTGCATCCCCTCAGATTACAAGACCAGAAAAAGTTAAAATTAGAAATATTTTTTACACCTAATTTACGTGAGTACATTGCAGTTCTCCACCACAACTGTGGGCTACAGCTTAAGGTCATAGTGTCTCTTGATCCCTGAGGGTTTCAGAAATAACTGCCTTGATTTTTGTGAGACTTGTGATAAAATCATGAATTTCTTATTCTGGGATTTACATTCTCCTGTAGTTTTCCATGTCCAGTAAGTGGACATTCAAAGCTGATGTTATCATTTTATTCGTTTTCTAAAACCATTTAAGCACTCTTCCATGAATATTCCAGCTAGAAAGTCGGCTGAACTTTCTACCTGCATGGTAAGCAAAGCAGCCTAGAAAATAAGCAGAAGGAGGTAGATGAGCTATTGGTATCTGGAAACCTTATTTTTCAAATAATAAGGGAGACAATTTAATTATTCCAACTCTCTTTTTACCTTAGGAGAAACAAATTAGCTGCCTCACCATTAAATCTGAAGAAACAGCTTACAAATTTCTTGAAAAGAACTGCAGAGCTCATCTGTTTCTATGTTCACATTTTGCATCTCTGCACAGGTGTGTCTCCACCATGATTTATGGTTCTGCTGCTCAGTAGTGGTTCAGCTGTGGAGAAATAGGTTTGAACTTGGACACTGTGCAGATGATTCTGTAAATCAGAAAACTATTAAAGCTCTTCTTCTGAAAATTGATTTTAACATGAAAATGCTACAGGCAGCAAGTACTTTCTCAAGTCTTCTTCTGAAGCTTCTGTACTGAGGATCATTTTTGCTATCTCTAGACCAGATTACTCTTGACTGGCTATTTCCTGGGCTGTTTATTCTTTGGTGCTACCTGGAGATTTCTCCTTTGGAACAAATTTTATTCTCATGAAAGTGAATGGCTGTTATTTTTATTTCTTTTGAAAGAGCTTTTAAAATAAGCCATATTTCCTGTGGACACATAGGAAATTGAATACAATTATGGCTGCTGTTTTATAGAAATGATGGCCCACCTCTGCCCATCAATGGTGAAACCAAATGCTTGACCTTTAAAACACATATTATATGTGTTATAATATGTATTGTATACCAGTGAAGAGCACTGTGTCTCCCTAAAATCATGTGGCTAAAATCACGAACTCTTGTGTCATTCTGCTTTTACCTGTCATCATTGCATTTACCTCAGTATCAGCTACTGTAAATTTCATTATGTAATGCATAATGAATGCATTCGTATTTATATTTAATGTCCATTGTATGAAAGAATAAATAGGGATGAGTTTTTCCGTGCACACTTTCTATTTCATGGAATAAGCCCTATTCTTAAATTATAGAAGAAAATGTGGCCCAGACACCTGAATTATCTTAATTCAATCTCTTCTGTCGTGGCAGTTTTGAAATGTTGTGAACCCACATGATTTTTTGAATGCAGATTTCTTTCTTTATCATCATACCATTGTCTCAAGCAGATGTCTCTTACAGCAACACTGCTGCCAGAAACCCTAATAGATATCATTCTAGGTGTGATAAGGTAGTTGAGGGAAATTGTCTTCCTTTCAGGCTCATTATGTTGTGCATGAGGACTGTTTCCACATGCCTAATTCAGGATACTGTACCTTCGTTTTGGCAGGTATTCTCGTCCCAGAAATTGTAACATTAAGGTTTAAGTTGGAGTAAATAATTCTTTTTCATGTTTTTCATTGACTTGCATTGGTGAACTGCAGATTAATTGGTGAATAGTAAAGGCAGCTGGCTGGTCTGTCTGCTTTTAAAACAAGGAGCGCTTTATGAAGGCGCAGAGGTTGTGGGACGGAACTTCTCTCTTTGCTCATCTTCCCCAGCCTTCATATCACTAAAGCTGTTTTCATAAACTGTGAGTTTCTGTTCCTGACAAGGATTGATGGGCTAACTGTTAAGATCACAGAGTGCTGCATTATTTATACACAAGAGTTGGGCTCCTTTTTTTCAGGCTGTCCTTTGCTGTCAAGCAAGGGATTGTGCTCTTCAGTCAAGAATCACGCAATGTTTCGTGGGGTTTTGTGGCATAAAAAAATACATTATATAAACGTTTAAAGTTCAGCAAAGGGTGGGTATACAACTTTTACTCAACTCCCCACCATCACCTGCTCTTGGAAAAAAACAGTAGTTGTAGATTCGGTATTTTATTGAAAAGGATGTGGCTTAAAAGTAGCTTTGTGAACATGGGTAAAGGAGCATGATGGACTTACAGAATGGATTTTCTCTGTGAAAAAGATCCAGGTTCACTGATTGAGCTATTCACTATGGACAAACAAGATCATATTCTTTTTAAAAAATTCCTAGTTGTTATTAGAGAGCAAACATATCACCATTTTATTTGAGTTTTGCAGTATAATTTTTCCTGAGTCTGGAGAATTAGCGAGGGTTCTTAATTAAAATTCTAATTTTGAGTATGTATGGATCTCTTTGATTTTATTCTTTTTGTCATGGCTTTTTTATTCTTAACCAACCATGGTTTCCAAAGAGAGGACAATTCACTCAAGGACTTACTTGACTTGAAAATGTTCTGAAGAAATTAAAAAGTGCAGAAAAAAAATAATAATAAAAAAACCCCCACTTTAGTATCCTTTGATACTAAATGTGATACTAAATCAAGTATTAAAGGTTTTTGTACATTCTTCAGACACACTTTTACACTTCAGACACACTTTTAGGCTTCAGACACACTTTTATACTTGAGTAGTCAAGAAAAGAAAAGTACAAGGTTAGTCAGAGATAGGAAAGACAAACATGAATTACTGGTTTTATTTGACACTTGAATCTTACTGAAATCCTTTCAAAATGTCTTAATAAAAGCACAATAATAATTTGTCTTTTGATTTTTTTTTTAATAAGGGAGTTTCTCTTGGAGTGTTTGTTTGATTTGCAGAAATTTGTCAAACTACACAGTTTGTTACAGAGAAAAGCATATTGCCAATCACCATGGAAAGCCATCAGCACAGAGCACAGTTCTGTAAGAGCTACTGGAAATGATATTTTTCTTTCTTTGGGTTTATTTTATCTTCCATCCACAATGGCTCTCAGGTTAAATTCTAAAAATCACTGTTGTGCTAGAAGCTGTGTCATATTTTAATGGTAACAAATCCCTTTATCAGTTGTGTTAAGACAAAGTGCACCCATATCAGCTTTTATTACTGGGAACAGAGCCTTCAAAATCAAATCCTGTTCATCAAACTCAGTGGCATGTATAACAAATTAGATTTCAATATTTCAACACGAGTGTCCTCTCAAGAGGCACAAAATGTAAATTGAGGAGAATATTGTTGATTCAAATGTGATATTTATTTTGTTCAGCACAATTTCACACACTCTAAGTTATAAATAAGGGAGATACCATTTTACATGATTTTTGCTAATTTAAGTTTCAAACTTTGCACAGCCTGGTGCCTCATCTTAAGCAGAACTGTGCAGCTTCTCATTTTTCTGAGTGCATCGTATTTGATTTCATACTATGATGTGTTTTAACCACTGTTGTTCAAAGTATAGACTTTCCTTTTTTACTCTTCATTAGCATTAGTTGAATGAGACAGGATAGACATTTTATTTTGTTGGAGCTTTTTGTTCCCTGTGTTTTTTTTTTCCCCTTTTTTTCTCCCTTTTTCTTTAGATGTGTTCTGCCTTCATTTTATTCCTGTGATGTGGTATAATGACATTACAAAAATTACACCAGTGACTGACAGGCCAAGGTGGTGGGTCAAAAGAGCAATTAGTGCAGTTATTTCCTGAACATGGAAATAAATGACTGTTGACAGAGGAGAGCATCTGCTTTATTAGTCCCAAACTGCAGGTTGGGTCACTTTATTTCAGGCTGAAAAAGCCAACACAAATTTTCAGGCACATGAAAAACTACACAGTTAACTGTCCACACTTTGGCCATTGTAGGAGATTTCAGTTTCTGGAAAAAATAGTATAAAATTGGGCATGCACTCTGCTCATAATTCAATATAAAATTTACAAATGCAAACAGTATTTTCTGGTTTTGCATTTTGTGCCAATAGCATAATTGAAATCAGAAGGACACTGAATCAGGAAATATGCAGTAAAAATATCCTCTCTCCTTTGAATCAGGAAATATGCAGTAAAAATATCCTCTCTCCTTTTAATCAGAATATCCATGAGGATTTGCATAAAAAGTGTTCCTGCTCCAGATGCTATTTAGTTTATTAATTTAATTAGAGGTGTGGGAATACATTTGTCAGGGCATTCATTTAATAGTAGCTGTTCTTTCACAACCAAGTGCCTAAGCCCCATTAAGCAATAAACAAGCATCCTTTGCTACCCCAGTAATGCAACAAAAGCAGAAAATGAGGAGTCTTCATTTATTTAGATTCAATTAGGAAATGTCATTTACTGTTCTCAAATATCTTCTCCATCAGCTGGACAACCTTCAAGACAATACTGTCAATACCAAGTGCATGACAGTTCTCTGTGTCATGAAGCCACCTTAAAGCTGACAAATTAAAATTAAATAAAACTACAAATAACCCAGCAAAGTAACGCACAACTCGAGTTCTTTGCGACTGATGCTCAGAACCCAAAAAGGCAGTTTCGTGCATCAGTTACATTTCTTAAGGGATGGTTACATGGAAATTCTCACACCAAGGATTAATCTGAAGTTTATGTGCAAAGGTGTTGTAATTTTGAGGTTTGAGTTTACCACCGATATAGTCCAAAACAATGTCAGTACTACTGACATAAACCAAATTAATTTCTGTAACTCTTTCCAATTACATGGCAAAAAACTGCCAATTTTTCAGTTTAAAAACCATAGAAAATAATGTACTTGTTTTCTGATAATAACCTATCTGCAGAACTGTCTTTCAGCTGCATTTACTGCATAAAATATTGGTATTTTTGAAAATAATACTGAGCAATAGAGAGCACAAATCTGCCTTAAAATGTTTGAAGAGTAAGATAAATAAAAATGCATCTAAATATAAGATTAATTATCTGAGAAAAAGTATTAAATTGAAGCTGACCAAAGCCTAGGGCATTCTTTAGGATTGTTTCCGGTTATCCCATTGGTGACAGAATGCAATCCGTATACATCCTGAAAGTCTGCAAATCAACAAAAACAAAATTTACTTTTTGCTATTGTCTTTTGCAAATGAAAAGCTGCCGCTGAGTCCTAAGAGAATCCCGTTTTATGGAGTGGAACACTAAGGAAAGATGATTATGTGGGGGTGTGCTGTTAAATGAATACAAAATTGAATTGGCCAAAAGTCATTCAAAGGGCACAGCGTTTGTCATCCCTTTCCCTACTTGGCTGGCTGCAACCTGCCTTGTTTAGAGCCTGTGCATAACTTTTGGCAAGTTTCCTACAAGAGCTTTGTTTTTCTCTCCCTGTGACCCACAGCGGACGTGTGTGACTCCAACCCCTGCCAGAACGGTGGCATCTGCCTGTCAGGGCTGAACGATGACTTCTACTCATGCGAGTGTCCCCAGGGCTTCACAGACCCCAACTGCTCGAGCCTCGTGGAGGTTGGTAAGTGCAAACTCTAAAAGTTGAAATAGTCTGAGTGCCCCGCTAGCCCGTGGCTGGGCAAGCAGTGATCCTGCCCGTGGCATTTTGTGCAGGGATGGGGTCGTTACACTGATGGTTGTCGGGTTTTTAAACTTATGTCTATGTCGTAGACATCTATATGCTAATTAACTGGTAATTCTAAATATCCTTCTGCAACCTGTGGTCATTTAAAATTTCATTCCCCGTAATTTTATGCTGATATCCGGAGTAAAGATTAATTACTTATGCAAGTGAAGTGACAGAAACAGCAGCATAGGAGGTAACAAAAATAACACATAGTTGTCACTTGTTTGAATTTCAAAACAATTGCCCATCTGGAGGCTGTAATTAATCATTGATGAGTGCATAGAGCGCAAGTCACGTGTACTAGAATTTCGTGATGTTCGTGACTCAGAGTAAACAGAAATATGAGTGGTAGCTCCAAAACATCCAGCAGGTCAGGCCTCCATCTTGAGAAAACTTGAGGAAACCAGAATCTGAAGGAAAAGAGGGTGGACAGCTCATTGAAAGTTAACTGAGCTCTGATATTATCCCAAAGAAGGATAAAAAAATATGTTTGTAGAGCAAAATGATGAAACTGTCACAGCTGGACTCGACACTGCCACCGTCCTAAATCTGTGTGGTTCTCATTTTTCAATAAATAAATGAAAACTGCCCAGGGACGACCCGAGCACACCGTTCTGAGGATTAAGTACATGAATTACATGAGATAAAGGGAGCAGAACCTAGTCCAGAAACACAAGGCTGTTCTGTTTATGAGGGGTCTTTTTGTTTCTTTTCTTTCCTGAAAAGGATGCCACTGCTGTTTTGAGAGTGAGTTATAAGCCTCCACAATGCAATTTTAAGGGAATTTGGATTTCACTTGATTTCCCCTTGGGTTAAATTCTCTGCAAACAGGTGGAACTAGTTCCTGTGGGAGAATGACCAGCTTCAGGCAGCAACTGCATTTTTTTTTCTGATTCTAAAATTTCATTTCAGCTGGTTACCACCTAACATTTGAGTTGCACAAGAAGGTGAAGGAGACTGCCTCAAAATCCTATTTTCCATCCCTTGCCCTATAATTTTTATCAGTGCTTGAATTTGTCCTACAGATATAGGTCGTGCTACCCTAAAATGACCTAGACGTGGCTTTGCTTCAGAAAACTTTAGGATTTATTGTGTACTTGGCTGGCAGGAAACTGCATGGCACAAAACTGGGAGGATGCCAGACGTGAATGAACCTGAGTAAAAAATCGTATTGTGATAATTGCCACTGTAATTAGCAGATGAGCGTTAATAGGGCTTTAAAAAACACACATATACTTAACTACAATCTTCAAGCACTTCAACAGAAACTCAGTTTGGTAAACAGAGTAAAGCATAAGTAAACAGCTTGACAATATGTGGTAATCACAGCACTCACACAAGCAGGACGTTACATTTCTGCGTTGCAATCCATGGGGAATATCTACTGGATAACACTGGTTAAGTAAAGAACTCATTAATATTCCTATAGTAAATTAAATCCAGAATCTGAGTTTAGTTTGTGTTTGTCTTGTTTGCTACATGTATGGATTCAGTCTAGACTCATTAAAATCTTAAAAAATAGTTTTTAAAATAATCTCTTACTTTTTGGTACAAGATTATTCCACATTATGTTCCCCTATGCAGAGTCATACAAACCACTGGAAAAAAATAAAAGGTATTTCAAGAAAATATTTTGATTTTTTTCCTGTGAAAATGGTGATGATTAATGCAAGCTGTTAGTAAATCAGACTCCATTAATTCAAATACTGAAGTGTTTCAAGTAAAATAATCAGTTGAAAGGTGAGTCTGTGAGGAGCCCAGGGAGTGCAAGACCCTGAGTGATCACTTTTACTAAGAGTGTTTATTAGATGTAAGATTTAAGAAGAAATGCCAGCAAAGGTTGCTTCTCTTTGGCTTTTTAATGAGTTTTTGCCCAAAAGCTAATCTCTTAATCCCTCCTATCTCAAAAAGGCTTCTTGACAATTTCCTGTGTGGCTGAAAACACTTGAGTCGGTTAAAAATTAGGTGTTTAAGATGTCAGGAGGTACCATGTAGGAAGAAAAGAGGAGGGTGAGGGAAAAAAGGAGAACAACACAGAGAAGAGCCTGTGTCGCTCTGACTCCTTATACAGCAAATTTTAAAAGCAGCTGAGTGTTCTCTGCATCCCCCTCATTAGAGACTCCACTGTCAGACTTTGTTCAGTGCTGGTGACAGGATGTACTGTTGAACTCTGGACACCAGCTGGGAAGTCATAAATTTTTCAAGGGACATACCTTAAACAGGAGGATTTTCACAGTAAAGGACAACAGGGATTGTACTTAATCATGCATTAATGTGGGTAAATAAAAAGCAATCCCATTCAGACAGCAAGTTACGAACTATGCAGAGGAAAAAAAAGAAATAGATGCATATAAGTAGCTAGGAAGAGCAAATATTTAGGCAGAAGTTGTCCCTAAATAGATCAAGATTCCCTAAAAAGATTCAAGACAGTTTGGGAGCTGCATGGATACTGAAAAATGTAACTCCCTTTGTTATGTTAATAAAACTAATATTTAAAACCTGACATTGATCATAATACCAATTTCAGCCTAAGAAGATTAATTAATGATGTTTTTTTATAAATTTGCCCATGGAAAGACATGACTGTTCTGGCACACTTCTACTATTTTCTGACCTGGTGACTTTGAGTGTGTCTAAACCAAAATTCGTATAAAATGTTTGTGAGAGTAATTTGAATATTTTAAATTGCTAATCCCATTGTGACCCTGCTATTTTGCTAACGACAATCCCACCTCATTTCCTATGATTCCTTATGTTATGTACCATACTTAGTCATGCTAAAAGCCTTGGGGTGAGGTGATAGGTCTGTGATATCACCCTGTTTGTGCAGCCAGGTTTTTCAGTGGTCTAACAGATTCTAAATATCTGATAAACTGGCAGAGAATAAGACAGAGACAGGCAGGAAAATGTGTGTTGTAGTTCTTTTCAGCACAGCACATCCTCCAGCAAGGTAGAAAAGGATTTATCTGAACAGATAAAAGATGATTGTATCAAACATTCTAAACAGCAGGATGTTTCCAAAGACAATAAGAACACTATGGCCTGAGTTAACTCTTTAGCAGACTGCTGTCTGCATAAATGGAAACATTATTTTAACCTAAATTGAGAAAAAAAAATCATTTAATTAATATTGGCATTGGAATGCATTACAGAGAAGTTGACAGACTTCACATCATTTAAATAACTCACAAGTAATTCTCAGGAATCATGTAAATTAGAGAAATATCATGAACAACAACTGTTACAGACAATTAATAGAAGTCTTTTAATGAATTCTGTTCAGGAAAACTCTTAATGTTCCTGTCAACATGGGTGAGCAGATTAGCCATGGATAGCACACAAGGGGAGCTATGAAATGGTACTGGGGGAAGGAGTTTTTTGACATAAAAATTATTCCTGTTTTGTTTAGTGTGTGCATAAGGGAAAACAGGGAGAGAAATTCAAGATTAATGACAAAAAAAGAGCAGTTGAGTTTTGTGTGCCATGGGGCTGTGAGAGTGTGTTCCGTTGTTCACATTTGAATTCTGAGGACCTTAAAACTACTGAGGTTTGGTCTTGCAGGTCTGAAATCCAATAACTGTCTGAGAGGATAAACGTGTTTAATTTGTTTAAGTGAAAAAATAAAAACAAAGACAGGGAGGGCAGAGGAGGGCAAAGGAGCCATGAGCATGTTGGAGAAGAGCTGGGAACACTCTCCAAAGCTGCAGGCAAACGGGCTGTCAGTGTCCTCTTGGAAAGTGCCTGCACCTTTTATGACAGCTCTCAACACTCACTGACAGGACTCTCATTAATGAAAAACATGGTTAAAATGTCTCTGCACGTTTTGGAAGGGTGGAAAGGCGAGTTAATGATATTATGCATGTAACACAGGAAGCTTGGGTTTAACAAGTGGAGCACGGAGGCTGAGAGAAGGGAGAGGAGCTGAAAGGTAAACCAGAGATGCTAGCTTTGCATGACATCTTTATTCTGCCAAGTGATTAAGAAGTGATTGTGGGGTTCCTTGTTTACCACATTGCAGTGTTTTGCATATCAGTTTAGTCTTTCCAGTACCCAAAGTAAACTATTTCTTTGACAGCAGCTGTCTCTCAGCCAGAGACGCAGCGATCAAAGGGGTTCTTCCCTTTTCATGCTGCTAAATGAGAATTCAGTGAGATGGATTAGACCTAGAGTGCTCTGATCTGTTTGCTTTGTGGCTTTATTTGCACACCCTAAGTCTCTGCTTTTGCTTTCCTGACCTGTGCACTGACAGGGCAAGGGCTTCTCAAAAAAATTAGTACAAATAAAACTCCCGTCATTCATGTCCAGTCAGTCTTGCAGGTGCCATGATTAGAAATGACTGAATGATTTCAAAGATGCTTTTATAGTCTTACAATATGTAATTTTTGGTTTTTTTAAAGAGGGTTGTTGGCACCACACCTTGAACATATGTGCTAATGGATTTTCTAAGGTAGAAATAGTGAAATTAATCCACTCTTACAAAAGAATTCCAATTAGTTACTGTTATGTGTATCTAGTGTGCAACTGATATGATAGTATCCACCTTAGTTCTAAATTAAGTAGCCTGAAATAATGCAGATTAAAGCCCTGGTACTCAAAAAATCAGAGTAGTTGAGGATGTGATGCACTTGTGGAGGGCTGTAGCCCAACCCCACTTCTCAATGGGTGATCCAAGGGTGCAGGTTTCTCAGGGTTATGTCCAGTTGAGTTTTGAATATTTCCAGGGATGGAGACTTTACACCTTGTCACGGCAACCTGCGCCAGTGTTTGATCACCTGCACAGGGGGAAAAACAGTAAGGAAACAAACCTACAGACCCCCAAATGTGTTTAAGTGTAATTTTGTGAAATTTGGGTTCTTCTCACTGTCTCTTGTTCTGTCACCACGTACCACTGAGAAGTGCCTGGCTCTGTTGTCTTTATTTCTATGAGACTTTTCTTGTCCATGCCTGGCAGTCTGATTTTAGGGAAATAATCACATCCCTTAGCCTGCTGGCACGCCTCTCCCTAGTGCAATGCAGCCCTGGGTGCAGATTGCCCAGGGTATTGGGGAATAGAGTGTGGACTCCAGATTTTGGCATCTGTTGTCGCTGCTTGATGTGTATTGTCACCCAAATTGACTAGATTTATTCCTGTATTAACAGAATCTGTGCAAGTGACTTATCCACCACGTTTCTTATCATCAGCAGGGAGACTTTGTCATATGGCTGTGAGTTCTCCTTCGGCGTGGTGTCACACTTTACTCTTGGTACTGGTTAATTATCTGGAAAAATTGCAAGGGAAATGATTTTCTTTTTGCTTACATTCTCGCACCCGAAAATCGTTTCAGTGGCTCTGTTGGTAAAAGTGTAACCCCGGAACGGCGAGGCGGGCCTGTGCTTCTTTGAACTTAGGAGGGATACTCAGGTTCCACGGCCAAAGGTTGGTTTCTTTGGGGAAAAGAACGAGAGGGAGTGGGAGGGGAGGGATGGGAAAAAAATTCTTCCCTGCAGGGATTTCTCTGTGGCGCTTGTTTGGATTCTGTGCTGATTCCTTCCCTTGTAGGCAGAGATGGAAAGTGTGAGTTTTCCTAAGCAGCAGCTTCTTGCTGGAGAGTTCTCAGTAATGTTCAGGCTTCCACTCCTGGCAACAGAAGCAGCTGTGGCGTGGGTTCCCCTCAGTGAGGCTCTAGATTAAAATGAGGCTGATTTTGCGTGAATGCGGCTTCTGTTTGTTTCCCTCTGGTGGGAAATATCCCCAAGGTATTTGCTAAACTGTCGAAACCCCGCTTTTGTATTCCTTTTCCTTAGGGTTACCATTTGCAGAATGGGTATGGGCTGGTAAGTTTCCTCTCAGTAGGCCTGTGGCAGTTGCACGTTGGGCGCATTGAGGGCGTTTCTCAGAATTCTATCCTGAATCCTAAAGCCTAGAGCCTCACATTTCTGTTTCTGGCACAATTTTACGTGGAATTACCTACAAAACGCATTTTTTAAAGCAGAAATTATCACATAATCAGGACGTCCTCACAGGTTATGGAATTCTGTTAAAAGAAATCAATACGTATTAATAAAAATAATTTGACAAATTGGGCCCTAATGTTTAGTTTCTGGGCAGTCTGAAGAGTGCACCATGCACAGAAACCTAAATTGAGTAGTCTGGATGCATGCAAGCAGAATAGCTTGATAAATGGCATTGATTGCAGAGCAGAAAAATGTTGTAAGTCATAATTTACAATATTTCTGCCAAAACAATTGCCTTTGGTGCTGATTGCCAGTAAATCTGTGGTGAAAATAAGGCCTCAAGTCGCAGTTGGGGGGGATGGTACAATGATGGGCATTCACAGAGTCAGGGAGTCCCAGACTGGAAGGGACCTCAAGGTTCCTCTGGGTCAAACTTTCTTGGCAAAAGCATGGTCTAGGCAAGATGGGCCAGAGCCCTGCCCAGCTGAATTTTAAAATTGTCCAGTATTGGGGAATCCACTGCGTTTCTGGGGAGATTATTCCAATGGCTGATCGTTCTTATGGTGAAAACTTTTCCTCTTGTGTCCAGTCAGTCTCCCCAGGAGTTGTTGGACCCATTTTCCCTTTTTCTTTTCCGTGTGACTCCGTGTACAAAGGGAATCTCTGCCTCCTTTGCAGCCACCCTTTAAACGGTGGAACGTGGGGAGGTCTCCCCTCAGCCTCCTTTTCTCAGGGCTGAACACACCCAGTTCTCTCAGCCTTTCCTCACGTGTCAGACCTCTCAGCCCTCAGATCCTCTTCATGGCCCTTCTCTGGGCCCTCTCCAGCCTGTCCACTTCTGTTTCCATAGCGGGGACCAAACCTGGACACAGTGCTCCAGGTCTGACCCAACAAAGCCTAGGTGGGATAATGACTTTATCTCTGATGGGTTTGCACTTTGTGATGCCTCTTTGTGTGAATGACCCTGCAGTTCCTTCTCCATCCGTGTGGCCCTTTGCTCCAGAGTGTCCTTGTGTCTCTTGTCCTGGGGAGTCCCACAGCTGGACACAGAACTGCAGATGTCTCTGATCAGTGCTGAGCAGAGGGAGGATCACCTACCTTGACCTGCTGGCAATACCCTGCCTGATGCAGCCCAGAAAGCGGCTGGAAATTTTAAAAGGGGTGGTTAATACCCTGTTAGATTTAATCAGAGTGTTTCTTTTATAAACCATTTTGAAATACATAACCTACCTGAAAAGTGTGCGTGGTACCACTGATCTCGGTGTGACCGTGCCCAGTGTTTGTAGGTAGTGAGAACTTGAATACCTTTATGAAAAACACCCTGCCAGATAAACCCTGTGCTGGAATTCATGTCACATTTCTCATTACTGCTTTTACAAATTCGTTGTTTGAAAGCACAAACTGGCAAGGAATAAGCAGTTCTAGTCACACACTGGAGGGTGAGCAGTGGTAGACGCCGAAGGAGATTTTATGCATTTTATGCATCTAATTAAAAGGGCGGATGGAAAACATCCAGGTTCTTGGTGCCAGGCCTACTGCTCAGGATGAGACCTTGCAAAGATAAACAAGGTTTGTGAGCATGGGTTTATTTGCCAAACACATCCCCAGCCCCTGTTTTCGGTTGGAGGGATGAAGGACTCGGTAGTACACCATGTTTTGATTAAAAGCTCCAACACTGATGCCAAGCCTTGCATACAAAAATATTCAGAAAAGCATGCATGTGGGTAATGGAGAACTGTCACAAACTGTGAGGTGTGGACATTCTATGCAGCTGTTATTTATTTGGAAAGTCCAACTATGCGAGGTCTACCAAAGGCAGAGTGCTCCAGGAAGAAGAGTTGGCACCTGCCTGGGCTGTGTGCTCTGGGAGGGAGGAATCTCTTGTGAGCCAGGTCCATCTCCACTAGGTTTTGCCCTGATTTATATGCTGAAGAAGGGGAAGAAGTAGGAACAGAGGAAGAAAAAAAAGATAGTGTTTTCCCTAGAAATGTGATGCATCTGTGGCATTCTATTTTTTAAACCTTAAAGCTTTTTAAGCTTTGCAAAATTGGGTAGAATAAACTAGTTATGTTTTGCCAGATCTGCCAGTGAAATAGGCAGCACATAAAAATCTGGAGAGCTCTTGTTGACAGACAGGGGAAATTGCTCTTTGGATTGGTACTCTCAGTGTTGTCTGGAAAGAGAAGGGTTCAGATAATTCAGAAAGAAAGAGGTCTTGGTGGGCAGCAGCTGCATCAGATTGAAACAGCAGAGTACATGACATATCAAGATCTAATGAAATAAATATTCTGGTACACGATATCCTGCACATTTCACATCCATGAGTACCTCTGAAGTGGTCCAGGTGCCTGTGAGACTCTCTGACACAGCTGCCAGGCTGTTTGTTGTGATGTTCCGTGTTACGTTGACTTTGTTCTTCAGTGTCCCTCTCCTGGTGTTTAAAGTAAGTCTCTCAGCACCATTATTTTAATTATTATTATCATCATCATCATTACGACTATTAAAAAAAGCACAAATATATCTTTTTTATTATTCATAATCAATTTTTATTGCCCTTGTATTAGATCATTTTTAATGTATGCCATTATCTTTGCCAAATACTGGAGTTCTCTGTGTTCTTGTCCAACTCTAAAGAAATTAAGCATTGCAGGACTTTTCATACTTTTAAAATACACCATTCATTAAGAATTATTAATTTTTACTGATTAGGGATCATTAAGCATCATCATGCTCAGGGATTAATTACTCTTCTGTTTTGCTAGCAATGGGGTGGTAGCTTTTGTTTCCTGTTCCTTTAGCTTCTTGGCTAATGCAAAGTAAGTAGTTTTGGTGGTTTTTAAGAGACTAGACGGCATAATTTCTCGTAAAATATAGACTTAAGAAATTTTCTTAAAGTACTGATTCTGTTTGTGTTCCCATTTTGTATAATATTGTATTCTCCAGGTTTTTTATGTAGAAGGATGTGACTCAACAGTATGGAAGCAACTTACTAAAAATAAAAATGCCAGAAGGAAGCTGATTCTTCAGCTGAAAAAGCAAATTGGTCTTTAATGAGATGTTAATTCTGGCATCCTAGGAGATTCAGATTAGAAGATTTTATACTTCTTAGGGAAAAAACGATCAGATGGAAAATCTGGTGGTGTTGAACTTAATGAAAGTTCTAAATGCAGTTCAGTTCCAGAGTAAAAGAAACAAAAATTAAAAGCTGAAAATTGAATTCAGAGACAGATGGACATTATTGTTGTTTCTTTCTTTTCCCCTCTAAGTTATTTTCCAGATTTTTTTTTTCAAAACTATTTCTATAAAGGGCTCATTAAGCAAAGCAAAATACACCATGTTTTGGAATCACTTTTGCTAACTTTTTTCTTTCTATGTATGTCTAATTGTTTTTAAATAATGAATTAAAGAAATACTTCCTTGATACTAAGAATAGATGCAATAGTTCAAAAACCCTTTTGTTTTGTCCAGTAATAAAAGTGCTTCTGTTCTGAAGCAGAAGATTAGGAGTTCCCAAATGTTTCTCTGAATAAATTTAATATTTCTAACCAGGTAAAAGTTGCCATTTAGTAGCTCGGAAATTTCTTTTCACAGTGTAACTCTGTGTGATCTGATTATTTTCTATGCTTATTCCTTTTTGATTTAAAATCTCTGTTAAGTCACTTGCTTAAGGGTCTTTGCTGTTCATCATCCAGATGCAAAATTCCTTTAAGCATTTAAAATACCGTGCAATAATGTATCTGCTCTCTCACAATCTTTTTTCCGTGCAGTTCCAGAATACTAAATGAACTTGTTGAAGATTTTAAACTGGCATATATAAAACTGGTATTGTCTTGAGCAAGTATGCCTTATTCTTAAGTATGTTGAAGACTGAGAACTGTTGGTAGAAGTTTTTAAAGAATGTAGAGGAATTGTGTAGATCAGATGAGGCTTTTTTACTTTTTTTCAGCATGGGGTTCATTTGTTCCAAAAATCCCATTTTACTTAGATAAGGGGAATAACCAAATGTTTTAGTTCTTAATTGATTTGGTTTGTTGTTGTTTCTTTTTTTTCTTTTTATTTTTTTAAATTTGTCTCCTCAAATATAAGTGTAAACACAAGGACTCCATAATAAATTTATGGTTGAAAGTTTTTCCAAGTAGGCTACAGAATAAATGCAGGTTTTATTGCAAGGAGTCAAGAAAAGAAGGGAATTGTATGAGATAATACAATAAAATATAATAAAAAAATAATAAAAGCTATTTATTGAACACCTATGAAAATTATCAGTCAAAATAATAGGAAGAAAAACACCAGAGGGGTGTCTCAGCTTTCTCACCCCATGTCAGGGTTTCAGCTTTTTGTCTGGACTTGCTCTTTAGTCAGATGTGCCTGTGCTGCACCAGCTCATGTCAGGGTTAATAACGAGGCTGAAACACCCCCTTTCTCCTCCTTCATTTACCTTGTAAATTATCTGGGATAATTTATTATTTTTTGGGGGTGGAAAGACACTACATGCCACGTACTCATCTTTTTGTGCATTCATGGGTAATGAGGATAACGAGGACTTAAGTGAAATGCTGACTGTATAAAGCAAATGAATAATTCAGTTTGGAGATACTTGGGGGTTTTTTCGGGTTGTGCCACAGGTGTGCAGCTTTCTCCAACTCGATGATGCTATAAAATAATGATTGATGATAATTAATTCATATTAATATTATATTAATGACCAGAGTTACTAAGGCATGAGGTTTCATGCTGAATTGTGATTGCAGAGTATTTCACGTGCACTACTTGAGCTGAACACCTGCCTGGGAACTGCCACTGCACCACAGGGTTAGGAGAGTCGATATATTATTTCCTATGTCAGGAGAAAGTAATCAATGAGATTGAAGTGGATGTTTCAGCTGGTCCCCCGTGGCTGTATCTGTAATATTAGAAAAATGTGAGGTACAAAATCTCGAGTCATCCACACCACCTTCATTTTGGAACACCCACTGGGCTAATTCCACCGTAAACCAGGCAGTTCTGAAGCCTGGGAAGAGGCTGGCTTGGACACGACCTTCATTTTTTGTCTCCGAAATCCACAAAAGGGTGAAGTAGAGTTCAAGTTTCACGACTTGGCAAAAATCACACGTCAGCTACCTGGGTGTTCATGATTCTGTTGGGTTTATGTGTCGCTTCATGCATGATTGGTGCCAATATGTGTGGTTCCACTCTCCTGATCTGTGTTTTTGACAGATATCTGGATCAAATATGCAGGAATGCATGCAAGGTTTTAATGTCGTTTTTTTTCAAATGGGTGAGTATGAGACCTGCATGTACAACCTACCTTGTTTGCCTGTCCATATGCACAGTGCTCTGATCATAGGTTCACAAGATGGTTTGGGTTGGAAGGGACCCTAAAACTCATCCAGTCCCGCCCCTGCCATGGGCAGGGACACCTTCCACTATCCCAGGCTGCTCCAAGGCCCATCCAACCTGGCCTGGGACACTTCCAGGGACACAGGGGCAGCCACAACTTCTCTGAGCAACCTGTGCCAGGGCCTGCCCACCCTCCCAGGGAACAATTCCTTCCCAATATCCCATCTAACCCTGCCCTCTGTCAATTTGAAGCCATTCCCTGTGTCCTGTCCTTCCATCCCTTGTAAAGAGTCTCTCTCTATCTTTCCTGTTGGTCCCTTCAGGCACTGGAAAGCCACAATTAGGCCACCCCAAAGCTTCTCCTCTTCAGGCTGAACAATCCCAATTCTCTGAGCTTTAATGATGTCCTACACTTAACTTCCTAAAAGACTGGCAGAAATGGTCAAAATATCCTGGAATATTTAGCTTTGCCATACAAGCATCGTCTACATAGAGATGCTGTTTACCCTTTGTAGCATCCCACATTCTGGAAAACAGGGTTAGGAATGATGTGCCTGTGCGTGGGTTTGGAGTTTCAGAGGGGAAATCCAAGATATCTGTGAATTCCAGAGTCCTTTCTCTAAATCCCAGCCAGCATCTTTCGTAGCTCCTCGTGGATTTGAACAGCAGCAGCTATTTGACTTCTGTTGACTGTGTTTGCTCAAGTGGTCTTTCTAAATGCAGGAGTAGGGAAAACTGGAGAGGAAAGAACAACTGCTGCTGTGGCGACTGCCTTGGAGGTATTTTTGATCCTGAACATACCTAGGAGTTTTCATGGAGTCTGATGTGTTTTGTGATGCAAGCAGAAACAGGACAGAAGTAGAGTTTCTCATTTGTTGGCAATGCTTTGTCTCATTTCCAGCCTAGTCTGGAAGCAACTTCAGCTTCAAATGAATATTTAAGTTTAAATGAATTGGCTACAAATCAGCATTTAACGTCCTTTATAAAACCAAACCAACCACAATAAAGCAAAAAAAAAAAAGGGTATGTTAGTCCCCAGACTGTCAGATGTGTTGTAGCAAAAGCCATGAATGGGGAAGTGCCAAGAGAGGATGTACCTGCCTGAAGCAAAGGTGATATGTTATTAGAAATGTACCAGAGCAGAAGAACTGAGATATTTTATGGTCAGTTCCTCTCCAAAATGGTAGTAACATATGCATTCATTAAAAAAAATGCTTGTTTCCTAATTTATTCAGCAGTTGCAGTGACTAGAGCTTTAGGAAGGGTGAAAAGCTCAGTTTCACCAACTTGCATTTAATTAAGATGAAAATTATATTCTCAATGAGAACCTACAGTGAGTATTATAGGGCTCAGCAGAATATACTTGTCTAAGTACTAATGTTGTTTAAAAGGCGTCATAAAAACACAAGACATGCAATTTTCAGATTTTGAAAATCATGTTTTTTGGGTTCAGTTCTGACCATCTTACGTCAGATGAGTCCTTCCCCTACATGAACCTTTCCCCTGTTGGGACAGTATGAACTGATAACGTTCCTACTGTGACAAAGAAGGGTTTTTATCACTAGCAAGGATTCTCAGCTACATAGATACGCCTGAGAAAAAGTTCTGAGAAGTTGCTGCAGCCCCGTGCTAGCACCAGATCTGCCTTTGCACAGGCAGTGGTGAGGTCAAGGCTCGCAGCAAAACCATAGTTGTGGATCAAGCCTTAAAACCCTGAGGAGCAAGTTAGAAAAATATTTTTAAGGGCTAAACCTCAGGGTATCACATCACTATTATCTAGAAGTGTAAAGCATCCGGCTCATATAAAGCATCCAGTTCTGTCAAACCCAATTTGAGTTGACATTAGATTAAACAAAAAAGCATTCTTGAAGGTGTTTTGTGTTTCTCCATGTGTAAGATGAGGGCAGTAAGGGTGTGAAATAACACCAAGACAGATGTATGCCAACATATTTAAGTACAAATGTAATCTTGCTGCAATTGAGAGAGAGAAGCATGTCTTGATTAAAATTCCTATTACTTTCCTCTCCTTCTTAGGCAGGTCAACTTTTTAATCATCAGCTAATATTATTCATTATGAACAGTCTAATGAGGCCAGAATTTGCTCCTTTAAGATTAATTTTTGCAGATAGGAAAACTGGGTTTTCAGTGTCATTTGATTTATTCAAAAATATGACTGAATGGGCTGTAATTTATAAGGGGAACGATGACAGCCATAAGAAAGAAAACATTTAATTTCAGCTTCTGCTTTTCCTGGCATGAAATAAGAAACATCTGCAGCAGTCATTAGCTCGTAGCTGAACAAAGCATTAGCCTAAATCAGCACCAAAAGTGAGAAGAGGATTAACTTTGTCCTCACTGGGTGTGTCTTTGGGACCAGTCTTAGCCGTGTTAAACCAGCAGATCCTGAGCAGTGCAGCATAAAAAGAGCAAATAAACATATCAATCTGAATGCAAGCTGTGGGTGCTTCTGCAACATCAGCCTGCCCGTCACTTGCCCTCTCAGGGTGGATGAAGGGACCCAAGGACTTCCAAAGGACCATTAACTCAAAATGAAATAGAATAATTACGTTTCAGGCATTGCAGCTGAATAGACAAATGCCCAAAGACCACGAAATAAAAAGTTTACTAAAAGAAGGAATGCAAATATTAAACTAGCAGGCTATGAATCTTGGTACTGGTTAGAACGGGGATGTGTTGAGCATTTCTCTCATGCATCTTACAGTTGAATACAGAAGGGATTAATTGACACAGTTTTTGTCTGGCCCTGATGAAATCAAACTGGTGGCAATACTCTAGGAGAAATATCTGACCATTCTTTGGGAAAAAAATATGTTAAAACTACAAAAATCTGGTTAATCAGCATTGAATTGAATGGCTTTTTTTCTTTTTCAATATAATTTCATTTGCCACTGAATTTAATTTCATGCTCTGTAACAAACAGTGTTGCTTCTGTGTTCCTCATGAACTGTGTTCGCTCAAAAATGGTCCATAGTAGCTGTGCTGTTCTGCTTTGACTTGGCAGCCCTAAAAACCACAATTTCTGTGCTGAAGTCACTCAGCTTGGTGTGACAGGTCTGCTTGGAACCTGAGAAGCCTCCAGGCTGAGCAGGAGAGGCGGCAGGACTTGTGGGTGACACAATAAATCTGTTTGCACTTTTACAGTCTTCACGACCGTATTTGGATGGGAAGGAGACAATTTAGCATTATAAACATAGGATTTTGGGGGTTTTTTCATGTCATTACCCGGTGTGTGGTACCTGAATCACAGTGGCAACACTCTGTCTGGTGAGAACGGGAGCAGCAAAGAGGATGTGATTAATGGAAAACCAGAGTGCAGTACAGTGAAACATAACAGTGATGGCCTGCCTGGTGAGAACAAAGTGTTGAAGGGAGCATGATTAAAAGGAATCAAAACAGCCTAGCAAGCTGAACAGCATCACAAGAGAAGGAGAGGGAACTGACTCCGCAGTTCAAGAGAAACTTCAGGGAAATTAAGTTTTTTTGTAGTTTAACGGGATCTGTAGGACTGTACCGTCTGTAGGACCACACATTTCCACTCTCTGGGAGTACAGAAAGTCTCCTCTCAGACTGGAGAAAGGGTTGCCAAACCCTTGGTCAGGGCAAAATGGTGACAGAGGAGCTGAGAATACTCCCAGGAGGGAGAGGGGATTCAGAGAAGGGAATCTGATGAGATGAGGGAAGCCCAGCTGATCTGGTTGGCAGTCTCTGCTCTAAAAGTAGCTGGGAAATGGCATTGTTTAGATTATGCTTATTTCGGGGAATTTTTCTTTTTTTTCCCCTGACCTTTTGCCTGAGTAGCACTGTGGTGCCATGTACAGTTACAACTTCACCTAGAAACTTCATGTTTTGAGCTGGATGTCTCCAATTAAAACAAGCAAACAAACAAACAAACAAACAAAACAGCTTTTCAGCAGTGGATTTATTTTCTATCTATAAACAGTGCACAGGTGCTTCTCAATTTATGTTTTCATCAACCTAGTAGCAGAACTCTAATCCTTACATCTGATTATTTCTAGTCTTTCTCATTCTGGTAACATTTCTGTTAATTTTCTCTTTCTTTGATATTTTCAAGCCTTTTCTGAAATGTAGACACAAGAACCGGAAACCTTAACCCAAGTCCACTTTAGCCTTGTTTATGGGAGGCACCAATCTAATTTTATGTTTGACTTTTTTTTTTTTTAAAGGTGTTTTATATCCCAATATTCAGGAATCTCATTAACTGTAATATTTATTCATATTATTAAAAAGAAGTGGGTGAGATGATGGAAAATGGGTGGTATGTAACACAGCAACATGATTTGTGTCAGAAATAGTGTGGCCAGGGAAGTGACAAGGTGGGGGTTGGTCACAGATTGGACTCGATGACCTTGGAGGTCTTTTCCAACCTAAATGATTCTCTGATTCTGTAATCATTTGTTTAGTCGGTAACTATAAAATATTTACTATATAAATTATGATATTTACAATATAAATTGCTGATGAAGAAGTCATTAAGCAAGAAAAGGTGTGTTAATCTGGCCTGCAGTCATACATCAGAATCACTGCCATGTAGAAAACTGGACATTGCAGATATTATTTGAACCCAAATATTAGCAATGGCCGTAAATGTAAAACTGGATGAGAAATTACAGTTTTTTGGTACCGTTGAGCATTGTCAACACATTTTAGAAGGTATTCCTAAACATGGGCTCACTGTGGGTCCAGATGAGTCCTTGGTTATCATAGCACCAGGTGGCAACTGACATGATGGCAATGATGTTCTTATGAAAAGATAAAGGAAAAAGCAACCTATGACAACAAGGTCGTGGCAACCTGTAAGTGTAATTTTATTGCAGAACAGCAGTGATAACAGGCTCAGACTTCTAAGTGATGGTGCAGACTGCAGGATGTGTTTGGGACACACATCCTTTGGTTTGGCATAGAAGACCTGGAATAAATTTGATATATCAACAACCTGAAGAATTAGCATTACTATCAGAATAGGTTTGGAAGCCCAACTTCACCAGGAAACCTTCATCAGGAATAGCAGTGACAGGCCCAGAAATAAAGGGCTCAAACTGAAAAGGGAAAATTTAGCTTGACTATTAGGAAGAAATTCTTGGGTGTGAGAGGGGTGAGGCCCTGGCACAGGTTGCCCAGAGAAGCTGTGGCTGCCCCTGGATCCCTGGAAGTGTCCCAGGCCAGGCTGGACGGGGCTTGGAGCAGCCTGGGATAGTGGAAGGTGTCCCTGCCCATGGCAGAGGGTGGGACTGGCTGGGCTTTAAGGCCCCTTCCAACCCAAACCATCCTGTGCTTCTATAAATAATTCCCCAAACTACAGTAGTAATCAAATTAGGTGGAACACTTGGTCATGGAATAGCATACTTAAAATGTACACAGAAAAAGAAGAAAAAAAAAATAAAGAAAACAAACCAAGGAAGTTCATATCTTCCAAGAAATTCTAATTGATTTTCGAGATTGTCACTAGAAGCATTTTTGGACAGTAATTTGGATTGTTTTAAGAAAAAAACAAGGTCCTTCATGTCACTATGCTGTGCAGAGAAAGCAATACAGAAAACTGGTCAGAAATATCATTTAAAGTCTGCAGGGTGACTAAGAAAGGCCAAAGGACCTTAGAACCTGAAGGAGAAGAAATATGGACAGAAAATATTTTGTTTTCTTGAAGTTCACTGGTTCAGTTTTTATGGGTAACATGGATGGATATACCATTAACCTCCTTCTTCCTTGGTGTTATTAGGAAACAAAGAGCATCTGCCACACTAAGTGGCTCAATCCACTCTTGTTTTCTAAGTTGCTTGATCAGTCAGGTACAAGACTGTCAGAAGAAAAGGAAAGCTCATTAAAGTGAGCTGCCTTCTCCCCTGACGAGGACAGAAGCCTCTGGCAGTACAAAAAATAAAAAAGGAAGGAGAAAAAAAACCCTTCTTTGACCTCTTTGATTGACCACCTGGATGCCCAGTAGCCAAACACAGACCAGCAACTGCTGGCCTCCCCCGGACTTGTGGAGCGGAGATTGAAGATGTTTTGGAAAGCAACTGGAAAGAACCTCACTAAGCCTTTTGTTCGTTGGAGTTTGTATTTGCCATGGAAAAATGGTAGCAAAATTCACATGATCAACTTCTGCTGGGAAAGATTGGCCTAATTGCAGAGGAATTAATTACCCTGGAGTTGTAAGCTTGAATTTTGTCCTGGCTTGGTTAAACTGTGGTGATTTCAGTGGATATCTACATTATAAAGTGATGTGAGGGGCCATTTAAATAATTCTCCAGCTGCAGGATAGTACAGTGAAAGCAGCACTGCCAGTGGAAGGAAATATAAATGTGTATTTCATTGATTTATTCCAGGTCAGCAGGAGACAATAAATTCAGTCAATCACTCTTAAACTTATAAAATAGATCTCATGTAAAGAGCTTTGTGTGGTACAAAGAACCAACAAGAAGATTCATAAGTGAAGAAAATTCAGCCCAATGTTGGCTGTTTTGTTTCAGCAGACACTTTGATCCATCAGCCTACCCAGAGCAGGGCATGTGTGTTTGTATATTTGTGTGTGTGTGTGTGTGTGTGTGTATTTTACATCTGTAGTGTGTCACTGTGTCCTTTTAATGCAGAGTCATGGATAAAACTCACTAGGTTAAAACATGGAATATTTATGGAGTGGAAGGGTTTGCTCACCAGATGAATATTTCATGACTGCTGTTCTTTATGTCTGATTTCTTCAATGTACCTTGTGCTTAGTCACAATAAGCTTTGATGTAGAAAGAGCTCTGAGAATGCTAAACACAGTAATTAACACAGACTTTAAAATAGGTGGTTCGACGTAAATTTTAATATTCTAGTGGATTTCCTTAAGAGGATTATTTTCTCTTTGGTGAAGTCATCATAAAATGCCTGGTGAAGAAGGTTCTGGAGGGGGAAAAATTACTGCTTGGGATTAATTTTTGTCTTTTACTTTTTGCCTTTGTCTTTAATTTAAGTCCTTGTTAGACTTCAGCAACTCCACTGGCTTAGTCGAGTCAGTATCTCGTGTTAACATTAATAATGCTGTATAAAGTTGGGCAATTGACAATGCAATAAAACTGCATCTGTTAGCATTTGGATCACCCATCTCTGAACCTGAACTTTTCCTTGCATGAATATTAACTGGAAAATGCCACGGGGGCCGTGCGAATTATTCATGAGCGCGTGTTAAATTCAGAAGGAATTTTTAACTTTGGAAACAAACACGTATCTTTGACCTAAAAACTAACGGGTAGAAGTGTAACCTAAAAAAAAAAACCTAGGAAAATATTTATGAAAATGTATTCCTGTCTTTCATTTGAATTTTTGCGAGACAGTGTTTATTGACACCCAATTTTGAATTTTTTGAAAAGAATATTCAAAGTGTTATAAAATGTTTCATTTTTTATTTTTTTTTCTCTTGAAAGGATTGAAGTTAAGACGAGGTGTTTCACTACAAGCCAGGGAATTTTTGGTTGACCCAAATACAAAGTTTTTCACATCTGCTTAATACATACTTTTTTTTAATATATAAATGGGGGAAAAAAAAAGAAAACCAAAACCAGGAAAACAAACAACAAAATGCTATTTTTCAGGGTTTTTTTCCTGAACAAAGCAGCTGGTGGAGAAGACAAGCTAGTGATTTCTTTTTTGCTAGTGCATTTAACTGTAATGAAAATTAATCAAGTTCCAGTCAAGGCTTTCTGAGTATCTGCTGGTCATTTTTTCAGACCTCCAGTATCACACTTAGAGCACTTAAATTTATTTGCCTTGAATGCTATAGATTAAGACTATGGAAGCAATAAGGATTTTTCCATCACTGGACTTATAATTAGTCCTTTAAATTTAGCATATTTCAATAATCGTAGAAATATAGAATGGTTTGGGTTGAAAGGAACCTAAAACCCCATCCTGTGCCACCCCCTGCCACGGGCAGGGACACCTTCCACTATCCCAGGCTGCTCCAAGCCCCGTCCAGCCTGGCCTTGGACACTTCCAGGGATGGGACAGCCACAGCTTCTCTGGGAATTCCAGCCTAGCCCCCTCACCACCCTCATTTCTTCCCGATATCCCATCTAGAGCCTGCCCTCTGGCCATTCCCCGTGTCCTGTCACTCCGTCCCAGCTGTCTCTGCGCACGTTGCGTTTCTCCATGCCCCTTTGTGGCGAACACAAGGCATTACTCAATCCAGAATCAAGGATAAAAGTGTGGATTTCCATTGTTCTGACCTGAAACGGCCCAAGTAAAAAGCATTCCCACCACCTCCGGTGCCGAGGAGAACAGATTATCAGAATGGCAATCTTTGTTTTCGTGATTCAGCGGTGTGCAGGGGAGATGGGAATGTGTGGAAGTGCTGTGGGCTCCATCCAACACGAGTTGGAAGGGGGTAAGGCAAGGAGAGGTTTCACCATCTGTTTGCAGAACAGAAGAGGGGAAAATCCAAAGGAATGAGGGGCAGGATTTTAACACAGCACTCCAGAGCCTGGCAGCTTTTTTATTTTTTCCCAGAGCAGGAAGTGCTGGTTGGGAATGTTTTTGAATTGCAGCCACCCGAGAGGGTGCTGAGCACCCCTTGAAAACCCCAAACCCTGCACTGAAAATGAAATCTGCTCCGAGGAACAGTATGGAAAAGCAGGGGAGAGGTGGAAAAATCCATATATGCAGGATGAAAAAAAGAGAAAGCTTAAAAAAAAGAGAAAAACTTAAAATCAACAGGCCTGGCTCCTACACTAATGAAAACTGAAGGGCATGGAGGAGCACCAGAGTGCTCAGTGATGGCTGCTGTGAAAATGTTCCTTGCAGGGGTGAATTCTGAGAGGCTGATAAACTGTTGGCTTCCAGTCAACAGCTTCATTCACTAAGATAAAATAAAAAATCAGTGCAAATGATCTTCCCTTCTTCTTGAGAAAAGGCCTTGAGTACTCAATTTTTAGCTATTTTCTGAAAAAGTAAGAGTGATGTGGATGACAAGATGGAAAATGTAGGGTTTCTGAGAAGAATAAAGAAACCTCACACCAGGTGAATTTTTTCCAGCTCCCACCAGGGTCTTGTCTCTCACCTGGTTTGCAAAGCCATGTTAGTGTGAGCAAGAGAGAGAAATCACCTGCTTTTCGCACTGCTGCTTGAGCAGGTTTCTCACTTGGCCTTTCCGTGTGCTGGAATAGAGGTGTCTATGGGAAGTTTGTGAGCTCAGTAAAACCAGGACGCAGAAACTTGTTCAAACTGACCCAGGTTCAAAGTTGTATTTTAGGGCAGAACAATGTGGTGTTTTTGAAGAGGTCCGGGTCCAACATGGCCTCTTCAGATACCCTTTGACAAATTGATGTGTGGCCTATTGTCACTGGTTTTAATATAGATCTATGGTAATAAATTCTCGAGGTCTAGATGAGGGCAGTGTTTTATTGAACGTTGTTGACACTCTTTTGCCACAGCCTACATCACAGATATTTTTTCAACTTATGTTTTTCGATGCTAAGCAACAGTGGATTCACACAGATATATTTAGTATTTATTCTGGTTTTACTAAAAATTATATATAAAACCAAAATATGCAAAGGTCACAGGATGTTCTTTTGTTTCTGCCCAATCAGAAAATTTAGAACTGGATACTTGTATATCTATTATTCTTTAAGTAGGAAATTCCAGTCTCCAGAATTTACCTGACCAATGAAAACAACGTTTTATTCGTTTAATAATATATGCTTTGCCTTTCTTGCACCAGGGCTTGACTCTATCCTCACGCCTGTGTTCGTGCCGTGTGGCTTTATGGTGGGGCATTCTCTTTGTTCCCCAACTTACCAAAAAAAATTATTAGAGGCACCACATTGAACCAAAGCGACATGTCTCCCTGCGTGGGACCCCTCCAACACCACACCTTTCATTTCATCTGCCATCTGCTGCTTGGAATTCTCCTCTTGGCACGTTATGCAATTTACAGTTCGTGTTTCCTGTGATGATGTGGCATGGAAATTATCTTGGTAAAGCAGCATGCCTGCCCCCAGTCATGCTGAACAGAGCACTACAGAACCTATACTTGATTAAAAAAAAAAAAAAAACAACCCAAAAAAGAAGAAGTTAATTCTTTTGTAGGGCCTATAAATGAAACCAGTCATTTTCACCAAGAACTGTGTGCCCCTGGTCCCATGCAGTTTTATTTATTCTGCTGTATTTTCTATGAAACAATGACTATCACATATTTTTCTTTTTGCCTGGTTGCAACCTAAAGACTTTTCATGTCTGATGACCTAAGAGGTGTTTCCTAACCTTAACGGTTTTATGATAAAGTTGCTTGTTAGTCCCTTCTCCAGAAAGAATGGCAGCACAACCTTTGCAATGCTATATTAGACAATTTGCCCAAACCTGCAAAATATTTGGGAAAACCCTGAAAACTGCAGGTTACACATTTATCCTAAGTTTTACGATTTGAATGTCTCTGTTGTTTCCTGCCTATTTATTGATCTTCCTGGTATGCTTCTCCATGAGGCAAAGTGGCCAGTCTGGGTGTAACTCACTGGCAGCAGGCTGGCTGGTTGAAGTTGATTTAGGGTTAAAAATGTCAAATAGTGGCACAGGAAGTTCATGCATGAAGGTTAGTGGTTGATATTACAGGGCTGCATAGAGTTGGTGTTTTCTTGTCTTAACTGCTAATTTCTGATCTGTTTTGAGCATGTTTTATTGCCTTTTGAATCCTTTTTTATGCTCTTGGATGCTGTATGTTGAATATTATCAAGTGGTGTAGTACAGATCAAGTCTGCAGTGAGTGATCCAACCCAGCCTCCTGCACCAGTCCAGAGCCAGCAAACGATCTGTGAACATCTGAGTGGACTTTTATTGTATTTTTTTTTTTCCCCCAGGTGGGAGAATATCCATAAAATAAAAAGTATTATCATTATTATTGCTTTGCAGTGTGGAATATGATGTTATTTTAAAATTGTGCATTCACATAAGAAGAGGGAGTAAAATTGCCCTTAAAACACACAAAACAACCAAGTGAAACAGCTTGAGGCAAGTGACTGAAACATGAAAAGATGAAATTGCTTGGCTTAAAAGGCAAAGTTTTCCATGTGTAACTATGGGAATTTCCCAGGTAGGTGTTTGCATCCATAAGTGTAACAGATGCTAGCAGGTCCCTACCTCAGTAACTTGATTTTACAGCTTTTTTTTAGCATTTAGTTTCAAGGTTATGCATTTTGTTGTTGGAGAGTGCTCTTTGACACTTACAGAAGCAAAGACAATTGCACACTGGTTTGCAATCTTATCCACTTTTAGCTTTTTGAGTGCTCTTGGCTTTTGGACACCGAAGTGCCAGGGTACCTTCTCGTTACATTTTCTGTTTTTTTGGGACATTCACATCTTCTCAAAACTGCGTATGGCACCGTGTGTGTTTGTAAAGCTGTGCGATGCTTCAAGCCATGGCAGACTACCCCTGATTTCAGAATTACAACTCTCAGTACTGCTGTGCCTTTGGCAGCACTCGAATCCTTGGCAAGAACTGGAGCTGACTAAGAACTCAGGGATTGCTTTAAAACTACTTTTTTTTTTTTTTACACTCTTTTCCTTAAGAAGATCATCCTGTCAAATACAAGCCTCGGTGGGCACAGCATTGACTGCCTTTTCTACAGAGGTGTAAATGTGAAAGCACTTACAAAAAAAGAAAAAAAAATCATTATCTAATCTTGTCTTCTCCAAAATACAGTATTTCACCTAAATAAATTTTTTATCTCACATTCAGACATATTCTCACTCAGCACCCGGTTCTGATGGTTAGTAAAACAGGAAGACTAGTGGGAATGGATTAGATGCTTTTACTAGCATTTCTAACACTGTCATTTTAAGACATTAGAATTCCAGATTTTAGTAATGCCTGACATTTTGCTCAGACACCCACTTTTTATTAGAAATCTTTTTCTTGCAAGAAAACAATTAATAAAGAGTAAGTTTTTCGTGTGTTTTAAGTGCTTAAATTGATGTAAGCCTGTGAAAAGTGACATTTTCTCTACTAGGTGCCAAGGGCCATTTTTAGGGTTTCTTAACGAATATATTTGTTTTCCACTGAACACCTGTCAGGCAAGCAGAGTTTCATCAGTTCATGGTGTGCGCTCTCTGACAGGCACTGGTGAGGTGCCCGGTGTGTTCCTTCTGCTTTGGTTTTTGTTCTGTTGTGCCTTTTTTGTCTGTTTGTTTGGGAGTTTTCTGTGTGTTTTTTGGTTTGTTTTGTTTTTCTTCTCAAGAATGACTGCAAAAAGAACTTGGCCAGCTGAAGCTGGAAGGAGGCAAATGCTGTTCCAGGGGCCTGTGGGTGCTGAAGTCTGTCAGATGGGAAGAGAGGGAAGAGATAGCTTCCTAAGCACACATTTTCAGTGAAACATCTGTAGCATTAAAATCACATTCTTAATGACTGGTGCTGAGATTTTGGGAAGCCAGTCGGCCTTCCTTGCATGCAGGTCCTCTGAGACCCCGGGATTTGATGCTGAGCAGAAAATAATTTATTTTTGATGCCGTGTTCAGAAAAATGTTATTTGCTCGTGGATCTCAGTGTTCGTTTGGGTAATTTTGTGGACCCCTTGCATAGATTTTTCCATAGGGATAGTGCCATATATCTAAGTTTATTCTTTCATGTATGAGCCTTGCGTTTTATTTGAAGGTAAAACGAAGTGTTTCACATTCATGTGAAATTAACACAAGCTTTAATGTAATGCAAAGCTAATGTAATGTGTCATAAGATATAACGTGGTACAGCAGGCTGTGACAGTGAATCTGCCCAACTCAAGGTATTTATCCTTCAAATTTCAGATTTTTCCCAGACCTGTCAAGGCTTCTACCACTGTAACAGAAAAATTCAAGAGTCTGGCATGGATACTCAGATACTACCCCAGCACTGCCTCCCTGCATTATCTCTCCCCAGCTAATGTTGGGTGACGTCTCCCGGTGTGGGCTTTCCAAACCCGCCCATGCCTCCTTGGGGTTTTTATCCCACTGATGTCATGCAGTATTATTCACCTCTAAGGAAAACAAGATTAAGTTTTCCCTAGTGAACATCAGGTTTCCTTGAAGAAGATAAAATCTAATGTTTCTGCTGCCATATATATCTCATTATTTTTTGTCAATGATGCATTAAAAGGGGAATAAATATGTTGTTGAAAATGCTTTAATGCTGCCGAGCAGTTTACAGCTTAAGGCCATGCAGTGCTGTTATCAGAGCATGACTTGGGGATGTCTGTGACTTCTTTGGGGGTGTTATTTTGTTAAATTTCTGGCTCCTCTGTGTGAATCTTAACTCTCTAGAGTCAGAGGGAGAATGCCAGGCTGATGAGGACCCACCACCCGCCTCAGTGAGTCACCAGCTTGTGCCAGCCCAGTTGAGCGAGGCAATTCCTTCTTACTCCCTCTCCACTCCTCCAAAATAAGTAAAGAGTAAATTACCCTGGGGATGAGTCACTATATAAATAGCTTTTTAAAATAACCAAATGTTTTAAATCACTGCTGATGGGGAAAAAGAAAAAAAATAACAGTGGTGTCGTGTGGGAAATTTTTGGTGTGGTAATTTAGTGCATTTCCTAAAGAAGGGGCAAGCAGAGTGCTGATATTGCATTTGAGCTGGTATGAGAAAGCAAAAGTAGGTGTATTCTTTGAGTATGAAGAAGGCAGGGGTTTTTAAACATGGTTTATTCATCTAAGGGAGGTAAAAATATCCTGTCACGTAAAGCATAAGTGATTCAGTTCATTTGATTTTTTTATAAAAGTTTGTATGAAGTGTGAACAAGTTCATAGCTGCGTTTTCATATCTGTTTTTAATATTCATCTTTAATTTCTGTCTAGGATTAAGAAATACAGTATTGACAGGTGGAATTAGGTCTTTTTGCAAAAGCAGTTCTCACTAACTCTAGCTCAGGCAAGAAAAGAACATCGTCTATTCCTGAAAGAGCTTAAATCAGCAATTAAATAGCCAAAATTAATTAAACAAACAGAAAAGTAACGTTATTGGCATAGCTGTCTTGGCATCTGAGTGATTTATTCAGCTGAGACTCAGCTATCCTGTTTTATTTAGATGTGTACCTAAGTGCAGAGTGGTCCCTCTGAAACAGCCATCAGAGTAATAACAGAATCCAGCTTTGCATTGCTAATGCTGCTATTCATCCTGATAATTAAGTCTCAGAATATTACTCAAATAGCAGTCAGAAGGAAATGGTTACTGGAATAAATATTCTTTGTATAATTGGACGATTTTGTTTAACCAGTTTTAAAGCATACTCTCCAGTACTTTGAATTATTTTTTGTTCAAGCAGCAGTAGAGCTTGAAGCTAATATAGATTTGGGGCATTTGTAAAATTTCAGCTTCCAGCTTTCGTGTTCTGTTCTGTTAGTCCTCTCTTCCACTGCCACCTTGAGAAATTGCAACCTACTTTATTGACTTAATTTGTAGTTTGTTTACTTACTTCAGATTCTGTCATTCTAAGATATAAATATTCCAAAAATTCTGGTTTGGGGGTTTATTGTTGTTGCTGTTGTTGTTGTTGTGGGTTTGGGGCCGGGGGGGTTGTTTGGGGGTTTTTTTGGTTGGTTGGTTGGTTGGTTTCTTTGGTTTTGGGGTTTTTATATGTGTGTTTATAACCAGTTGTCATGTTGTTAAATTAATGATTTAGCTGATTAGTTGAAGTTAAAAACAGTCTCGTGGTATTTTCCCTTCTTTCTTTCATTGTCTTGAAATCCTCTGCTACTACAAACACTTTTTATTTAAATTTACTTTAAGTAGTAAAAGAACACGTTAAAAGCTTGATGTGATCTTTGCACACATACACTGCACATTAATCTAGTTTCAAAACACACATTCAAACACTAAGTAAGGAGTCACAAAAGGCAAGGCTCAGCTAAGTACATTCTTCCAATTCTCCCCAATTAGGAGTAAGTGATGTGTTCAGCTTTGGTTGTCACATAGGTTTGCATATAGAATATTGCACTGGATTGACCAAGGTTTATGGCTGATCTCAAATGCAGGTGGTGTCTGCTGACAAATTTTCACTAAAAAGAGGGAAGGTCTCCCTGCTCCTCTCCTTGTTTCTCCCTGCATAAAAACATGGGGTGATGACAGTAAAGGATAGTAAAAAGTGAGAGTGAAAAGTCAATTTGCCAAGCATGGTGCTGGTCTTCGGGGAAATGTTTGAAACCTTTGCCCACGCCACGTGCAAGCTGCGGGGCTGTCAGGGTGGGCCAGTGTTTGCCACGGCTGCAGGAGCGGTTGTTTGGGCTGATTCTGCAGGAAATCAAACAGAAGGAGCTTCCATTCCTCCTGGTAGATGGCAGTCCTTAGAAGAGGAAAAGTAAAAGTATGGATAGATGTGCTTAATAACTCAAGGGGGCCTCTACATCACATTTATGGAGAGTTCTCTCGCTTCTAGGTTCTTTTACAGTATCCAAGTGAGAAACACTACAATGCAGCTTTTTCTGTCGTCGGAAACTTTGCCGGAGTGTGAGGAGACTGTTTTTGTGATGCATGTGCTTATCAAACACACTGCCTAAAAGAAGAGAAAGAACTGGGTCACTGATGCACTTTTAAAATGCACTTTTCCCGTGAATATGTCTGTTTCCTTCTTTTGAATGTGAGGGTAATATATAGTCCAGAGTCATCAAGTGCTTTTTGATGGTAACTTGAGGCAATTTAATGGTTATCTGTCGACAAAAGGGAAAGGTGAAGACAGGGGTTTTTATTGCTTTTCCCAGGCAATAAACAGCTGGAATGGAGAGCCTGGGGGGTAGCTGCGTCCCTGACAGGCACACTCACACACACCCCCATGCCGGGACTGTCACTTTTGCTCCCTAACCACTCCAAAACTGTCACTTTTCCTCCCTAAACACTCAATTCCAGAATCAGCAATTCCCACCAGCTTGGGAAGAAGCTGAGGGGAGCAGAAGGGGTGGAGAGTGAAAAGAATAAAGTTTTTTATGATATCTAATTGCTTTTATATGAAGAACATATAAATAATACAACCATTAATATTACATGACTTTCTTCATTTGTATTTTTTCTCTTTTTCTCTCTCTCTTTCCCTTCCTTCCTCTTCCCTTCCCGTTCCCTGTCCCTGCCTCCCTGCCCCATCCCTGGCACCATTTTGCACAGCCTCCATTGAAGAGGAACCTACTTCAGCAGGTATGAATTATTTAAGTTACATCTGCATCGTGGTAACCATTTCTTGAGAGCTGCCTCTTTTAAAAATCATTTTAGCTAGGTTTATTTTGTGCATAACAGAATAAATAGTCATATCACAGTTGGGTTGTATCCTCTTCTGTCTGTTCCCCCTTCGTTTTGTCGTCTTTCCCCTCAGTTTGGAGTCAGTAGTAAATATATTCCTCCAGCAATACTTAAAAATCTCTATGGCATCTTCCTTCCCTTTTGTTCCTTCCTTGGTTAAGCTGGCACATCAAGCTCCACATGACAAAACCGGTCCAAAGCAATTAGGAGTTTGAAAAATACCCCAGTGTTTTTATCTTAATTTTTTTTTTAAAAAAAAAAAAAAGCCGGATTTTTCTCTGGTGAAACGCAGTCATCTGCACGATGCCCCAAAACTGACATCCTTAAAGACAGTGGAGCCTGGGAAGAGGAAAGGGAAAGAGAGCATATGCAGAAGCATCCTGCTCAAAGAAAACATTCTCCAAACGATGGCTGGGATATCTGCTCAGAGAACTTTTATTTCCATTGACAAGCTGCCAAGCAGTGAGAATGGTTACCATCACAGCCATAAAAGTTAGTTTAGGAGCTCCCAGAGAGACACAAACGCACAGTGTTTATTTTATTGTGAAGATTAACTATTTCTAATTAATTGGCAATCCATTAGCTGGGGAGTATTTAAAGGAAAAAGAAGACAATGTACCAGAGAAGAATGCCACTGAGCAGCCTAACATATTTGAAATGGCACTGAGTTGTACAAACTCAGTCAGCTAAAACATCAAATAAATGGGGAATCACTTTATAGTGGCTTGTTAAAAGAAGGAAAGGTCTCCAGAGGAGCAAAAGAGAAAAGGTGAGGAAAGTGAATGAAGAGAGGAAGATGGCAAGGAGGGATTGAACACTGTTTACAACGCTAACCTACAACTTGGGAGCAATATAAGTAATTAGGATACAGCAGAGAATAATAAATGAAAGGATGGAGAACAAAGCCAAGAGTAGAATATGAGAGAGGGAGAATAGTTAAGACCAGCACTGAATACAGAAAGAAGCAAAAGGGAGCTCTAAACATGAGTGTAGCAGTGGAATGAGCAGGAAGCAGGACTGGGATTAGAAATAACACCGGCAAACAGAGAAAGGAGGAATTTGGGGAAGAGCTGTAGAGTACTAACACAGCCCCACGGACAGCACATTACGATTACTAAGCATCAACTTTCAACCATCCATCTCTTGAGAGATCTGCCAGTCTTGAAAGGGTCATGGGAAGTGTCTTAGTAGAAACCTACTGCAGCCGTTCTATAGAAGCGCTGGTTCCAAGGTGAGATGATTTTACGTAGGAAAGAACAAAAATCCCAGCCTTTTTCCCTCGATGGAAATGGTTTAAATAGGCACATTTTTTCTAGAGATAGAGTTGCTTGTGTGCTGTAAAACCATCGTTTCTGTTGGGACTGGTGGAGCATCTCATGAAGATGTGGCCTCCCTCTCTTTATTTGAAAGCCCATAACTGTGAGCTGGCCCAGCTAAACCACATATATCAGCTGAAAATGGGGAAGTGGAGGGAAGTGGGATTTATAACACACCCACGTGGGCTCCACTACAGATATGATTTATTCTAAGAGAAAAACCTATGAAAGAAAAGTGCAACCTAACATTAATTTCTATCTTTAACATTTTAGAAGCAACACTAGCTCTTCAGCTGCTCCGTAATTTATAGTTTCTATTGATTTTTGCTGTAAGATATGACCAGATGTTGTTGTTTTGAAAGTAACAGATTAGTGCACTCTTACAGGATTGTTTTAATACAACTTATTTCTCAGATTGTGTTGACATTTACAAAGCTGTGTGTTCTGCTTAGAGCAGATTCCCCTCCCTCAGAGCAGGAATATGCAGTCGTGCAGCTTGGAGCTTGCAGGGGTGCAGAAAAATAAATACAAACTGCATTCAAGGCCTCATGCACTCACCTGGAGCCTTTCAGAGTGATTTCAGTGGGATGTGCCTGGTAGAGGCAATTTTATCAAATACCAGATTTTGCCCTTTTCCACAAAAAAAGAGCAGCAAATTCCCTTCAGTTTTTGAAATTTATCTAAGCATTATTCATACACAGAGTGTTTTTCCAAGCAATGCCTTCACTTATGAAAGGACAGAAGTAGGATAAACTGCAGATAGTAGTTTTATGAAGACTATAAACATTATTTCAACATTTTATGGACGTTATGAACTTGTAATTGACCTGTGATCAGGACTCAAACCAGAATTCCTTCTCCTATTTAATCAAAGGGATAAAGCAGTTATTTCCCATGCTCTGCTCCTTGGGATAATGTTTAGCTGCTCTGACGATGCCATCTGGGAGGAATCTTGTAGAAGTGAAGTTACTAAAATTTTACTTTGACTGTTGTAACCACTAGGTTGAGGATTAATTATCCTTTAATAATAAGTGCCCTCCAGTTATCTCTCTATAGAAATGATATTTTACAGGAGTTCCTTCAGTTTCAGAATGGGTCAGTCTAATGAACTGTAATTATAATCCATTGGGCTTCATCCAACTTACTCTATAACCAAAGATAAGCCAGGGAGTCTTTCACATGATCCTGACAGTTTTAACAAAGATTTCCGTAGCACTTCTTCTGGATAAGCATTGTTCAAGATCTCTTTTTTCATTCCAGTTAAATAACTATGATATTATGTTGTTGTGGACATCCAGACTCTCTCTCGAGTCACTTCTGTACCTTTCTTAATTTGTTTTTGAGTTTTAGATCAGTTAAATAGTTTTACCTGGAGTTCATGCATCCAAACTAGGCAAATCTCAAGACAATTCTCTCATTTCCATGGTTGTTTATGCCATCCATGTGTGACATGAGTCTTTGAAAGCTGTTTGTTGAGCTGGGAGGAGTGTTGACAGCAGCTTTGTTTTCAACTGTTGTTAAGCCTGATGTAGGAACTCCTGTTGGATGTCTTGCTCTTTGAAGCTTTCCATCCCAAAAATGTTTCCCCGTGGCTTTATGGATTCCCCCCACGTCTCCTCGAGGAGTCTGGGATCATTTCTACAGTTATTAAAGAGTAATTCTTCCAAGACACGATCAGACAGAGCACAGCATAAGATGCAGCAGTTTGTTCACTTGTCTCCATACAGTGATTTTCACTGAAATAATAAATACATGTCCTTTGAGATCATCACTTAACTGGAGCCATTCCTTACCTCTGCCATTGATTTTTTTTTTTTTTTTAAAGCCTACTGCGTTAGGAAACTGGCATTTTTGTCTTTGCATTCCATCTATACAAAATATGCAAACACATTTAGGATTCCGTAAATACTCTTTCGTAAGAACTCTTTTACAGTGTGAGTTTACTCATGTTTTAATTAAATTTAGGTTTTGTAGAGATTAAAGAATCAAGATGTGACACAAACTTCTTCTTCAAAGACATTAGTAAAAAATAATTCCTTCAACAACCATGTGGTATATGTGTGGGCAGCTGCATTGAATTTTTGTGTGCAACTACTACAAGCAGTCTATTTTTTCCTCTGGAAAATAATATTACTCTTCTACAATTCCATGTGATATCTAATCTGTTCCCTTTTTATTTAGAATTTCAACTTCTATAAAAGTTATTTTAGCATGTTTTTCCTGAAGAAGTAAACAACAAGGGGGGGAAAAAAATCACTTCTGAGAGAGAACAAAAGTGGAAAACAGCATATAAAATGAAAGACACTTCTGCTGCAAAAACCTATAGAATGACGTTTATTTCAGAAAAGAAAATTAAAGGAATTTCGGAAAATAATTAGAAGACCACAAGTTCCACGATGAAAGTTTTACTAGACATAACACTTAGAGTTATCAAAAAGTCATGAAAAATAAACATCTAAAAATATTAAGAGTTGCCCATTATCCTAACTCTAGGAAGCATGGTGTTAAGCAACACCTGAAATTTAAATTGCTTAAAAGTTATGTGGCTTGTTTTGTTTCTGTTAGGAAAACTTCAGGTTTCTCTGGTGCTTTGTTTCTTCCCTGGATTTATCAGGTTTAAGAAGACTTTTAAAGAAAATAAAAATTAAATGTGGTTATAAATTATTTTAGTCAATTGCTATTTCCCAGGTGGCCTGCTGGGCATAGCTTTGATGATTCTTAGGAGAGTATTTCTTGTGGAATTATTGGTTCCTCAGGAATAAAATTGTTCATGGGACATGTACAGTTTAAAATAAAACAAAAAACCAACAGAATGGAATTTGTATTATAAAAATGTTGTAAAAGAGTTAGCTTATTCTTTTTCTAAATTTCCTTGCACTTAAAAATTCACTGGATTATCATTTTTCATAGATTTAAAACAGTAGACATAATATTATTAAAATCCCAGGTTTTCCCTCCTACCAGTTTAATATTACTTCGATATTCAGAATATCAAATTTTTATGGTTTTGATTTTTCATAACGATGTAGAGTGGAAGGTAGGAGAGTTCCATTTGGCGCCATCTTAGATACCTCTATATTACATAATTTAGACCAATTTTATATTGGCTTAAAAAATAGTTATTTTTAAATTGGATATGGGGAAGGAATTGTTCCCTGGGAGGGTGGGGAGGCCCTGGCACAGGTTGCCCAGAGAAGCTGTGGCTGCCCCATGCCTGGAAGTGTCCAAGGCCAGGTTGGACAGGGCTTGGAGCAACCTGGGATAGTGGAAGCTGTCCTTGTCCATGGCAGGGGCTGGCATTAGATGAGTTTTGAGATCCCTTCCAACCCAAACCAGCCTATAATTCTATAACTCCATTATTAGATAGGTCTTTTCTTGAACAGATGAATATTGTAATAAATTTTTCATTATCTTTCCTTCCTTCCTTCGTATCAGAAAATGCTTTTACCATTTGGTGCTGCAGTGTTCATCCAAGATCAGACGAGATCCCTTTGGTTAAAGTGCTGGACACATGTCCTTGGTTCTCAGAGAATGACACGAAGACTGCAAATTGAGAACATTTGAGATCTTACTGACATTAATATTTACATCAAAATTATCCTTATATCCTTATATAATAACTATACCACATAGTTGCCCTTAAAATACTCAGCTGATGTGGGTTTGAAATTGGATTTCACAAACGGTCTCCCTTCTTCCTGAAAATAAGGCCCTAGTGGCCTTTATTGATTGTACAAAAAACCATTGTAACTTCTTTAATGATTCCTATGATTATTGGAGCTAGATGATCCTTTTGGTCCCTTCCAATCCAAACCATTCTATGATTCTACGACTATCAGAAAAGAAAAATTCAAACCAGTTTTTTTCTTTTTTTGATAAGTTTTTGAAATGAAACTTTCAAAAGAAAGGCAGAAGACGTTTAATCTGCTTTCTGTGTCACCCTCGAAGCATCAAGGATGCACCTGTTGAAGCCTCAAGAACTTCAGTTTGCTGCCCGCCGCACAGCAGGACCCAAAGTTGTGGTTTTGGGACAGCTCCCAGGGCGTCTCTCGAGCCACAGTGGGCAAAGCTATCCTATTTCACACATTTCCGAGAGGAAAATCATCTTTCAGAATTATTCTAACAGTAGGGATTTGCCATTCCCCCAGGGTCTGTAGCAAAGGTTTACTGTCTTGCTGAACTTGGTTTACTTGCATCTGCAGCAATTCCTTTTCTTTTTCTTCTTGAACTCCATATTTTATTTTTCCAGTGCCTGAAGCTAGCTTGCTAATTACTTTTCCATCTATTCCAAGCAAAATATAGACTAAATCAGAAAATTATATAAAGGTCATATTGAACCCCATTCTGATGGAAATGAGGCTTATGCAGTAAAAATAGTGCTAGATGCCAGGTGGCACTGAGGGCTATTAGAGTAGCCTGCTGCATTTAAAAGCTGGAAATCTTGCTTAGGTCAGGAATGAAAATTAATTAGTATTTTTAGCCTGTCCCTTACTGACTGTCTGTCCATGTATCATAAAAATAACACAGTTTGGCAAAATTGCTCACTTTCCAAGATTGACAAAAAATGTGAGCTAGGAGGTTCAGATTAGCCTGCAGTGCTGGCAGCTGCCTGAGAAACTCATTCATGGGCATTTTTCCATAATCTAGATAGTTTTAGAGAGTGATATTTGTGGTGGTTATGCAACATTCATCCCAGTGTACAAATACAGGTGGAAGATCATATGGTATCCTGCAAACCAGATGCTGCTTTTTTTGTCATGAGCTCTTTCTACCGGTTGGTTTTTACTTTCTTACCTGAATTTTGAGGGAGAAGTTTTCCCAGATGAAGGTTTTAATTCCAGGCATCTGCCTGACCATGGCAGGGGGTGGAACTGCGTGATATCTAAAGTCCCTTCCAACCCAAATTCTGTGATTCTGTGATTCTATCAAACCAGCTGTACCACTATATAAGTACCAGATCTGTATCAACAAGGTGGTTTTACACAGGTCCAGCTTTTCCATCTGGGAAGCAGTGTGCCCCAAAGAGAGTGTTTACAGGTGTTTAGTCCTTGCTAGGACGGGTAAAAAGAGCGGGACTAGCTCTAGGTCTAGCTAGTTAAGAGATGCAAATAAAAAAGTGAATTATTATTTGATATTTATTTCTTCATCCTGTGAAGATGGAGCAGGAATGAGCAAGATGAACAAGCTACTGTTCTTGCTGCTGGATCTTGAGGGATCTCAGTGGGCCCTGTTGCTCCTTGAGTCCAAGAAGTAGAGTTGAAATACAGGAGAATTATGGCGAAAGAGCACCTTTTTTGGGTGGGGGCACAGTGTTTTGGAAGAGTCCGAGGCACAAATGGATGTGGCACACCGTGCTCTGGTCTGTTTGAGAAGATGCAGGTTGGGCACGGGTTGGACTTGGCGGTCTTGGAGGTCTTTTCCAACCTCAGTGATTACAGGAGTGGACAAAATCCTCTCCTGTTAGAAAGGGCAGATCTTCACCCGAGAAGTGCTGGAAACTGAGATGAGAAATTCCTGGGGAAGGAAGCTGACAGGCAAATGATGGGATGAATGAGTGGAGCATGGGCACAGAGGGAGTGGGTCTGAAGGGAGGCATGCAAAGAAAAGGGCAGATCTGCATGAGGTTGGCTGCTGTTGCAGGAGTTGTTTCCTTCACACAGGCTGTTCACTTCTGATTCCTTCTTCCAGCACACCCCTGGCTTTCCTGCTCTCTCCTTTGTGCTTGTGCTAGCACTGTACAGCTCTGTGTGGAACTACATCAGGTGGCTGTTCCAGCTGAAAGTGCCTCATCCATAATGCAATCTCCCTGATAGAGAGTTCAGTGTTCACTTGGTTCGGCTCCTTGATCTGTCTTGCCTGTGTGCTGTCAGTGGGAAGGGCAGTTTGGTGGAAATGTGTACTGAAAGTTGGAGTGAAGGCAAAGAAATCAACAGTCATCTCTGGTGACATATCGTGATTAAACTCCATTAAAGCAGTCAAAGATTCCCATCCAGTCATTAGAGGTATGGAAAGTGAAACAAAAGGGAGCAAATAGGAGCGAAAGCAAACCGAACGGGATTAGTGGTTGGTTGAGGATTTAGAAGCAGGTTAACAAGCCTGATGAAAAGGACTCTAATAAAAAAATAGCATCACAGAGGGATTTAATTTATGTTTACTTTGGGTTTAAACAGTCTTATGACCATCTTTAAAACATTGTATTGACTGTGAAAACATAAAGAACGCTCATGAAGACATTTCACTCCTTTACAGAGCGAATTTAAATGGTTTTAGTTACAAAGGATTCGTATTGCACATCAATTCAGGAGGCTAAAAACATATTGAATAATGACTCTTTTGTGGAATGACTGGTCCTGCACAAAGATAGTACATGATAGCAAAGGACCATAAAGCAAGTGTGCTTTTAAAGATGCCAAGCATATTTTTCATGGATAACAAACCAAACTCTTCCATGCAGACATTTTAACAAAAATATTCATTATTGTAAGGTTTTAGAGGTGAAATATAGATTATGAGTGCCTGTTTTGGCACACACACCAATTGGCAGTTGTGCATTTGACACTAAATTGTGCCAACACTGTTTGTTCAGAATTCTTATTTTTGGACAGCAGCACGGCAGCAGAATGGGTAGATGTCATCTCATCCTGATTTCTTCTTCAAGAGTCCAATTTAAATCAGTCCTTGCTGTCAAAGATGTAGTGTGCATGAATAGGAGTGTGTTTGGTTAATGTCGGTTAGGAGCAAACTCTGAATTTCAGTAAATTCCTTTTTCTGGTGTCTATAGGATGGACCACAAGTGAATCTCAAGCTTGAGTGACCCAATATCCTGGTGTCTATTTAACATTTGGAATGTTTTGTGCTTCAAAGTTTTGGAGCCTACTAAAATCTAGATCCATTTATAACTGCACTGATGCACGTTTCTAAAGATGAAGGTGCAAATAATTCTAGTTATATACGATAAATAGTGGGTGTGATGAGGTTACCTGAAATCTAATGGTTTTCAGGTGAAAGTTGTACACTTTTCTTGCTGACTAATTCAATATAAGATTTGTAGATTCTTAGCAAAAGTAACCAGTGTGACTCCTGAAAGTACCCTTGGAATGACTGTAATGCTCCGGTGTCATGTTTGGAAAAGGGTACCAGAAAAGCCTTAAATTCGAAATATAATGAACTCAATAAATAAAGAAACAACTGAAAAATTAATCAGGTTAGGAAGGAATGGAAAGGTTTAAATATTGAAATCTGCCTGGTTGTTGGGTGCAATAGGCAAGAGAAGGAAAAGAAGCAGAACCCAATATTCTAACTTTAAAACCAATAACAGGTTGCCACTGTATGTTGTTGTTGTTGTTATTATTATTATTATTACTTCCCATGCCATGACTTTAAAGAGCAGGATGAATGGGAAATATCCCTTTCTAATAACTCTCTTATATTGCATAATCTCTACAATTTTATGAATGGGTTGATACGTTGAAACACCCAAGGAAAACCTTGAATGGTAGGTTTAATCATGTACTTTGTACGTTTGTTGTTCTAGCAACTTTTTCTATCATTTTATATCTCTTGTCATTAAATAAATTTATTTTTTGTCCATAACTCTTGTTAGAAACAAGAAAATGAGTGAAAATCTACTCTGATTTTTGCCCACCAAAAAAAGTGTTAATTCTTCCAACTGTACATTTCCAGTAATTCATGTCTTATTATATCAGGGTGTTAAAGAACCTAAGGTTAAGCAGGTTGGATGGCTGCTAAAGTATGGAGGAAGTGCCAGGGAAAGCTCTCTGGCAGGTGGCAAAATAGAGAGAGCACGGCTGAACTGAGAGAATTTGGCACTTCTGTTAAATTCAGCCTCCTTTGAGACTGATTGTATAATCAGGGAAAGATGTGACATTTTGGGTCATTTTCTGGTGAAGGTTCACGAGCTGCAGGAAGGCTGTGAGAAGGAAAGGTCTGTAGCACATTTTATTGAGCCAGCTGGGAGGAGAAATGGATAAGCACCAGACAAGTGATTATTTCTTCATGTCACGGTATTTTATCAATGATGACCACAGATGTGCATAACACCATTACTTTGGTGTGGGTTTGTGGAGTACCCAACACCAGGAATGTTATAGCTGGCAAGTAATGGAATTACCTGCAAGGGGAACTAAGCCTTGAGGACTCAGAGCTGAGGTGGGCTGTTTTCTGCCATCTGGTCTAGGTTATAAATCTCTATAAGTTTCACAAGGTCTGGTGCCCAGTTCTCATTTAAGCGAATTTCCTTCTGCATTGCACTGTGTTTGCTGCTCTTCTGCCTACTACTAATTCTCCCAAAACACCTCCCAAGTGAAAAAAATCCCTGTATCCCAAACTGTCTTGGCTCTGACTTCAGTCAAGGCTATTTGCCATAAGGGATCAGGTAGCTGGACTTGTGGAGTAGTTGTATCACAGAAGATCAGAGAAGATCTTTAAGTCTGTCCTGGTTTGAACAGGTCAAAAACTGTTGGAGGAAGACTTAGCAGTATTATTTTAATAAACAGACCTGCTGCCTGTCGTTAGCATTGACCAAGACTGAACAGCCATCTTTAAATTGTATCACTGAAACAACACCACAGGTAAAATCCAGATGTAGTTCTTATCATAAAGAGATTTAGGGGCATGGAAATATCAAGCAAAGGCTTGAATGAGTTCACTCAGGCAGGACCATGGGGATTTCTGCACATATACAGCAACTTCTTAGATTATTTCTTGCCATAACAAATATTGACGACTTCACTCACATCATTTTTGCTCATATATTGACTTTCCACATGGCAATGACTGTTTGCAACATCCAAGACCTTCCCGTTTTCTTTTGTATTAGAAATGGAATAGATTCTTTCTTGTATAGTCTTCTGAAGTTTTACTACTGCAATTAAAATGCACTTTGCTTTTTTTCCACTGGAAGTCTTTTAGATAAACAGTGCTTTACCTCAGAGCATGAATGTCCATTATTAGGCTTAAAGAAAGAATGATACGTGACCTTAAGCTGTCTATGTGTTGTGTGAGCATATCTATGCCATTGCAGTAATTAAAAAAAAGATTTTGGAAACAACTATTTTTGTATTTTTTCCTCTTTTTTTTTTCCACTTATACAAAACTGTTGTTGTCAGTAGTCTTCCTTACAAACAAATGCCATGTGGCTTCAAAACAAAATCTTGGCAAAAACATTTACATAAGATCCACAGTACTGTGAAGTAACAAAGTGCTAAATGAAAATAATCAGTATGACTGTAGCAAGTAAAAGACTGAAGACATTCACAGTTCAGACTTAACTTGTTCTTTACTTATGCAAGACAGAACATCCACTGGCAGCCTTGGGAGTTGTGGCTGTATGGGAACTGTTGGGATAAAAACAGAAATTATGAAATTGTAATATGCTCAAATTATGAACACAATTGAAATTGTAATTGCAAAATGCTCCTGTGAATGTCCAGTTGTCTATTATTAAAAAAATGTTAGAATGAATTCTACCTTTACATACTTAGAAGTTATTTGAATTTTGTCAAATAAGCTGAGAAATGCCTTGGAATTCCTGGAGTTTCATTGGAGTGGCTACAATAGCTACAATGAAGAAGCCACAGCCCAAGAACAAAAATGTCTGGATAGAGATTTATATATTCAATTTGCCTGCAGCACCATATTTTAACGCTGACTTGCAAAGCATGAATTAACACTCTACAGTAATACCACAAGTCAGTGCTACAGTTATTCATGAATTTCATTAGTTTCAACTTTTTGACTGTATTTCGTCCTGTTAAAACTGCAGAGCAGTTTATTTATTAATATACACTGAGGAAAGATTGAGAGTATTTCCATATCTTTCCATGTTGACCCAAAATGACTCAATTTTCTTTTTTTAATCCAGCCTCCTAAATGACAAAATGTTTCTACTATTTTTTCTTTCTCTGCAAAACTGTAATGCTGGACATTTTTTTTAAACAAAACACGAATGAAAGATCCTGCCAGGTGTGTGTTCTGCTCTAACCATGGGCAGGGGCAGGGACAGAAGATATAAAGCAATGTATTTATCATCAAGGCTTGTTTCCATCTCAGGTTTTGCTAGCAGAATACAGACAGTATGATATAATGTTTTAAGGAATTCCAAATAAATTCTTGCCTCAAACTGCTGAAGTCATGCAGTTGGATGTGTGTGATGAGCTACCCATGACACAGCTGATGATGGACACCAGAAAAGACTGTGTGGCTCCAGTGAAAATGTGCCATGTCGTTCCCTAAAGTTATAAGTTACTTCCCTGGGTGGTGCTGCAGCTCTTGCAAAAGGCTCTGTTGAAGGCAAAATTTACCTGTAAAGAGAACTGTACTTGGCCTTGTTATTACAAATTACTACATTGTGTGTAATAACACAAACAGGAATTTTGAGTTAAAGCATTGTTTCTCTGAAAACACTAATTTCCAGTACTGCTGTGCAGGACTTACTTCCATTACCCACCAAGACAGGTCAGTATTTCCATCCAGGTACAGCTGACTTCATGTGAGCCACACCATTAAGCAAGAGCAATTAATTTGTGTTTGTGCTGTGGATGTTGCTGGTGCAAAGGAAGCAGATCCTTTGTATCTTCCAAACTGAAGGCAAACATGGGTTGTCCCATTTTGGATTGGGATGCTCATTCAGTATGCAGTTTTCTGAGTTGACAAAAGACCAGTATGAAGCAGGAGTGGGAGATGAGGTGAAAAGAGAAGAATGGTCTAGCTAGGAAAGGAGAAAAGGTTGGAGAATAGTGACAGGATCCGGAATTCAAAAGTATTTAGGGTTGGGTTTTTTTACATGAAAATAGAAGGGTTTGATGACAGCTTGGGAAAAAAAAGTGGAAGAGGAAAGAATATATTTCCTCTGTCCTACATCCTCGGGGAAATAAATGACTGGAGCGTAACTCTTGTCTATTTCCCCTGGTTTCTGCTGTGGACAACTTTATGCCTGTTTGGACTATATATATTTCACATTTAGTGATTCTCTTTCATCACTTTTTAATAATATTTCATGTCCTAAGGATAACCACCCTCTGAGATTCTCTTCTGCTGTTTCTGTGCCATTAATGCAACACTGGTAATTAGGACCTGACTCATACAAATATGAACAACCTAAATTTGGGCTGTTGCATTTTTTAGTTCCCACTGGAATCTTCAACAAGAAGACTAACTGTATTTAATCTATTTGCTGTTATAATTAAGGTTCACATAATCTTTGCAGGTTTTTTTTCCATTTTACGGTTATAGTGGAACATAGCAGAAAAGGATGAGAAGCTCTGATCATTGACAGTTTAAAGTGCAGTGAAACAATGAAAATTGACATCCTCATACGTGATGAAAAGAATTATGATTATAAAAATGGCACTGTTGCACAGAAATCCCAATTGCAATTGAGGTTCTGCATTAGGTACCAAACTATAGTTTCTTTATTGCTGGGTCTGTTTTAATGAAGCAACTTACCACTGCAGTAAACAGACATATGGATTTGCTCCAACCACTTAGGAAATAGATTTGGAGAGTTTATTTTAATGCAGAATCTGTAGACATTAACGTTGTCAGGGCTGCACTTTTGAACTAAATCATCCAAACCTCCCAGCTGAAATCTGTAATATTTCTCTGAATGTTTTAACATTAAAAATTCAAGTCTGCCATCCTTCAGCAAAGTTTTTACAAAATGCAAGATTCTCTGTGTTTGCAAAGGTTTGTGTGGTTTTTTTTTTTCTGTTTGGTGTAAACCAGAATCAACTGAAAAAAAAATTTGAAATATCCTTCTAATATAAATTGGCAAATTAATCTGGTTTTAATAATGATACAAAGTAAATCACAAAAGGAGTGTATCAACCAAGCTGCCACACTTGGGTCAGAAAGAGTGGGAGAAGTCAGTGACAGAAAAAGGATCATCTAGGAAAAAATAACAGTGCTCCTGCTTGAGTGTAAAGACAGAGGAGGAGAAGGAAGAGGCCTTGAAGATGGGTTTTCTGTAAACACAGCAGGTGTTCTCTGGGAAGATAAAATCCTCCTGTGAAAGGTGATGCAGAGATGCAGAACAGGTCTCACATTAACTCTTGCCAAGGAGGTTTATGGGAGAGCTGATGGGGGAAGAATACTGTGGGCATTATTCAGAAACACATGTTTAGGTGGAAAGGGGTATAAAGATGGGAAAAACAGCATTGAAAAGGGGGAAAGAAAGTCCTTAGGCTTGGAAGATGAGGAATATGAAGAGAGATAATGAAAGAGATGTTGGGGAAAATGTCTTATACTCCATTGAACACTTTCCCAAGCTTTTAGAGTATTTTCCTGTCTCACCCTCTGTAGTATCACTGCAGTGCCTGCTGCACTCACTGTACCTCAACCTTGGGTATAGTTTGCCGTTGAAGGGTTGAGTGAGAAGCTTAAGACTCTTAAGGAAAGGCACTGTGTAGCCATCAAGTATAAATTGCAACTTTTCAGAAAATATTCTCGTTATTGAGCTAAAAAAAGGCTGGGAGATGGGTAGACAATCAGTTTAAATTTCTTCCCTGTAAAAGAATTCTGCAGAACAGAATCGGAGGGGAAATGTGCAGAAATGACCCAAAAGCATTTTGCACTCAAGGGCTGAACTTTAGCTTTTGCTGCATCCAGATGGAGACACCTTGATCATTATAATCAGCATGCTCCATTTGCTGCATTAAAAACAAGATAAATATTTAATCACAGTGCAATTAAGTCTGGATCTCTGCCATTAGTTTATAATGAATATATAGGCAGATAGAATCTAATACAGTGCTAATTCACTTATGAGCCAGGCTGAACAGATTTTTTTATTTTTTTATCCCCCAGAGCTGGTATTTTGAGAATGTTCATGAGATGACAGTGTGTGTCATCTAATTATTTTTTTCTGCTTTCATGCATTAACTGCAATAACATAGAGCAATCAGTTATTCCTATCAATATGCCACGTAAACTGTGAATGATGTTCTGCAGTGCCTATTCTTTTCACGTTAAAATAACCAAACAAATAGCAGGGTGTAGGTTGACACATATTTGTTGATGCAAAGTACATTTGTATTCTGGCAGTGAAATAGAAGCAACAGTTGCAAATTCCAAAAGAAAATCATGGGAAACATATTGATATGTAGGAGCTATTGTGGTTTGGTTTATTTCATTTTGCGTTTGTTTTACAAATATTCAAGTGTGCTGGGCAAGAAGGAATTTCTTATTACACTTCAGAGGATTTGAAAGATCAGTTCAAAATACATCAAGTTTATCATCATCATTAACTGATGATCATTATTTTGTCATATATAACTGGAGTTGGGGCCTAAAGTGCTGAGATGTTTATGTGCATTTTTAACCCAGAATTACTTTTAAGTGCAAACAAGAGTTTTTGAGTAAGAACCAGCAAATACTGGACTGCAACACATTAATTCATTACGGCTGGTGCTTCATACTTTAGTGGCAGAATGAGCACGTTGTCTAGAAGACATTTCCATGATTGCAGTGACCTTCTGGCAGAAGGTCAACAGCACATCTGCTGCTCTTCAAATGTCTCCAGAAATGTGCCCTGCAAAGCAGGCTGCTGAGACACCACTGTGGTGAATAAACACACTGCTCTTCAGACTCAGCTACGCCAAAGAGTCGTCTTGGACAGTGGTAGTTTTCTCCTAAATACAGGTGAAATCTGCAAAATGCTTTAGCAGAAGCTCAGTCTTAGCCAGAGAGGTGGTGCAGAGGCTCAGAGTGCAGCTCTGAGTGGGACTGACTCCTACGCTGCCGGAATGGATGTGTCTCGTTGTGTGCTTCCTCCTGCAGGTAGGATGAGACATAAGGACGTATTTTGGAATAATTTAATGATCCCCAGAACTCAGCAGATGCAGGGGGGTGTCTGTCAAGTCGTTAAAAAGATTTCTGAAGCATCATGACTCCCACACAGGCACGCAGCTGGGACATTCGAAACCAGCCTCTGTGCCAGGTAAAGTCTTCACAATAATATTGAATTAATAGCCAAAGCAGCAAATATAAGGAAGATCAGAGAGCCTCAAAAGCTTTTGTTGTATCCCTGACCTTTTTGTGCAGTAAAGCAGTTTTCTGTTAGAACCTGTAGGGACATTCCTGCTGGATTTGAATGCTGGTTTGTGTGTCTCTGTGGAAGATGGTCTCTTTTGAATAGGATTATGTTATATTTTGGGTTTGTGTCAGCTGAAGTGTGAATTCTACAGTCTCACATCTGAAGGGGAAGACCTTTGAAAAAATCCATTTTGAGTTTTTAGAAGGGTGATGAGGAAAGAAAAAGGTCAATATACTTTGGAAAAAAAGGTGGTCTATCATCTGTGCATATTAAGGTGGTGTAATTTTACACTGTGTGAAGAAAACATATGTTAGTTAGAAAATATAAATATAAATGAGATATAACTATAAATTAAAAATATAAATATAAATATAATATAATTTATATTTTTATATAATATATAAAGTATAAAATATAATCTATAATCTATAATCTGTAATATGTAATATATAATATATAATATATAATATAAATAATAAATTTTATATACATATATATATAAAAGGACTCAGAAATTAAGCTCATCAAATATTTATAAAATACCTACTGCAGATTTTTGCTTATTCCCATGGCAGGATGCTTCAGCTTTGTCCTCATCTTGCAGGAATTGCTGAGCAAAAGCAGCGAAGTGTTGGATTACCTGGACACTGACCCTAATTCAGTGTGATAATCCTTAACTTCTTCACCATGGGAAGCTTGTGCCATTCTGCAAGCCCCTGCAGCAAGGAGCTCAATTCTTGCCTTCGCCTAAAGATGAAAGGAGTCGTATGTGACACTGGCTTCTTTTGCACATACTAATTTCAAAATACTGGAGCTCTTGCTAAGTGAGCTCTGTCAAAGCTTACTTTGAAGGCTTTGTTTTGGCAGAGGGAGCATCTAAACACAGAGGAAAAATTCAACCTGCTGATGTTAAAACTGTGTGAGACATCTCTTAGGAAGATTTCATTTTATTAGAGTGGGGGACAAACCCTATTTGACATTCATGTAAAGCCAGGAGGAACTTCAGAAAAGCTAGTGGCACAAAGGCAAGCAGCTAGAGAGTATTTTTTTGTTTAAAATTAAAAGTAAAGTTATTTGATACCTTTTACTGGTTTGATGATAGCTCCTAATATTTGTTTTGATGGGATTTGCAGCTTATATCTTCAGAATAACATTATCTATTAATCCTGCTTCAGTAACACTCCACAAAATAAATGAAGCAATTAGCTTTGTAGAGAACAGTATCTCCATCTTGATGTATATCAAGGTCAATATGTAATTCAGTATTTTTCATTAAAGTTGTATTATTTCTACATGAAGAGAAAATGGAGAGATACCATCAAAAGTCTTCACATTTCCATTTCATTGTCTTTAATTTTACTGGTAAAAAATGTGGTGATTTTGCATGTTTCAGTCCCTTGGAGTATGCATTTCTTTCTTTATTTTCCCCTTACATTTTTCATATTTGTCTTTTAATCTTGACTTAGTGAGATGGGCCTTGATTTTTGATCACCTTTCTGTTTTAGCACCCTTTTGAGTTTGGGGAGTCTGGCAGTGAGGAAGATGGGCTGATGTTGATTTCTTGTTAAATGATGTCCCCTGTAACTTTTGAATGCCTTTCTCACCAAAGCATCAGCAGATTTTGTATTTGGCAAAAGAAATGCTTATGCTGTTTTTCAGTAGCAGATGACTGTCACTGAACTGGTTTCTTTGCTTTCCGGGCTTTACTTGCTGTAGACAAATGAATGGTTTCCCTCAAATATGTAATTTCCACCTCACTATTGCATGATACAGGATTTTATTATGAAATTTTCTTTGACTCCACTTGTCAAAGAGGAAAACAGATAATATTTTTCTGCCTTGAGCCCCCTTGCAACTCTACTGAGGATGCATTTGTTTGATTCATGCATCTATAAAGTCTCAGAGGTTTTAGCAAGAACATCTAAAATTTAAAACCTGCTGCGCTCTAAGTTAACTTTCAATATTTTTTCAAAAACAGCGTGGGATTTCAATTGAGTAACAGAATGATGTATTTTGGACTATACTTATTATGTTGGCTAATACCACTGGAACTGAACAAAGAAGGACTCAAAAGAGCAGCAAAGTGAATAGATCTATTACCTTGAGTGCACAATTAATCTTGCTGACATTATTTTATATGAACATGGATAAAAATGCCTGGAAACCATACCATTGTATTCCTCTGCTCATTAATATTGATCAAATGTTGTTGTTGTTCTCTTTGTGTTGGAAGCCACTTAAAGATTACCTGTAAAAGTGTTACAGCACTATTGATTTAAAAAGCGAATCCCTGAAGTCCACTGTTTTTGAAAATTAGTTGACACATTTGGTTTGTTCTTTTGTTGGTTTGTTTGGGTTTTTTGCTTAGGTTTTTTTTTTATGATTTTCATGGTTGATTTGTTTTGTTTTGTTTTGTTTTGTTTTGTTTTGTTCTGTTTTGTAAAAAAGGGATGGTTTTGAACTTGCTGCTATAGATCTGAGTAACAGAGAATATTAATCAGACTGTCAGGGAATTAATTATCCAGCATTCAATACCATGCTGTTTAAAAGCCTACATGTCCCTATGGAAGCTAGCTGGCATCTGTGCCTAAATCTCAAATACCACTTTTGGTGCTTAAGTGGAATGATGGCAGGATTAGGCCCCAGATTCCTCTAGACACTCAAATCGGCAGAAATTGCATCAGGGATCCTGCAGACTCAGCTAAAATAAACGAATAAATAAATAAATAAATAAATTACAGTCATATGTTTGGGTGTTCATGCAATTTAAATATCCTGAAGATGTGTGAACTCAAGGTCTGGTCCTTTGGAGAATTAAGAGAAGCAATGGTAGGGTGACACAGGCTTTTTAATTTCCAATAATTCGTTTATTTAGAACGCAAATAAGTCTTACCCATGTCTTTATTAACAAATGAATGTTAGCTAGGGAAAATTAGGTGATTGTTGTTTTTTAATTTCAGTGCATTTAATGAGGGTGTTTTGTTGCTCTAAAAATCATTTTTGAACTACCTGTTTCTATTAACAACAACAACAACAAAAGCAACCGAAAATACCCAAAGCAAAATACTCAACATTTATATTGAAAATAATGTTGTTGCTTGTGTACAACCAAATAACAACCATAACCAGGGGAAAAAAAGTTCATATGTTTGGTGTGTGGGATTTTTTCCAGAAGAAAGGCATCATAGAAGAAAAAACATTAGTTAGAAATACTGTCATGCACCAGTATATTTATTACTATGAACCTCAGATGACCTTTTAAGCTTTTGTAGTTTGGACTGATCTGAGAAAATGCAAAATATAAAGAAAATCAATGGCAGTAGGCTGAACATGTTCTTAACAAGCCGTACGGAGAAGGCAGCAAGCAAAATGAGAAAGTAATTATTAAAAGATTTATTGTTCTTGCAAGATTAGAGATCTGCTTGCATAGAAACAATTAACATATGAGGCTACCTGCAGGTGCTCCCCAAACTGCAGCACTGTGATAGAGCCTTGAAAAAAAATACACAGTTCATGTTTGCTCAGAGATGAAAAGTGGAAATTATTAAGTGTTTCTTCCCAAAGTATTATGAAGGAGAAATAGCATGAGAAAAGCAGTAATACTTGATAAACACAAATCTTCCCAGAACTGATGACATATCTGTTGTCTGGAATTAAGAATGTAGTGTGGCATTACTTTTAAAATGTAACATAGAGTGTTGATAAGAAAAGGCAAAACAGGCAGCAGCCGGTCCCCTTGCTTTCATCTTCATGATTTTTGCCCTTTTTTTGCTGCTGATTCCATTTGGAATAATCTGCAGTACATTCATATCCATTATTTTTTTGGTTCAGTGAGACATATCCAATGTTTAATGATGTACACAAGCAAAACCTCTGCAGGGTTGTGTCTTGCTTGGCTGATGACACAGGTTGTAATAGAAATGTGCACCTGCGTGGTTTCTCAAATTGCAGCAACCACATGGGCAATAATAACTGGGGAATATGTTCTGCCATCCTCATCATTCAGTTAATTTTTATATGTTGCAAGTTAATATTTGCTTGGAGAGCACATTTTTCACTAATCTGACATCTGGATGAACGGTGCTGCTGTGGGTATCTGTGAAACGTGGGCTTGTGATTGAAAACGTGGATAGGCAGACCCTCAGAAACACTAAACTTACAAGTCTTTCAAGTCTAAATCGTTCAATTCATGCATTTGTTGGTTCACTAAGGTAAAGTCTCAGGGCACGACAAGCCCCTGCCACTCCAGGCTGGGGCAGAGGGGCTGGAAAGGTGGGAAAGGCCCTGGGGGTGCTGGTGCCAGTGGCTGGACACGAGCCTGGGTGTGCCCAGCTGGGCAAGGGACCAATGGCCTCTGGTGTGGATCAGCAACAGAGTGGCCAGCAGGACCAGGGCAGTGACCGTCCCCTGTGCTGGGCACTGCTGGGGGACCTCCAGCCCTGGGGGCAGTTCTGGGCCCCTCATGACAAGGACATGGAGGGGCTGGAGCGGGAAAGGGGTCTGGAGCATGTCCAGGGAAGGGAACAGAGCTGGGAAGGGGCTGGAGCACCAGGAGCGGCTGAGGGAGCTGGGAAAGGGGCTCAGCCCGGAGAAAAGGAGGCTCAGGGGGACCTTCTGGCTCTCCACAACTCCTGACAGGAGGGGGCAGCCAGGGTGGGTCGGGCTCTGCTCACAGGGAACAGGGACAGGAGGAGAGGGAACGGCCTCAGGCTGTGCCAGGGGAGGCTCGGGTTGGACACCAGGAGGAATTTCTCCGTGGAAAGGGTGGTCAGGCATTGGAAAGGGTTGCCCAGGGAGGTTTGGAGCGCCCATCCTTGGAGCTGTCCCAGGAAGGTCTGGACGTGGCACTCAGTGCTCTGGGCTGGGAACAAGGTGGGGATGGGCACAGCTTGGACCAGGCGGTCTGGGAGGTCTTTTCCAATCTAAATGATTTCAGTGATTCTGTAATTCCCAGTGCTGATTGTCAGTAAATTATGCTGCAGAATTTTCTTCTGTTTTGTTTGGTTTGGGTTTTTAAGAAAGCAATTTTAACTGAGTGAATGAATATGACATTGCATCTCAATAAGCAGCAATTATCACCTTTCTGGGTACATGGCAAAGGTTTCAAATAATATACTTTGTATTGAATTCACAAATCTTTTTACACAAAAACTTGCATATAGAGCTTTCTAAACAATGTTTGCTAGTTCTTTAAAATGAGATTGGAAAAAAAAAATCATCAAAATTATGTTTTCTTCTGGTAAGAGTCACGTTGTAGGTAGTATCAGTAAGATAATAAAGTGTAAGTAGCTCTTTAAAAGTGCTGTTAAATGAGTGAACTTTAAACCTCGGGTCAAAAAATTGTAATTTTTTGATTCTGTTATTCAAAAGTATTTAAAGTTATAGTAGTTGCAATCCTAGCAAATTAGATCTCAGTGCTGGAATTTTACACTTCCTAGCATGTGGCTTTTTGGGGAAAAGAAAAATTTTGTCGGAAGCGTTTTTTTAAACCATCCTGAAGGGGATATACTACAAAGGCACTCAGTGGAAAAGGAATAGTTGGTTTAGTAGCTGCTAACTGCCGGCCCAGATAGTCACATTTCAGAAAGTCACCCAGAGCCACAGCAAAGATCTCCTCAGACTGCTAACCTGACATGCAGTGATCATTCAGGGACATTGTACATGTCACTCTGTGTGTGATAGGCATGTTTGATTAATACCTATTTCCTCAGTGGTGTAAAAGTTAGCATGCCTGTTATCTTTAACAAGAGAGCAAGATTTAGCTTCACTGTCTCCTGTCTTCTCTTATATTAAAAAATAATGCTGTGATTAATGAGTAGTGACATGCTTCATATTTTCTCTTGTTCAGAAAAATCCGTGCTGGCAAGTTATCTGAAGTAAGTGAAGGGTGCATTTTCCTGAGTTAGTGGAATATAAAGGTCTGCATGAGGCAGTTTATTTCTTTAATGAATGCTTATAAATGACTGAAATTATTATGGTTGTTACTGTGTATGTATACATACTTCTCTTTTTTTTTTTTCCCCTTCTCTCAGGACCCTGCCTTCCTAATCCATGCCATAATGGTGGGATGTGTGAGATTAGTGAAGCATACCGAGGCGACACGTTCATAGGATATGTTTGTAAATGTCCACGGGGATTTAATGGGATTCACTGCCAGCACAGTAAGTTCCACATGGTAAATTTTATTGTATTTATAGATAGGAGCCCTTTTATTGCCTGGAATGTAGAGGATTAATATCGGATCTGGTTTTCTGAAGTGTATCAGACTTTGGCCTTTATGTTATGAGTGAGTTAATACCTCTGAATGTTGCTGCTGCCTTCAGAAAGTGACCTGACTACCAACCCACTGGTCACAACAGTGCATAATTTGCCATGCATGTTTTAGGGCATGGCAAGGACAAGGTAAACACATTTTGCATGGATTTAATGGAAAGGAATATCTGAAATAGCATGGATGTCTTTTTATCCTAGTTGTGTTCGTGGGTTTGCTTTGATTAATGCTAGAAAAAAACCGGGAAAGAATAAATGAAATTTCTGAGTAAATATGTCTTCTAGAACTTTCTTTACCTATGTCTTTATGAATTATGAAGAAATGTTTTAAATCACAATATCCAAATTCAGGGGCAGAAGGTCCAGACTTAAATTGGATGTACATTTTGCCCTGTTTACAATACGGTTTCTGTATCTCTTTCTAATCATTATAATTTTTTTGGTATTTCCTGGTTTCACATTAGATTGGGAACAGCAGGTCTGTATCCTCATCTTAGAGTATGTTGTTAGAGAACTGACAATTAACCATACGAGAAAAGAAATTTTGATATTGCTGGATTTGGCTGGAGTAGATTTAAATGTCTTCACAGTAGTGGTATGGGACTGTGTTTTGAATTTGTTCTTAAACCAAGTGCAGCATGGGTATTAAAATCTTATGCTATTGATGCATTTGGAAGCCAACTGTTACTGAGAAAATAAAATACTCAAGTAAATAATCAAGAAACCAGTTCCATCCACAGGTAAAAATTGGTTCAGTTATTCAGATGAGAATGAATAAGCACTGAATCCAGCCTACCTGAATTAATTGCTCCATTTAGATACTTGTCTGTAATTTGAAGTGTCAGGGACCAACACAGTCCGGCTCAACTAACAACTTCATGTTCGTTATGTCCCTCAAAAGCTCAGTGGAAAATGTCTCCGAAAACTGGAATATGGATATTCAATTTCACTAACTTTGGTCACACTCTCAGTTAATTGTGTAGGCAGCGTGGGCAATTAATTAACTAAATCTAGTGAAAATATACACCCACCTCTTCCACTGGGAGCATGGAAATGAGCTGGTGGTGTCCAGCCATATGGATGATCTCATGTGAAAACATCCCCACGTGGACTCAGGAATGCTCCATCATGGGACCACTCATGTGGCACACAACACTTCTGCCATTAAATATCAAGGAGGTGACCTTTGTTAAACAAGTAAATAAATGCCACAAATTTTCATCGAGCAAAATGGGTGCTGAACATGAGTTGTCTGTGAAATATCATCTCTTGCTACCTAATTAATGAGAAAAAATCCATACAGATAGTGCATCATGGAGTGATTCATCAGAGTTGTTTCCTGGGTCCACAGTGTCCTTTTAAAAATATTCAGATATGTAACTGTTAGCTAATGATCCTGATAATCAGCAAAGTGTATTTGTATCAACTTCAGAACAAAGTAAAGCTCTCACACAGCTGATCCACGCTCACTGAGGGGTGACTAGAACCCCAGAAGGCAGATAAAGTGTTTTGAGAGAAGGCAAGTTTATGGAACAGTTACTCTTTGAGGGGGAATGAAATTCAGTCCTTTTCAGATAATCTGATTTAAGATGTGATAATAAATCAGATGCTCTATCTAGGTGTTCAGGGGCTCTCTGGGGATGTTGGCTGTGAGCAGCAGCCACGGAGCTCTCTGCAACCAGGGAGAAGTATGGGACAGTAGTGGACTTAATTTAACACTTTCATACAATATCACTTTAGCTCAATTCACATAGCTCCTTTGATGCAAATTCCTCTGCTTCATAAAGTTTAGCAATTCAATTCTGAACTTACTGTAAATCAAATAAGTCTGTCGAATTTATCATAAAAAGAAAAATTAAAATGACCTCATTGCAAAGCTCATATCTTCTTACACACTGTCAAGAATTTCAAAAATTATGTTATAGTTCTCTTGTACAGGGCTTTTTGTCTTGGATTTCTTTCATGTCTAATATTCTGTTGCCAAATCAATTGAGCTAGGTGATTGATTTTGCAGTTGAGATACATTCTCAAAGCTGGTATTTTATCATTCACACCAACAACCATACTGTCAGTATTTCTGAGATTCGTTGACCCTTTACCCATGTAAATAATTAATATGTAAATTATAAAAGAGATCATTAGAAATTTTACTGATTGTGTATTCTCGATTTATTGCAAAACTGATATTAATTGGCAGTGGTTGTCTGAAAATATTCTGATTACCCTGTGGCAAAAAAAAAAGAAGAAACAGTTTCCCATTTCAAGGCTCAGAAAGTAACCAAAGTCTACCTCAGGTGGAAACCCAGATAGGTTTTTGTGCTGATATGGACAATATATTCTTTAAATATTCCTCCGTTGTTTAAGAGTCATTTACTTCTCTGATTGGAATGAAGATTTGTCTCAAGGGCTGGAGCCCCTCTGCTCTGGAGCCAGGCTGGGAGAGCTGGGAATGTTCACCTGGAGAAGAGAAGGCTCCAGGGAGAACTCAGAGCCCTTTCCAGAGCCTAAAGGGGCTCCAGGAGAGCTGGAAAAGGCCCCCATGGCAGGGAGGTTGGAGGTTGGAACTAGATGATCTTTAAAGTCCTTTAAAACCCAAACAATTCTGTGATTCTATATCAAAACAGCTTAGAACAAGTCAAAATCCATGGAAATACTCCAGAGACTGAAATGGACAGTTTTTTTCACCCAAAAAAAAAAAAAAAAAAAAAAAGGAAAGAAAGAAAAAAATCAGAACACTGAAAATATATACAATATGCGCTATTGTGATTATCAGACAGAGACTGCCTACTGGAAAAAGTAGGAAATTGAGGCATGAGTCACAACATATATTACTGGCTGCCATTCAACTAGTTGAAGTGACAGAGATCCAGCCAGGAAAATTCAAGTTTGAAACAATAAAGAGTCTAGATTTAAGGGTTTGATTTGCATGTGGGTTTATATTCTGAGGATCATTAACTCTGCCAGACACCACTAAATGCCTTGCACTCCAAGAATAAGGGTTATTAATCAAACATGTTTAATAAAGTAAGCAAGTGCTTCCCAGGTTTTTAGTGAGTTCTCTGCTTTCTATCCCCACATTATTGATGCCTTTCTCTCCTGCTCTCCTGGCCAGACTCTAAAAATCAATCAATCATGAGCCAGACATGGTTAGGGTGATAAAAAGGGTTTAACTTTATAAGGATTCTTAAGGGCACAATTCGTCAGGCGGAAACGCCAAAAAAATGCCCCCCCCCCCACATGACGTGTATATAATTTTTACAGATTTTGCAAATTAGCATATCTGACAAGAATCACGACTTAGAATTGTAATTTGTGAGGTAATTTCTCCCTTGTTCTAATCCCTTCTACTCCTCCCCTCTCCCCCTCAGAGGAGAGCGAACTTTGTTTATAAATATATGTCTTGAAGAGCTGGTCTCAAGACCAGAGAACCAAGACAGGATAGGGGCCTTGGAATGTGTTTTGTCTTCCTGCCTATCAGTGCAGGGAACAGTGCTGGGAAAATAAGGTGCAAACTAAAGCTCTGTGTGTGAATATATAAAAGAAAAAAGGTAGAAACTTAATTTGGCAGCATCATAGACGGTCTGTGACGTTCACATGTGCTGCACAAATGTGTGGGGAGACTGCACAGGTGGGGGCCTTGTGACCTCCCCTGACACAACTTCAGGCCATTGTCTGGGTCCTGTCCCTGGTCACACAGACCAAAGATCATCCCTCAGTTTCTGTCCCTGTCACCACAGAGCACAGCTCAGTGCCAGCCCCTCCTGTTCCCCTCAGGAGGAAGCTGTACCTGTGATGAGTCTCTCCTCAGTCTCCTGCGGCTGAACGGACCCAGCGCCCTCAGCCGCTCCTCACACTGCTTCCCCTCGAGGCCCTTCACCATCTCCATGTCCCTCCTTAGGCCACTCTCTAATACTTTAATATCTTTCTCATATCGTGGTGCCCCAAACTGCACACAAAGTCCCAGGTGAGGCCACCCCAGCCCTGAGCAGGGTGGGACAATCCCGCCCTGGCCCGGCCGGCCATGCTGGGCCTGGTGCTCCCAGGACAGGGATGTCCCTCCTGGCTCCAGTGATGGCAAAGAGATTTTTGCTTTTATACTTTTTATGTATTAGTAGCCCTGTATAACTACGTAGATTCTTAGCTAGTAGTTTCTCTACCCTTTAGACAAAACAAGGTTCCTGAATCACCTTATCACCGCTGTTGTTCTGGGAACCAGGGATGTTTCTCTATCCCATATACCCTAAAAGCATAAACAACAGTAGAGTTAGAAGTTTTAGGGGGGGCTTCAGTAGGAGGCCGGACCAAGGGGGGTATTAGCCCATTAACTGTGTTTCTAATTGGGAGATTTTGGTCAATTTTGTCAATTTGCTAAGCTTATAAAAGTGTTGGAGGCCATTGGCTGGGCGTGGCTGGGTTTGGGGGATCATCCTGTGGGGTGCATTTTGTACCCTTGGAGTGCCTCCAATTAAGGTAACCCTTTTTCTTATCCTCAACATCATCCAGCTTCTGATTTTAGGTGGAAAAAGGCAACACTAGGGCACTGCTGGCTCATGTCCAACTGGCCATTGACCAGGACCCCCAGGTCCCTTTCTGTGGCACGGCTGTCCAGCCTCTCATTCCCCAGCCTGTGTGTACATCCAGGGTTGCCCCATCCCAGGGGCAGGATCATCGAGACTTTTCCAACTACCAGGAAAAAGTTATTGTGGGGAGGGTGCAGAACATGACACGGATTTTGTGTGTTACAAAGAACGAACGTCCTTGTTAAACCATTCCTGGCTGCGGTTTGGTGGCAGAGCACTCCAGAAATCGTTCCCCACAGATGGTTTTCATGCAGCTGTCTTGCTTTGAAGACTACAACTGATTGTTTCAAAACAGATGCAGGTTGCTCCAAGCCAGCCATCCCAAAAGCCAAGTGGGCAAATTTAATGTACTTGCGTGCACGCAGTTGCACCACAGCAGATTTTCATCCCATGCTTCTGCTGACAGACAGACTATGATTTCTCCTTAGGAGAAAAATATCTGTTTGAGGTGTTCTAAACATAAACCAGGTGTTTCTTTTTATTTTGAGGGGGAGAGAGGGGTTAATTTTCATCGAAATTAGCTCCACATATTGTTTTAACAAATTATACTATCAATAAGCTATTTAATGAAGTACTAATAAACAATATTGTATAGTATATTATAGTAGTAAGTTACATGTGTAAGTATATCCTAGGAAGCTTTTACATGTAAGCATTGTAGCGTCGAAGTCTGAAAACTATTCCTATGTTTCACCAGTAGCTTAGCTAAGAAAGGAAGGATATATTGTCATTCATTTGTGAACCTTCCAGACTTTTCTTAATTAAAACAAAAAAAGAAAGCAGGTAATTTGAAAGACATCTCGGAGAGATCACCAATAAAGAATATAAAATCAGTCACTGAAGGCTATTGGAAGAAAAGTCAGTAAAATGTTCCCAGAGTAGCCATGTCAGGGGGCTAAAAGCAACGGCAGAAGCCCAGGTGTGGGAGCACAGTAAACGTTTGCCCCATTCACAGAAATCCAGGGAAACTTCTGTGAGAACTGCCTGGAAAAAGCAAATGCTCTAATGAGGTGAGAAATGGTGGGTTTATCAGTTGAAAAGGGAGAAGGTTTTGCTCATGAATCCTCTTGCAACAAATGTGTGGTGAGACTGAACAACAGTGACACCAGTTTTGGGGCTATTGGAAGTAGGTGTCTGTTTTCCTTGAAGTCCAAATAAATATCCTGGTTAGAGCAGTAGGTGACTGAGCTGAGGCTTGCCCCCTACTTGAAGATTTTATTTGATTCAGTAAAAGTCAGAGATTACCTGAAGTCCCAGGTAGGAAGTTTAATATCCCCACCAATTTTGTTTCACTCTTCTTAGAATTTGCCTGTATAGAATTGTTTATTCTTTTTATTCACACACACTTCTAATAGCTTTTTTTTGCTTGTTGAATTACGGATTTAACAATTTCCTCATACATTGCATTGAGTTTCATAGCCTAATTTTGCTGTCTATTGAAAAAAAAACCCCTCCTTTTCAATTTCAAACCTGCTGCCTTTCAGCATCTTTAAATGTTTCATTCTTTGTCTATTATAAGACTGGGAGAAAAGCAGATTTTGAATGCCTTCTGTACACCACTTGTTATTTTGCAGACATTTGTTATGCGCCCTCTTACTTTTCCTATACAACTGGTTAAAATTGTTGCCTTTTCTATAACACGATTGTTTTTCTTGTAGTTTTAAATTGTTTTTCAGTGGCCTTCTCAAAACCTTCCTTGTTCTGTGGTGTATTTTACTGCACCAACGATCTATACTAAAGAGAAAGCTGTATTGTTTGTTTGTCAGAAGCTCCTTACAATACTTTCTATATTCTTTATGCATCATTTTGTTGGAAGTTTCCTTCTGATTTTTTTTCTTTTCTTTTCATGTTTTACCCAGAACTGGGGTTTGAGCTGAGGCTTTTATTAAGCAGCCTTTGGTGATGGCGAAGTTTCTTTCATAAGATGTCATAGTGGGAGGAAACAGATCTTCCTGATTGCTTTGGGGTTTTATGGCAATATTGAACAGAGGGGCTGGATTCCTTCCAACCTATGCACCGACTGAACCATGTAATGAATGGTGCTTTTAAGAAGATGTGTGTTTCTATGGTATAGAATGTCAATAGCCATTATAAACTTTTTTTGTAGGCGAGTAAATCTGTCTTCCCATAATTAGTGTCTTTCTTAAGGATTAGTTTGGGGTTTTTTATGGTGGGGAGAAATTAGTGCTCCAAAAATGCAGGAATTGCTGTTTGATTGCGAAGGAGATTAAATTTGTTAATGTTCTGCATTAAAAAGATAGCATATGGAGATGTTTTAAATGTTTCTCTTTATATTTGAATTAATAATAAAACATACTGAATGAAAAGAGTTCACTTTAGATTCAATAATAGTTATCCCATTGTAATGTCTACATCCTACATTCCACCTTCTATAACAAAAATATTATAATAAACTGACTGAGTGTGCACTGAATCCCAAGCAAGAGAACAACTGATGAACCACAGTAGAGAGATGCATGGTTAGAGGAAAAACACATGAAAACTTTGGCTGGACAAAGCATCTGTTTTCCTTTTTTTCCTCTTTTTGTGCCCATTTAGGTAGACACAGCAACTTATAAGACAATTCCAGCCACTGTGATGGTTTAGGACCAACACAACCACCCACAGTTTTAAAAGAAGAACTGCTTTCAGTCTTTGTTGCACCTGCAGCATGCTTACAGATACACCAGCGCATTCCTGTGAAGAAGATAATGAAGATAAACGAAATCTTGAATTGAAATCTGATTGTTTAATGAGACAACACTCATCATTTAGAATTTTGTCACACGGGGGTGTGGTCTGATCCGTCTGTGTAGGAAGCAGCTGTTAGGAAAGAAAAAAGATTAGTTTTGTAATTCAGATATTTTTCTTGGTTTTACTGTTCTGCTCCTGTAAGAACTACTGTGGTCAGCCATCTGTATGTGTAGCTGTGTTAAGGATGCAGAATTAAAATATTGTATTTGTGTTAGGAACTGGTGCTGGCACATGGCTGTGCACTTCCCTTTACTACATAGAATATTCGTATTTCCATTCCTCTGCCAACTAGCTGAAAACTTTATGTCTGACTTTACTGTTTGGAAATTGAACAATTTGCATGGCAGTTTTTCTGAAAAATGGAAGAAAGAAAACTAATTTAGTCATGAGGGTTTGTTTTTATACTATGGACTCAGTGAGAAATTTGAAGAAGCCAAAGAACTTCTTAGAAAGCCTTTGAAGAAACTCAAGAACTTCTTAGAAGGAAGATCCAGAAGTATATTCAGTAGTCTAGCTGCTCTTTTGAAGTTATGAACAGTATTTTTTCATGTGAATACACTTTTTAGATGAAGTGTTATACAGAGGGAGAGAAGGATATTGCATCAGACTCATTACCTGTGTAAGGAAAACTTGAAAAAACAATTTTTGGGCTTGAAGCTCAGTATAATGAGATGATGGTCTAATGGCATATACCTGTCTGCATTACAAATGCATTCCCTTTGTATTCATAAAATATCTCAAGCAAAACCCAGGGTGCTGTCACATTTTCATATGAATACCCAGGATTTTCATCTAGTTGGCATTTATTCTGCTGTGTTAAATAACATACAATTATTTCTGTAGGTCATCTGGCTGAGTGTTTCAGTTCGAATCAGGAGTGTACTTTTAAAGAAAATCTCTTGATCATCTCTGCTTACTGTGCTTTGCTTTGTGTGACAGCAGCCTGAGAGCACAAGAACTGGATCCCTTTGAGATTAAAATAATCTAAAAGAAAATAGTCCAGCAGTCTAAAATTCCTAGGATTTGACATACTAGGAATTGACTTAAAACATTCCAGTGGGTAAATGGAAATTCTGGCCACTCAGCCATTCTGGAATTTGTACAGAGAAAACGTCCCTGGGACATGTGTAGCGACATCAGCTCTGATGGTTTCACCCTGCAGCTATAATTCTGTAAGACCATGCTGCTTACCAATGTAGATATAACCTGTCTGTGGCAACATTTTAATGTCAAATTACACTGAAAACAAATAATAGATCTTATTTATCTTCCTTTTCTTATAATATGCTAACTGTCTGATGTCATGAGAGGCACATGGTTTTCTGTTACTCATGATTTGGCTTGAAATTTGTTTAGTATTCTGGTGTCATTGTCTGATACTGCCAAAAATAATCATGCCCCTCTTCACTAGAAATTTATCCCCATCAGAATTCAGTTTGAATCAGCTCACCAGGATTGTCTGGAAGTGCACAAACCAACAGCAATGAGGGATTTTCAGTGGGATCAGGTCATGGAATGTGGCCAGTGCTAGGTCCTACAGAAGTGAGGAAATAGGAACATGCAGAGGGACATTAATGTCCTTAACTGTGAGTGCCCCCATCCCTGGCCTGCCCAAGGCCAGGCTGTATGGGGCTTGGAGCCACCTGGGATAGTGGAAGGTGTCCCTGCCTGTGGCAGGGGGTTGGAATTAGGTGGTCTTTAAGATCCCTTCCTACCCAAACCATTCTAAGATTCTGTGATTCTATAAACAGTGAAGCTGCCAGCTCTACACTTACAACAAACTCGACTCTGGAATTGCCCTCTTACAGCAAAACTTTAGCAGCAAATCGATGTTTCATAATCCGGATGAGTATGCATTGCACCATAAAAGAGCACTTCCGTTGCTATTTACCTGCAAATAATAGGTAAATTTTGTAATCTTGTCAGATCTCATTTTGCCATCCACACAAGTCAGTAAGGTGGCATCTGGCTCTGAAAATATATTCTATGAGATCCTTTCATGTACCTAGCAGAACTGTTTATGCATGCAGTCATTACTCTCATGTAGTTTTTAGAGTTTACTTAAAAGCAACATTATTTTCCATACCAGCAGTTGTCATTGTTAGAGAGAAATTAACCTGTTCTCTTCTCATCCTTTCTATTTTCGCTGTCAGCGACGCTTAATATTTAAGGGAGCTTCAGAATAGAACTGCAGAAGACATACACCAAAACTAGGAAAAGAGTGAAAGGTGAAAGGGGCCTTTGCCCATATCTAAAATTAGGAGTTTACAATGCTTATTTCTTACTTCATTTCGTCAGTGCTCTAACACTGACATAGGAGAGAGAGAACCTACTCCTGTTTTTCAGCAAAAGTAGAGATTTTTAAAGGAATTGTGGCACCCACATCCCTAGGTTATGGTACAGATTGTGCATGTAGACTGGAAGACAGTTCCTCAGCTGCTAAACATAGTCATGGAAAATGCAGAAACCTGTTTGGATAGGTCTTATTTGATGTGATCATCAAGCAAAAGTGGCATTGCTGCCATAAATATGAGTTCCAGTTCTAAGAGATGTTTTTAGTGCAGGATGTATAACTCTCTGTGAGTCAGGAAGTACAGCCAGGGTGCAGGTACCCTGAGATAATAGAGCTGTCAGTGGGGTGGAGAAAGCCATGGCAATAAATATTTCCCTTTCTGAACTAGGCAGTCATTGGTGATGTGGTGAAACTGCTGCATACAAGTTTGACATTTTTTATGGGGAGGGGAATGTGGTCTTCCTTGTCATACTTGCAGAGGAGAAAAAGAAATTACCACAGTCCAAAATGGTAAGTGTTTAGCAAATAAATGCATTTGCCATGGGTAATACATACTGTATACTGGGCATACATAGCATATGGATATATCACAGAATTGTTTAGGTCGTGGGGGACTTCTGGAGATCACCAAGTCCAGCCTCCATTCTTCAGCAATGTCAGCTGCCCAGAAATGTGTCCAGTCTTGATTTGAATATTGGCCCAGATGGAGACTGCACAAACTCTCTCCAGTGTTTGACAACTGTAAGAAAAAGTGTTTACATGGAGTTTCCTGAATTTTAACCAGAGACCTCTTTACCTCACCGTCTTGTCCTCCATGTATTGGAAATGCCTTCCAATATCTCCTTCTTCATCACCTTTCCAGGGACTGAGGTGACATTGGCCAACCTGTAGTTGTAGATTAAATATAAGACTCATTAACAGTAAAATATGCATATATGTATGAGCAACTAGGAGTATGAATTTGAAAATTATTAGCAAAGAGTAGAAATTACCTCTATTTGGACATATATATGAACTTATGCAACATAACTGCACTAGAGTCCCACAGACAATTTTTTATGATAGTTTAAATGAGATTTATATAGATTGGCCATAAATGAACACACTTCACCCTGTGTATATAAAAAAAAAAAGATGTGAAAAAAATATAATCACCTGATGTTATCATTTTAGAACATACTTCATTGTATCCTCCAGGATTTGTTGCTCTAATGACATTTTTAACAACATGTGCCATAGCCATACTCATGTAAAAGCAATGTAACCCCACACTCACTCTATTCTGAAATGCATAAACAACTGCATCTTGAAAAGATTTTTATCTGGGGATATGTGAAGGAAAATAATGCTAATTTACCAGTTTGGGTTCAAACTCATTCTGAAAATAATTGGACTTCTTGCCACGTACCCACCTACACTATCTGAGCAAATCATCCAGGTACAGTCTAATGCTGCATAATTTAAGTTACTCCTGAAGCTGAGATTTTTGGAGCATTGCTTGTAATGAAAAATGATTCACAAGTTGATTCACTTTTTAATAAGATTTTTTTTCCCCCTCAACTACAGTTTAAATGATTTGTCAAATGCTTGTTATATAAATAGCCAATTATTTTAATAAGGTTCATTGGAAACGCCAGGAGTAGTTGCCCCGAAGATGTACTTCTACAGTGTAAAATTAAATGGTGAGTTACTTAATGGGACGGAGGTTTTCATGCCAGTATTCATTAAAAGCAATTAAAAATGAAAAATCTGCTTCAATACATATTAAAACTTTTAAAGTACCAACTCTTTTAAAACTAATAAGGAACGTCCTGGCTATGCTATTGCAAAATTCCATTAGATTTAAATTACCTCAGATGAAAAGCCGTTAAATATGCATTTAAACAGGTAAATAGGAGATCAGGAAATACTGACTAGTCTAGGGTAGGAAGTGTGGCTCCACAGAGAAAATTGCAATAACTTTTCAGTGGCTATAATGAAAGGAGAAGTATTTTGCAAAGCAGAGGGTAGCTACCTGTGCATAGTACAATTTCACTCCCTGATGTATTTTACAAGAGTTTTCAAAAATGAAATAGGGATGAAAAAGTATCTAAAAATACAAAAAGAAAAAAAAAGAAGTATGAAAATAAAGTCACAAATATACTTGTGAGCACGACGAGATATATAACCATTGTGGCAAAGATTCTTGTAGAGCTCTACCTTATTTAAAATTCTTTGAAGTAAAAAACAAGCATCTTTATACTTTCTCTACAAGCTCCATTGGACTGTGATGAAATTAATCTCACCATTCTTTTACTCATTTTCCATTAGTTTCTAAGGAAAACAATTGACAACTTTTTTTTTAGTTTTCTCTCTATTGGTGGAAAACCAGGAGAACACAAAGTGTGTAGTGCAGATAAAATGTAAAATATGTATATTGGATTGATATAAAACCTTTACATGTTTGTAGATTGTCCCTGTACATTCCTAGCAATTCTTACAGAGGTTAATGATTATATTTCCTTTTTTTATTTGCCTTCATTTTAAGTGGAAAAGTATTCTGCAAAATACTTAATTGTCTTTTTCTTGATTTTTTAAAAAAAATTCTTTTTCTAATAGTTCTGCATTTAATCCTAGCAGTCTGAAACCTATAATTACTATTATATGAAAATGGAGTAATTTCAAAACTTTAAATTTAGTTTTACATTTTTCTTTAAGTGAGAGTTGCATTGGGGAAGTGCCACTATAGAATGCAAAGAAAAGTAGGGAACTGCCATATATTTATTATAGATAATAAATCTATTTTAAACTGAATTTATAAATACATGCCACAACTCATTCACTGATACTGAAACAGTGTAATATGGAACAAAAGTGTAAATTAAAGGTGGAAAAGATGATAAATTAACAGGAAGAGAAAGAAATTAGTCATCATAAAAAATGCTGGTTTGTCTAAATTAAAGATTTTATCTGCCACACTAAATTTAAGGAGGTATCAATTAAAATAAGACCTAAAAATAGTCTTTGCTTTTCAGTTTCTCAGAGCCTGGATGTTTTACAAATCAAAATGAACAGAGTCATACTATATGTTCTAATTATTCTTGAAACAAGCTGACCTAGATATATTTTAGAACCAGTAGGATGAGAAACAACACTGGATTGCTACCAGGTACCATGATTTTTTTTTTTTTTTTCTTTGAGGAGGCTAGTTACAGGAGTATAGTTAAAAGTATGTGAATTAGTGTAAAGAAGCCTAAGAGGAGATAAAATTCCTTTGAAAAAAGAATGTAAGAATGCTTAAGAAGCAGTTGCTGAAGGAGTTCTAGATAGGAGCAACTGAATTTTGTCCAAAATTGGTTTTGCTATGTGTTAATGTATGTTATTGGTTACAAGAGTGTCACAAACACTCATGTATTATAAAGCAAAAAAATCTGACATGTCCAGATATTATTTTTATTTCCCTGGTTTGCTTATTTAGAATACTTCTTTTGAGTTTAGAACACAACTTGAGTAACTCTTACCTGACTCACTATCTTCCTAATAGAGTCACAGAATAATAGTGGTATAGAATGGTTCGGATTGGAAGGAACCTTAAAGTTCATCCCATCCCACCCCTGCCATGGGCAGGGACAACTTCCACTATCCCAGGCTGCTCCAAGCCCCGTCCAGCCTGGCCTTGGACACTTCCAGGGATCCAGGGGCAGCCACAGCTTCTCTGGGCAACCTGTGCCAGGGCCTCCCCACCCTCACAGAGAACAATTCCTTCCCAATATCCCATCTATCCCTGCCCTCTGGCAGTTGAAGCCATTCTGTGTGTCCTGTCCCTCCATCCCTTGTCGAGAGCCTCTCTCCATCTTTCCTGTGGCTCCTTCAGGCCCTGCAAGGCCACAGTGAGGTCACCCCAAGGCTCCTCCCGTCCCAGCCGTGCCAGCCTCTCCTCCCAGCAGAGCTGCTCCGTGCCTCTGCTCACCCTGGTGCTGCTCTGGGCTGGCTCCAGCAGCTCCACGTCCTTCCCGTGCCGGGCCCCAGGGTTGGAGGATAATATTGTCTAGAATATTTGCGCTGAATGTTACAGGAAGAATTCTCACAGGCAGCCCTGTGGTGGATTATCCTGGAGGACATTTACCACAGGATCTTGTACCACATACTCACAGGAGGGGGAAGACTTTATATAGCATCGTGAGAGTAGGGGTAATAAAATGTTTAACCTCTAAGGGTGGAGAACAAGAGGGTTGCACTTTTTTGTCTCACGTGTAAAGCTCTTTTCTCCTCTTTTTGAAGATCAGATAATAAGGATGTCTGAACAGAGAATCCCTTCAGCATGACATTACACTTGAAGTTTCCCGTAGGTTTTTTTTGGCACAGTGTTTTTAGAGCCTTCTGTGGTCAGGAAACTGGCTTTGAAAAAGCAATCAAACCACTGAATTTTAGCAGATGTCTGTCCTGTGTTGAATGGGCATTGAATGCATCAAGTTCAGATTTAATAACATATACAAAACTCCCGTAGTTCATGGGAATATGCCCCAGTTATTTTCAAGCGTTTCACACCAGCATTGAGCCAGTCACGTACTAGTGCTTGTTTTTGTATAATCCCACTTAAATCAAGGAACAGTTATAGCTGAAGTTACAGTTTATTTGTTTAAATGAATTACAGGCAAAAACTTATTCAGAAACATGTTGGAAACTTTCTCAAACCTATAATTAACGAGATTAAAATAATTCATTATCATGTTAATCATTTATATTTTCTATATAATTTACTCAAAAAATTAATGTTATCCACCTGTTATTTTTCTGGTGCTTTTTCATTCTGTTTAAAAACATTTATTTACTTATTTATTTATTAGGTTTTTTTTTAAAAAAAAGCTAACCTCATTTAGGATATCTTTGCAGTTTAGGACTACTTAAGTTAACCACGGGAATATGAGGAAGAATGCTTGGATTTTTTTTTTTTTATTTTTGTAAATATTTTAACAAAAGACTCCTACTCTTAAAGAATATGTGTCCTTCTATAGGAGAATTTCTGTAATCCCTCAGGTTTTATCATATCACTGAGTAGCTCACTGTTAAGATAGTTTTATTAAATTTTAGTTTCTCATGAGTCAGATTATTTACCAAATAAACCAGTATAATTTTATTCTTTTCAATGCAGCTTTGCTTTTTAGTGTTTCATAAAAGTAATTGGTGCTTGAGCAACTTGGTACAAATAATAAAAAGCAGTATGTAAGCTGACTTTCATGATATTAGGAAATTAATAATGAAAAGTTTGACTATCTGAAACCTCAAGCTTAAACAATAACAAGATTTTACAGAATTCTGCAAGCAAGATCATACATTTTGTGCGATCTTACTGATATAACACTTACTCATGGAATTAAATCCTTCAAGATCAACACACAATAAAGAAAAAATAATAAAATGCATTTTTACAATCTATAGAGAACCATCAAGCAACTATGAGAATAGCTTATTCTAAACTCCAGCTGAAGATGATTACTCCATATTACCTGTTTGTCCACATTATGCCATACCAGTTTCCAAATGTAAAGATATTTGAACACATTGTCAGTTGCCTGCAACTTCTATTTTGAAGTAGAACCAGGCAGGGAAGTTTTCTGGTTTTCTTTAGAAATTTTAAAGTTTGGGGAACAGGAGGGAGTGACAAGTTTCTCAAATTGTGAGTTGATCTTTATCCAGTGTATGGCTGAGGGTCTTCACAGAAGCCAGTAATGAAACAGACTTATAGCTTAGTTGATTTTCTATTCCCATCTGTATCCTAAATTGACTTTATTATGGGGAAAAAAAATATTTGCAGTGTTAGTAAGGGATAACTGGACTATCAATGCTCGTAATAATTAATCAATGCTCCTAATAAGGGCCACGTGGACTTCTAGTAAGGAGTTTTGAACATAAATGCTGTGTCTGTGATAGACCAATCATTTTATCATGATAGAAGACTGATTTAAATCGTGACTTAGAGTTGAGGCGAGCAGACTGAGTGTGATCCAGAAGGCAAAACCAGCACAAAATCAAAGGATAAGGAAAGAATGAGCTGGTCAGCAGGAAGGAGCTTCGGGAAGTCTGCATGGCAAAAGGCAGTCCTGGATCAGAAACAAGGGTTCAGGTGGCAAGAACCAGGAATTTGGGCTGCATAAAGAACAAGCAGGCAGGGGACAGGAACAAGATACTGGTGTGAACTTGCAGCCAAAACACAAGATGTGCTGGCAAAAAAAAACGCAGCTAAATTGAGATTATTGGTCACTTCTTCAGCAAAAGTCAGGTTTATACCAAATAGCTTGCTGAAGGACTCAAATGACTGTAAGGAAGAGTTAATTTTTTTTATTATAACAGTTGCATAATTTATATACCCATTTCATGGGAGGTAATTGTTCAGGAAAATATATGTGGCTATATTTGACAGGTAAAGTCCAAAATGAGTGCTACATATTTTTAATTATATAACACTAGCGAGTAAAATACTAGTTTTCATTCATGTTTTATTAAATACTCAGAGGATTAAATAAGTATATATAGGCATAAAATCCATCAAAGGAAGACAAACGCACAGGAACCTGCCTCTTGATGGTTCTCCAAATCACTGTGTGATATAGCCAAGTTTTCTATTACTTTCCTAGTTTCTGACAGGATAGTTTTGTTCCAGGGTGCACCACGACTGTGCTTCAAACAGAAGTGTGCTTAATGGCTTCGTGGTTATGGATTGATCTTGGGAGATAGGAAATTTAAATTTAATCATCTTCAGAATAAAAAGAAATCTTAGCATAGCCTTTACTTCTAATCAACTTGCTCAGCCCTTCAAGCTATTTCATTCAAGGAACAATCTATTTTCAGAAAATGGTCAGTTTCCTTGTTCCTGCATCACCATCACTTTCAGAATCCATTTCAGTAGAGAAAGCTTGGGAGGTTGGGCATGGGGGTGGGGATTTCAGGTTTTGGGGAGTTTGGGATGGTTTTGTTTGGGTGGATTTTTGCTTTGTTTTGGGGTTTTTTCTTGTTTGTTTGTTTTTGGGCTTGGGAGTTCTTTTGGGGTTTTGGGGTTTTTTTTAATTGTTGTTTGGTTTGGGGTGTTTTTTAGCTTACCTGGACACTATCTAGAAACCCAGACTTTTCCTCTACCTCTCATAAGTCCTTTTCACTTACTGTTTATCAGTTTTATTAGGTCCCTCTGTGAGGAACTCTGATTTCTCTGGCAGCACTCAGCTCTCGGTATTTTATTTAGTGCAAAGCATAAGAATTTTACCTGAACACTTCAAAATCTCCCCTGAATGTGCCTCAACATTAAGACATAACCTTACCTGAAAGCGATTTTACTGTGTATTATTAACTTACATTTAAAAAATCCCCAAAGATCCTTCTTATGTAGGTAGTTTGATTATGTGGCCAGTGAAAAATTAAAACCTGATAACACAGAGAGAGGTTTTCCTGTATGGGCCTTTATTGACTTTAGGAGCAACTACTCAAGAAACTCCGGAATTTTAAATTTTCTAGTCAAATTTATTTCTTGTCATGACAATATAACAAAGTTTAAAAGGGAATATGTGTTTTTCAGAAGAAAGAAACACACCAGCTGGTGTAAAGTGTAGTATCATAATTGGCACATCAAGGAATTTGAACCTAATCTCACCACAATTTGTAGGAACCACCTTAAATTAAATATTCTACATCTGCACATTCAATCAAATGAAATAATAACAGGAAAATATATAATTCTGCAGAAATTGTTATTTAAGACTTGTTAAAGAATGTTCCTTATTCTTTAACACAGTTTAGTTAATTTTCCTTTCAACTGAACACATCAGACATGATGCAATGAACAATACTTCCTCATTCATCAAATGTAACATAGTTGTTTGAACTGATGGGACTGAAGGCTCTGAAATCACTGGGAAAAAAAATCACGGTAAGAGCCAAGTAACAAAGATAATAATTAAAAACTTCCATCTTTCTGCTCTGATCCTTGCTGATTGCTCCATGGGGATGCAATATGAGGATTGCTTTAAAAGTATGTGGTACTTCAGTTTATTTTCCCCATCACCACATAGACAATATGAAATATTCTGGAAAGCTGTGCATTTTCTTCTCCATATTTCAATAGGAATGACAAATTAGGGGGGGGAAAAAAAGTTGTGAGAAGAAATTATCTTTACACAGGAAACTTTTAAGAGGATAAATTACCACCTGCATTTCACCAAGTGAGAGATAGTTCACACACTCATTTAATGTTTTGCAGTTCACAGTGACCTTGAATTTTTTTGCCCCACAAATGTGTTAGCCTGTATTAAAATGATGAATAAGCTGATAAAAATGTAAGGTTAATGGGCTTTGCTTAAAAAGGCAAATAGGGAGCTGAAGAATCTTGTTAAATTTTATAAATACATATCAAGAATTTAATTTAGAACTGAGCAGGTCTGTTCCTTGGTCATTTCCCTTGGCAGGTTTTATTTCTTGCACTCTAAGCTGTTACTTCTCTTCTTTGTCTTTAATAGAAAAAAATTCAGCTAACTCCAGATTTTTATTGGTCCAGTATGTGATGTCTTTATGAGTGAGAAACAGTAAAATGTGAGGGATTGAAAAAAAGCTCAGAGATCCATGACCATCATCAATTTTAGCATAAAAATCTGAAGTTTTTCTGGTTCAAACGTTAAGCTGAAGGTCTGTCTCTGCATTTCTGTTCACAGCAATGGGAAGTTTGCCCTATTCAGTGTATTAAAACACTGAGTTTTTGAACACAGATTCCTAGTAAATAAAAAAAAATCAAGTTGAAAGTACAAAAATTGTATACTCAAACTACCCAAAATCAGGAACTTTGTTGACAGAAGCGAATTCTTCTTCTTCTGCACAGGCCATATTGCACAAGATTTAGACATTTTGTAGCGTTTTCTTCAGTTTTTGTATGACAGCACAAATAATTTTGGGCACACAACCAGATTGAACACAATAGTAAGGAATATGACTCAAATTCATATGGCATTTTGCCCACCAGTGATTCACCATATTATTGATCACGTTATCTACCATATTTACCATAGCCTCTACCTTCTTGTAAATATTTAATTGCAATGGTGCAGCCTCTTGAGACACTGATATATAAAACTCATACAACACTTCCACTCCATGCAGAATAAATATAAATGTGGAGACAGGATTTTAATTATTGTCCTTCATCTGCCTATTTATACTATTTATGGTGACTGAAAAATTCCATATCACAGTTGAGAAAAGGAATCTGACATTACACTTTGAGGTTACTACGTTGAAAAACACAGGGGAGCTTTACCCTTGCAGCATTTGACAAAGTGTGCTGGGGAAGAGAAACTCAAGTGAAATTACCCACCTTTTCTGTCTTTTGAATTTAATGAAATTTGCTGGCTTCTAGATTGAGTTATTAGTTTCAATTTGCCCACTAACTCATGCACAGGAAGGAAATTTTTTAGGTGGTTAAACAACCTTGTCAATTAGATGTTTAATGAATTAAGATGAACAGAGACACATCCTTAACTGGCATCTTTTGATAAAGAAGTAGCTACATTTCTTGAAGTTGCAAGGATCACTACTGATTACTCCATTAGAACTACTTTAATTTGGTTTTTTTAAGGCCAAACTGTGAATTTTGGCCCTGCTGTCCTGTGGAAGTTACAGTGGAAGTCCTTCAGCAAAACTTTAGATTATATTTTATGGTGAGACATACTAAAACTTCAGTTCTTTTAGACATGTGCTTATTGCTTTTACCATTTCTCTGCTAATCTTGGCTAATCTTGTGTGTTTCCTGCAGATGTGAATGAATGTGAAGCTGAACCCTGCAAGAATGGCGGAATCTGTACAGATCTTGTTGCCAACTATTCCTGTGAATGCCCAGGTGAATTTATGGGAAGGAACTGCCAACAGAGTAAGTACAGCATGTTTTTAAAACTTTTTTCTTAAGAAAATAAGAGATAAGATTTTATTTTTACAGAAGAAAAAAGTTTTAATATACTGTGAAATAGCTCTCTACAAATAAAGAATGCTCAAAATAGCCATCTTATTCCTTTCAAAATGGAGGGAATTTCAGAGACCAAATCTATCATGAATTCAAGTAAAGCATAAGGTGGAAACATTTGCAAAATGTAAAGTCATAATTTAAACTCAAACAAGAAAGATTAAATAGTGTGAAGTGGAAAAATACAGCAAGCTTTTACAGTCTGGGGATTCATCTCACCAGATATCCTGTCTTCAACAGTAGTTATTAGCAGATATCAACAAGTGTAAGAGCAGGCTAAAAATATGTGTTATTTCCTCTGACGTGCCTCTCCCACCAGAGGCACCCAACAGTATGTGTATGCAGTTCTAGAGAGAACTAAAAATTAGGATTTGCTTTGAGGAATTCACAGGTCTTTGTGGCTACTTTAAAGAATTTGTAAAAGAACCCTGTCTGTTAAAGTATTTTGCAAAATCTGCTGGTGAAGCAACTCGTGCATTTCCTTATCAGGTGCAATTGAATTGCCATTTGGAATTCTACCAGGAATCTCATCCATCTCTTCAGAGTTTATCCCTTCTGTATTTTGGCTGCATCATGAACACTGCTGAGATAATAGATCACATAAACCCAAGCTCCTGTTTTGCTGGAAGTGGGGTAGTCAGAGCTATTACTTAACTGATCATTGCATTTTCTGAACCATCATCTGTTATTTTATATTTCCTTTTTTTTTAATAGATGTATATGTAGTGATATACAAAAATAACTTTGTGTGTGAAGTTGCATATCTTACATATTAAACTGAATTGAATTTTATGTGTGTACATATAGGCACAGAAATACTTATTTCTATTTTTGAGAGCATGTAAGGGAAAGTATATATGTACAAAAAAATAGACATTTTCTGGTGTATTGAAATAGTGAATTGCAAAAATATGCTACCCACAATCTGTCCTTCTGGGCCTTACTTTGGGGGATTCCTACTGACATAAATGTATGTATATATAGTTTACCATCACTATAACTCTGCACTATACCATTTTCTATAGCTGGGCTTGTAAATACCCTTTTTTTTCCCATTAGAAGTTTTGTTATGTCATCATACTTAATTACGTAATTACAAGTAGTTATTACACATTCTAATTACACCATTAAAGTTTTACACATATTTACAGTAATCATATAATTAAATACTGTTATGCTAATTATGTAAATTACTGACTGCTGTCTCAGAATTACCTCACAAAGCTCAAAGATTCCTGAGGCACATCACAGAATATGTAAAATATCCTAGATCTAGAATTTAGAAAATGTAAAAGTGCATCGTGCAAGCTGCTTTTCCAGGATGCATTTTCCAATGGTTTATCTACTTTGTTATATCCCAAATACCACTGCTTTACAATGATGACTTGTCCTGTTACTCACCAGCCTCTTGTACTGTATGTCAGACTGTTTCTCCCAGTGTTCCACCTACATTTTCCTTCTTTTTTAATTCCACCATTTAATTCACCACAATTAATTCCTCTTAGCTAATCTCCTAAATAATTCCCTACGATTTTACCTCATGTGCAGCACTTTCCAGGTGTGAGACAACTGTTGTGCTACACCCAGATCCTGGGAGCCTTGTGTGACACCCACCCACAATCCTTCTGAGTAGTCCCAAAACCCTCTGCTAGTAACTAGTGCAGCCGACCTGAGAAGGAAGGAGTTGGAACTGAGTACAAAAATAACACTAAAGTCGGCTTGAAACCATGTTTGGACCACCTTGACCATCTTCTGAGTCTGTTTCTGGCATGGATGAGATTTGGAGTTGCTTAAATTTTGCTTGCTTGCTTGCTTTTCTTTCTTTTTCTTTCTTTCTCTTTCTTCCTTTCTCTTTCCCTTTTCTTTCCTTTCCTTTTCCTTTCTTTCCCTTTCCCTTTCCCTTTCCTTTCCTTTCCTTTCCTTTCCTTTCCTTTCCTTTCCTTTCNCCTTTCCTTTCCTTTCCTTTCCTTTCCTTTCCTTTCCTTTCCTTTCCTTTCCTTTCCTTTCCTTTCCTTTCCCTTCCCTTCCCTTCCCTTCCCTTCCCTTCCCTTCCCTTCCCTTCCCTTCTTATTAGCTACAGCTGCCTTTAGCAATTCAGCCATAAATGGTATTTAAATCAGCTGCTTCTCACTTCTGGAAAGCACAGGATGAGGCAAAATCAGAGTAAAGTGGAGTGTGAGAGCACTGACGGCCTCAAAACATATTCAGCCATTCTGGAATGAGTTTATCAGCCTGTTAAGAGATACTTCAACAAACATCTGGTATTTACAGAATTTGCCTGCAGATGTTTAGCAAACACAGAATGGGAAGAAAGCACCTTTCCCCATCTTCTGAATGCAAAATTTAAACTATATTAATTCCATATTACTTCCCAGATTTCTTAAGGCCTCAGCATTTTGTTGATGCAGCTGCATCTCCTTCTGTTCCTCCTCTCTCTGAACCAATGTCTTGCTTCTGTGCTAAATTCAAGCTATCAATTATGATTATGTCCATTACAGCTTTCCTTAGTCTTGGAGTCTCCATAAACAAAGTACTGCTTCCAAGACAGATTCTCCTGGGGTTGGAGTTTTTTACTTTGTGGATCACAAAATCCTCTTGCAGGCAGCAGGGAGCCACCTTCATCAGCGTCAGACTCTTTGCATTATTCAGTAAAAATCTGTATTGTTAAAATCTCCCATCAGCAGCATGGGTAGTGAATTGCAGTAATATGTGAGCAGTTACACAGGTAATTTTTGATAACTTTTTTTTTTTTTTTAATGCTTTTAATGTAACAGATGGTGTTGTACAGTGGACACCTCACAGCTCCACCACTGTGCGTTTTGGAGCTGTGTTTTGCTAATTGCCAGGAGCTGCTGCCATTAAAGCATATGGCAAATTTGCTCATGCTTTTTTCTTTAAAGATCTAGATCAGAATAGTCACTGTAAATATTTTTTACATATGCTATGGCCCCTTCACCTCCTTTTCTATGGATTCAACATGCCCATATGTAGGAGAACTGCATTCAAAGCAAGTGCACCGATTTATTTTTCTAGCATGTCAGAAATCCTGCTAAGAAGTGTACCCCCACCTTATTTTTTTTTATTTCCTCTGGTTTTATCTCTTAGTACACTATTGTGTTTATATTGTACTTGGTTGCCTCCTGCCTTCCTCTCTGTGGAAATCAAAGTGGCATTTTCTTTTCATTTACATGAAAATGCCCATTCTTTCAATGTCTCTTTTACACAAAAATTATCTAAAGATCTGACAGATCCAGGCATAAAGAGATGTTCAAGACTTCTGCTTACATGCAGCTTTGTGCTCCCAGGCTAGATGGTTTCATCCAAAGCATGCTAATGTACTATGATTTTAGAATTTTCCTTCTCTCAAAATTATTCCCAGGACATGACCCTGCAGCTTGCACAATTTGTAGTCTGAGATAAATAACTAGTTTTACAATTTTTTTTAAGAGACTCTGTTGGTTTTCATGTCATCTGTATTCACTTGTGTGTTTTCAAGGCAGTGTGTTGGGTCTTTTTGGCTTCAGGTGCTTGTCCTCTGAACTCCTCTGCTTGGTACTCACCGCCTTGGATGAATTTTGGATATCTCTGTCTTACAGATCCAGCTCTGACCCTCCCTGGCTCAGCAGAGTTCAGGGTTCGTAAAGCCTCCATGCTTGGGTTCAGAAAAACCCTACTCAAGACAGACATAAAGCCATAAATAGTGCACAGACAAAACAAAACAAATTATGAAACATTAAAAAGCTGTGTTTTCAGGGGGAAGGTTTATGTCCGAGTAAAATTTGTCTTCCAGGAAGTCTGTGTTTTCAAAATATGGATGGGAATCAGAATTTCAGCACTTTCTTAAATTAATAAACCTGGTTATGGGTTTTCTGGTGAACTTAGTCCATGAGACTGCCGTGTTAAAATTAAGCTGTTTAGAACTGGATTGTTGTTGAATGGTAAAGGAGATCCTATTACAAATATTCCTTATTTCCAGGTTGCCTGCTGGGGAACCTTGGTTTTAAGGCCTGAGATTCTTTCTGCACCTCCAGTGGGCAATGCTGTGTTTTAAAGCTTGTAGTGAGCCACTGTGAAACCCTTCACCTGCCAGGAATCAACACAGACTCGAGTTCCCTGAATTACTGGTTATTACAAGAATATCCTTGAACGAGATTTAGGAGGGCCTACCTTTCCCTACAGCTCAGAAAATCAGCTTGAATAATTCTGTGAATAATGCAATATGAAGTTTGGGTTTAAGCATATTCTTGATTGTTTTGAATATCTGCCAGTTTCGTGATCTCAGATGCTGGTGTTATAAAGTCAGAAATCATTGTAAAAGAAAGCTGGACAAATATACTAATGAAAAACCGGCAAGAGAAAAAAAAAAAAGGTAATTACTAAAGCAGATCAGTTGTTTGATCCAGTGAACTTCACAGCCACAGAGATACTGGGCTGGTACAAAGGAATGGCAGGAGAAAGAGCCTGGGCATGAAATCAAGACTTAACACCGGTTAAAAAATGTTAATCAAACTGTGGTTTAATCAAGAAAGTAGAAACTGTTCTTTAATTAATGTTTAAGAAAAGGAGAAGAGTTTATTTCAATTTTAATATTCTTCTTGCTTTGTTTCACTTCAGAGATCATAAAATTTAAAAGCCAGGCTTTTCAGCTTGTTTTGCAAGGATGAAAATTCAGTAAATATATATATTCCTGTTAATAATTATTAAGATGACTAATTCAGGACTTCCATGGAAGAACTAAGGAGATTTTACAGATACGCATATATGTGTTTGCATGTGTATACACAGTTCCTAATCATAGAGAATTTTTATTATTTTCAGTGTCCTCAGGGCAGTTAATTTATCATTCACATGATAGCCTTGTGGATTTAAGGAATTATGTGTGGTTAATCTCAGACAAAAGGAAAATGGAAAAAATTTTGTGTCTAAAAGAATTGTATCCATTTAATGTTAAGTTAATGGTATTACTTGATGTGTGAGCTCCCTGGATTACAAAAATGTCTCAGAGTAGAAACATATCAGAAATACATTTTGAAAGTGCAGGAGGGAGAACTTTTTCATGTCAAATGTGACTTTAGGCCATGTACTTCAACTCAGCCTCGGTAATTTGTCCTTTTTTGTACATGCTATAAGAATAGAAGCACAAATTATATCAAAAGTTGAATTACTATTGAAAGAGAGGCTAACATCAGTAATAAAAATGCTGCTTTATATACCTTTTTAACTATTTCAGCTAATCTTGAATGGCATACAATTTCTATATTTGCATTGAACAAAATCCATCTTGAATCTCTTGCTGAAAATGATGAGTTTTGCTGAATCTGCACCATTCTGTGAATATTGTCTGGCAGGCATTTCTGTGTAGTGCATTGGTATGAAAGTGCAAAGAGGCAGAAAATGTTATAGAAATGACAGAACACGTTGTTAACATTGAAATGTTCTCCCAGGCATTTCAATGACCTAGTGAGAAGCATTAATCAAAGTCCAACATGTCTAATATTGAGTCTTCAAACAAAGCACACTCTGGCCCTTCCGCTGGAGACTTTCTTTGTCCAGGCATCCCATGCAAGGCACAAAGGTGTTTGCAAAATTGGACTCAGCAGATCAGAACTGCAGTTCTCCCTTTCAACACAATAGGAAAATGAGACTGATCTCTGAGTGTTTGATGTTGAAACAAAGTCTTCAGCCCTGTGCCTTTGGGTGCGTGTTCATCTGGCTGCACTTGTACTGTACAGCAATGTGTCCCTTTGAAAACTCATTTCTCAATATCTTATTTTGATTAGGCAGGGGAGGATTCAGCCTTTACTGAGACACCTGGCAGAAACTCGTTGTCAAATACTCAGGCAAGCCCTTAAGGCCCAACAGGAATATTTTACACGTGTAATTGCCTCCTCAGTCCATGAGTCATGCAGTGCAATAATAGCTTTTGTGTTGTGCCAAAACCCACGATATTAACTCACCCCTGTGTTGAACCGTGTAGTGTTGACTTTAGCTTGAACCACCTTGTTGTGGCAACTTTCTTGCCACATTTTCTTAAACCTGTGGATCTGCTTTTCTCAGGGTTTGTGTCATTCTTGTCTCAGTTATACTCAGTAAAAAGGATGGAGTAAGGGTTTCCTTCTACCTGTCTTCCTGCTGAGGGAGCAGTATGACCCTACCTTTTCAGTAACACAGAATCATAGACACTCACAAAAAGTAGGGGAGGAAAAAAAATCCTCATCTTATAAATATGATCCACTGTTCCTTTGTTGGAAGAACTTTTATGTGCATTTTTATGAGTGGCAAAGCCTATGACAATGAATATTTCAGTATTTCTAAGCCTTAAAAGAAAAATTACAGCACACTATTATTCTCAAAGTAGCCCCTACAGCTCTTAAGTTCCTGGTCTGGTCAATAATGCACATTCTTTTTTTATGTCCTCACAGAAATGAAAAATAATTTGCAGGTAAGGAATTGGTACCATAAAAGAAATAAAAGCTGGACTGTAGCCTGTAGAAGGAAGTTCAAAACAAATCACAGGTTATTATGACCAAAAAAACCCCCTAAAATTATGGAATGAAAAACCACTAATGATTATAAAGGTATGAAAAGGGTATATATTAAATATAAACATATAAGGGTATATTAAATATATAAATTTACAGCTGCAGTGGTTTAACGAAGTTCCCAACAGCCAAGTCACAGGAATACTTTTCCTGTTTCAGGTAGTGGTCCAGTTGGAAAATACCTTATTTCAAGGCTTATTGTATTAGACATTGGCCATTTATTTCAAAGTAGATTGATTGTGGAGCTGTGAGTTAGCCATATGAGTTAGCCTGGTCTTGTCTGCTGCTACCCTTTGGTGGGCACAGGAATGAGCAATGAGAGCAAAATCATCCCTGGGGCTGCACAAACTCCTCACAATGAAACTGTCTTGAGCCCTGCAGGAGTTAACAAACCAGGCACAGAGTAGAATTACAAGTGAACATGGCATAAACCTAGCAAAAGTTGGAGGTTTGAAAGCTGATTCCCATTTTGGAGTTTCATTTAGCCTTGGAATTCAAACCAAGCTGTGAAGCGTGAAAATCCACGTGAGCTATAGGAAAAAAATAACGGAACAGAGCACAGTTACATGAGCCCTAAATGAACTAAAATCTCCATGCTCAGCACAGCTCTCCCACCTGCAGCTTTCAGAAGGAGAAGGAAATGTAATATGTTCAGTGATCAGCTTCCCACCGAGGCAGGATTCACAGCTCCCGCTGCTTCGGACAGACGGAGGGTCCGGCAAAGCTGCGCCTCCGGGCGCTGGTGCAGCCACGTGTGAGAAACGTGGGAGGGGGCGCTGGGGGGGTCACAGCTATTCCAGTCCCTGCCTGGCACCGTGCTCATTTGTTCCATTCCATTAGATGATCCCAAGGGCTTGCGAGGAGGTGAGCAGATACGGAAAATTTGGCGGCGGTGCAATAGGGAGAGGGAAAGGCTTCGTTGTCTTTCGGTCGTAATGATGATAAACAGGGACTCAGAAGGATGCAATGAGTTTTTGAAATGAAGTTAAAACTCTAAAAATTCACAAGTGTGATAGAGTGCTTTCCAAGAAGAGCTGACAGAATTACTCTTAATTCAATTTCCCTTTGTATCAGTGACTGTTTTCTTGTATTAATGCTAAATGTAATTTAGCTGGCTCTTAGTTTGGTGTAGACAGAAATTTTCTTTACAGGAAAGTATCAAATAAAATTTTTGCCCTTTTTAACTGATGAACACATTAATATCCATTGCAGATCCAGCAAAATCTGTCTGGTAGACCTCACCCATGAACATGATTTCCCTCTATTGGCAAGTCTGTATATTTGATGGTAACATTGCATGCCTTCACTGAAGATCAGTTTCAGTGTGTAGTTTGCAATATTATATTTATTGTTATTCTAATAGTATCAATTCCCATTTATGCTCCCATTGCTGAAACCTAATTTTGTAATTATGCTCTTCCTGGTTTTATGCAATTCAATTTTACCCATCCATGATTTGAAATGTCATCGTAGATGTAGCACAAAAATTAACAGGATTATAATTCATTACATCAAAGTTAGAGAATGACAAGTAATGCTGGGAAATTTATAACCTTGAATGCAAATTTGAATCCTCATGTCCACTATCAGCAAATAGGATTATTTTTCTTCAGTAATTCTGAAAAATATCTTTGTTCTTCTGGATAAGAATAAAAGTCCAGACAGGAAGCTGAATATGAATTTTATAGTGATTAGTGAAATCTCTTCCTCCTTTTTTCTTACACCCTGGTCCATCCACAATATCTTTCACACTACCTCTCTCCCTTCCATCAGGTGCAAATTTGAGTATTTGGTCTCGCTCATTTTTAGACATAGGAAGATTTTTCCTTGATAAAAAAGTTCAGGTGGAAAATCCTCAAGAACTGAATTTCTTTCTCAAAGTAAGCGACGAAATCAGTTCAGCCTCATCCCTGCTGAAGGCAGGGTGGGTCTTTCACTGAATTCTCTGCAGGTGAGATGGGGGCATAGGTCCTCTGAAAGCTGTGCTTTAGGCTTAGGCACACAAAGATATCTGCTGGAAATAAAATGACATGTAATAATGAAGTGTAATGTGTTTGCCCCCTTCACATAAGCTACATTTCTCTAGCATTAATTGCATATGGGTTTAAATATTGAAACACTATCTCTTATGTTGATTATTAGTAGTATTTAGTGATGGAGAGTCCTAATTTCAGAGACTTTACGCACTTTTAAATAGTGAGGTTTGATTCAACATGGAAAGCCTAATTTTTAGTCATCAACTAGCCCAGTGACATCTACATTACCTTTGCTACAGCTGCAAAGTACAAGGAGACACAGACCCCGAGGAATTCCCCAAGACAGGTTACTGGGCAGGGAGTTTGATAAATTGGCTGGGATGAAAAGTTGAAGAGCAGTTTTTGTGAACAGCAAAAACTGTGCCTGCCCAAATTGCCCGTGTGTAAGAAATGTAAGGCAGAGGAGTGTTTCCTTTTGGGAAACCTGAGAGGCCACCATCCTCCTCTGTGACTGAAGAAGGGGCCTGAGGAAGAGCAGATTCCAGTCTCTGATGTAATTGACATTTTTTATGTGTGCTGGAACTCCTTCAGAAGGTACTGTGAGAGTCACAGCCAAGAACTCCCAGTACCTCAGGAGCTGGGGCATGGATAACGGGATTCTAGATTTGATCAGAAAAGGACGGAATTTCCTTCTCTCGTAAGCAGATACTAGTCTTGTTCACTTAAACTTTACAACTCCTGAAAGGCACAGAAACCTCCAGCTCTGGCTGCCCCATTTTCCTGCAGTTCATTGTTATTCATGTTGCTGGATGCAAAGGGATGCCTGCTGAAGAGACACTGGAGTCAAGTGCTCACATTTCCTCCTTGTTGTGAGTTTTGCTGAGATTAGGTCCTCCTGCAAAAGACAAGACATTTTGGGAAACAATTTTCCCTTCTCTGTCAATTCCTGCTGCAGCTGTGACACTGTGGTCCACTTGGAGCCAAAAGGATTGGAAGTCACAAGAAATTTTACAAAGTGAGACTTAGACAAGAAAAACTTTAGGAAGTTTCTGGGACCATGTGAGATTTTTGCACTGGCAGTGAAGACATGGCATGAAGAGGATATTGGGAATTTAAAATGAGATGTCTAATTTTTTTTTTTTTAACATTAATTTTTTGATAAATCATTATGGATAAGTAATAGCTTACTTTAGTGCTATTGCTACTTTAATAAATCAAAAGAACAAAAAAACTTGGCTCTGGCAACAGCACTGTAATTTTGTCTTGTGCAACTTTATTTGGAATTTCTTAATACAGACATTGTTAGCACAGTGTAGTCTCCTGGCTCACATTCAGACATCAGAGTTTAGTGAATCAAGGGAAATTAGTGGAGTTACACCAATTTGTGTATTGCTGACAGGTAGGTTCCCATTTGCCTCTTGTTATAACCTTTATGAATAGTTGTTTTGACATAGTTTTAAGTGAAAGTTACAAAGTCAATCTATGCCTCTTAAAACATTAAGGCATTTTGTAAATTAGGTGAAGGTATTCTCCACAATAAATTCAAATATTTATTTATGCTTTGCTTTTGAAACAAAATTGCTAAATGATTTGGATGTGGATGACTACATGATATTATCTAAACTGTTCAAATGTAAATGTCACAATTATCTAGCGGTTTCATTGAACACGTTTTTATTTCAGGAAAAGGATATTATTTCTTAGTTTTTCAGCTTAGAAATACAACTCTCTTCTTGGTAATCCCCTAACAATTTTTTTTCTGTATAATATTAAATTATTGGATAATTAGGTATCCTACAGAACACCAAGAGCCTATAAATAGAATTAAAAGGATATGCCTTCTCAGATAGCAGCTTTTTAACATTTAGTTTCTATTCTAATGGAACTGCTGTATGTATTCATTACATATGCAGTGTGTTTTCTTGGGGAGTTTGTTTTTAAATAGGCTACTTACATGAATAACATAATGGATTCTTAGCTAAATTTCACTACCACGTTAATGGTAAATTCTTAAGAACATAAAAATCCATCATATTAGGTCAGGTAGTCCAACAATCTGGTTGGCTTAACATTGTGTCTCTGACTGTGGTAATGACAATCATTTAACAGGAATATTGAAGGTACACCCCTGGTCAGCCTTGGACCTGTTGTGCCTGAATTTGTCCAATTCTTTTTTGAACCCTTGGGTGCTGCATCAGCCTCTGGAAGGCTCCAGAACATCACAACCCACTGTGCAAGGAGTGACTTTCCTTTTACGTGCACTGAGCTGATTTCTTGTGGATTTCAGTGAGTGCTCCCCCATTTCAGTAATGTCAGCGTGATGAACAGCACTGTATTCGTCTTGTCCATGTTTATGCACATAAAGTTAGGTTGGATCCCTCCTCATTCTGCTCCTCTCCAGCTGGAAAAATCCTCTGCTGTTTGCAGCTGCGATGGCCATTTCCAAGTTCAATATAGCACAGGCACATTTTAGGGATTTTATTGTAGAGGCAGTGCCTTCCATTTGTGTGCATTGAGGTTCATCTGTCAGCCTTTTGACCACTCACTCAGTTTTCCATGTCCTTCTGCTCATCATCAGAGTGGCATTTGATTCAGAGAGCTTCAAATTGGACAATTTCCCCATTCACAATTTCCTCCAGGTCACTGATGAGTAAAACTGACTCCAGCAATGACCCTCGGGGGATGCCACCGATAACATTTCATCCTGAAAAGCCATTTTCTGTTCTTTAATTAGACTTCTGTCTATAGCAGGGCCTTTTCCCCACTCCCTGGCAAGACCCTTTCATGTGGAACCTTCTCAAATGCTTTCTGAAAATCCAAGTGTGCTGTTTCCACTGTATTTCCTTTATCCCTATGCATATCATCTCTATTAAAGGACTCCAACAAGTGAAGCAGAACTGCCATTTACAGGGGGAATATTGGCTCTTTTCAACAGCTTTTCCTTAGATTCCTAGTGATCTTAATTACAGACCTATGTATCAGTACACCTCTGTAGTTCCTACATCTCTTTCCAGGTAGGCACAATTCTTAAAAACACCATGCCATGAAATCACTTTACCACTAGGAAAAAAAGTCTGAAAGAAGTCTAAAACCTTTTGCTTCCATTTTTTTTTTTTTCTCAATCTCAGACTACCTCAAAGTTGCCTAACTTTATTTTCAGTCTGTGTCCTCAGCATGGAGCTTGCAGAGCACATAAAGGCCGAAAGTTAATTTTATGATCTTATTATGAAAGTATGAAAGAGGGTTTGGTAATGGAAGCGCGCGACAGTCACTCAGCAATAGTGGCTCTCTTGAGAAGTAGAACGTAACATTCAATTCCTTTATATTTGATTAGTTCTGATGGCCATTGCTTACACACATGAACTGTGTTGGCCACTGTGGTAACAGAATAATGCACTGCTTTTGGAGGGGATGCTCCATCAGCATAAAAAGCATTTAATCTCTGTGGACATATCAGCAAATAGGTGGCAATTCTTCCCATTACTGTCTGGAAAGCTGTCTTCTGCTGCGTGGAACATAACTAATCACCTCATTTTCATGTCACTTCCTGCAGACCTGAAGCTTAACACAGCATCCTTTGAAAAGTTTGCTTGTCTGAAAGTGTCTGTGTGCTCGTTAGCTGCTGCTGATGCAAATTGGTGAAGATGTTGCCTTTGACATACATTACTTTATGTGAAGGCATGAAACAAGATTAATCACATCCTGCTTGTCGGTGCTGCTGTACCAGACTGTCTATTAACATACTTGGAGTCACACTTCAGAAACTAGAGTAATAATAATTATAGTGTTAATAGGTCAAGACAATCCATTTTGTTTTGTTTTAAATCTATGAAGTAAACTTATGGAGATAAATATCTTCTGTTAATCAGATTTCAGAGGTGAATAGCTTTATGAAGTTACCAGATCTGGGTGAAAATATGCTGGTTTATTGTGTAGTTAGGAGTCACCTTGAAGTTACAAAGCCTGTGACTGCTATTTTTTATCTAGTAATAGACAAAAAAATGTCTGACATAATCACTGACACTGTGTATTCTCCAAGTCTACTGAAGTGCCAAAAAAAAAAAAAGGGTGTTTATAAATTGTATTTTGCGGTTTCATTTTGCATTTTGATTGACTAGAAAGAGGAACACATGATCTGCTGCCTTGTCCCAGTGGAAATGCTGATTAAATTCCTTCAATGGGAATGAAAGCATCGATTTGGCCTTGCCTGTAGGATTAGTCTTCAGAACAACAATTAACACGAGTCGTTACAACCAAGTGGCTCAATATCTCTCAGATCAGAACATTGGATTGTGGAAAAAACACTTGAGATACAGGGGGAAAGCAAACAGTTTGATGAGCTGCAGGATGATTGAAACAGCCAGTGGCTAAAATGTGCAAAACTGAGCTGTGTTGTGGTCATCAGGATTCTCCAAGCACCAGTCCATAAAATGAGACACTGAATACTCAAGCCCAAAGCACCACCTCACTGAAGGCAGGGATTTTTAGTCACTGGTAATGGTCTGATTAGCTAAACCAGATTTATAGCTCGTGTGAATGCAGTATTATGCCATCTCCTTTGGGCAATGGTGTTTTTAAGTTCGTTTTAGAGATCTGCAGGGTTTTAAAATTTAAAAAGTTAGTGTTCCATACAGACCTCTTGCACAACCTGAAATTAATTCCGAGTGAAAATCTGCCTCTGTGTGGGAGGGCTTAGGCTTTGCTTGTATTCAAAAGTGATGTTTTAAGAGAAGGCATAAGAAGCAATGGCTTCTGGTAGGGGAAGAAAAAACCTGTCATGAACTCGAGAGCAGACGAGATGGCAGTAAGAATGTGCTTGGCTAAAAAAAAATAAAAAAACAAAAGTAAAAAAGGAGGCCAATACATTTAAAAAAAAAAGGGTCTGTAGGAGTATTATACCTGCCGTGCCTGTGTAACCTCCAGCTGCACTGGTACACTGTAATCAGTGCTGCTGGACCACTGAAGCCCAGCCATAAAATAATTAATCGGATAATGAGCTGGGATGTGTGACTGTCCTTCACACAATGTGTGTGCTCTGTGCAAGCAGGACTGAAGGCAAACTGAATGTGCAAAGCCAAACCAGCACTTCAAATAGCTTCAGATTGTAGCTGTCCTTCAGTCTGTCACAGTGTGAGCCTACACATATGGGCTGCACGCATACGCAAAGGCAGCATCTTCTGCTAAAATGAAAAGTGTCCTTGGGCTTCTGCCTTCTCCTGGAAATGAAGATTTAATTCCTAAAATTAGAACTTCTTCTACTTTTTAAATTATGCCGATTATCCATGCAGCTATCTGCAAAAATTTGATTTTGCATAGGAAAAGAAAGAGAAATTTTGTTTGTCAGCTATCTTTCTAACAGACTGGGACTGGTTGGAATTGAGTTACATTCATATTTAAATATACTTTAAAAATATTTTAAAAATTGGGACTGCAAGCACACTTGCTGTAAAAAGGATATGTGTATATATTTATCTGTATAAAGTGTTCTGCTTATGACTAGCTCCCAGGGGAAAAAAAGTGCTGATGAACAAATTATTTATTATTATTTCATTTAACACTGTGTAATACTGGATAAAGTCAAGTACTTCATAGGTAAATCTTCACCCATTGTAAATCAGTAAAACTCCAAAATCAACAGAAGAGTGTCAGACCATTCCTGCTTGGTAAGGAGTCCTCTGTGCTGGTTTGATGCCAGGATTTTCCTGTCTGTCAGCACTGATCTGAAAAGAACTGGAGTTACAAATATTTGGGATCAGAATACCTCAGAAAGGCTGAGGTTGGCAGAGCCAGCTCCAACCTCCCTCCTTGAGGAGGGACAGCTCAAGCCAGCTGCCCAGGCCTGTGTCCAGTTGATGCCTAAAATAGGAGTACCTGAAGCAGAGACTAAGCAAAGTAAGCAAATAAAGGTAGGAATTTATTGAAGGCCTTCAATAAGTACACCTTTGGGCAGTACAGAGCCTGGCCGAGGCCGAAGCTTCAGCTAGGCTGGGCCCAAGATGGACCCCAGAAGGGCTCTGGTCATGAGTTTTCCCCACAGACGTAAGTTTGGTACATTTGCATATCAGGGTTAATTGTCCAATTATAGTTCCAGGTAATGAAGTAATATTCCCCCATTCACCCCCTTCCCAATTCACTTTTGTTTATACTTAGGCCTAGGGTGGTGACCTTGGTTCCCAGGCCTAGAAGGGATTGTTTTGTCCAAACAGAATGTGAAGAGAGCTTGTTTAGCACATAATATGGAGTCCAGAGTTACACATGAGTACAATGCAGGATTAGAAAAATCTAAAAGCCAATTTCTTAAAGCATCACAGTCAGGCTTTTAGTGACTCCAAAGATGGATCTCCACAATCTCATGTGGAGTGTTTGACCATTCCCACATTAAAAAAAAAAACAAACAAACAAAAACAACCCCCCTCCAAAAAACCAAAACCAACAACACCAAACCCAACAACACCAAAACCACACCACCATAACCAAACCAAACCACAAAATCAAAATCACACACACCTAAAAAGTAAAACCAACCCCGTTTTCTTGTGTTCAGAGGGAATTTCCCATTTTAAAACTTGTTCCCATTGCCTGTTGTTCCCTGGCTGTTGGTTGTCCTTGCCATCTCATGGTCAGCTTCTCTACCAGAACCCACAGGTCCTTGCCTGCCAATTCCAAAAGGCCATCAACATTTTTCTGATCATCTTTGTCAACAGGAAAACTAAAGTCTGGAATGTTGGGGGGTTTTATTTTGCTCATCTGATCCTCAGCATCTGTTTTTCAAAGACCCCTTTCTGTAAAGCCCAGGTGTGTTAACTGTCTAGTACCTCTAGCTTTGCAGAAAAATAGATCATCCTGTATTTTTAAAGCAATGTCTTTCCAGTGTTTTTAAAATTCATAGCATTCATTTCACTTAATTTTAGCCTCTTAAACCTAGGCACTAAGTTAAAATAGTGCTCTAGGTTTGTTCTTGGTCAGTAGGCACAGAAAAGCTAATTATATCTGTCTTGAATGCTTTTTTAATAGATGATGAAATAATGAAAACTGTGGTTTAGAGTTACCTGTTTCCTCCCACAGATGACAAACAGAGCTTGCGCCACTAGTTTGGGGTAGATATGCAATTTTCAGGTGGCTGAAGCTGAGTTCCATGAGTTGCATTCCTTATGTTTGCTTTGTTTTGTTAGATGTTTCTTTAAATACTTCAGAATAATGTCCTTTTTGTGGCTAAAATAGCTGTTGATAAGAAAAAATAAGGGAATATAAAGAAAAATAAGGGGATATTTAAAAAATCTGACTGTAGAGATTTATGTTTAAAATACCCCATGGAGTCACAAATATAACATCTCATTTTTCTGCACTGCTATACTAATAAAAGAATTTTTCTACCTCATATAGAGAAAGAGAATTTTCTGAATCTTCATTCTGATTTTTTTTTCCACCCCAATAAAATTGCACGACCCTTAAATTAAATCTGTCTTTTTAACAGGGCTTCAATTCCTGATCCTTAAAGCTGCTTTACATGAATATAAGGTTACATCTACACCAAATGGCTTCCGGGAACAAGATCTAAATGCAGATATCTGAATTTCCAGTTATTAAAAAGTTAGATGGGTTATGGAAGGAGATGGAAACAGCTTAGAGACCATAAGAAGGGCTGTTTCTGTGTAGTCAGATTTAAATTGCTGTCGTTTGCATGCAGTTTGTGTCCAGTACAGTGGATATAGCTCATATTTAGCATACCACTTCAGCAGTAAATTGTAGGATATTCCCATCCTTTTACTTCTTTCTGAAGAACATGTATCCCATTGTAATGTAGAATTCGTGTTAGTGCCAAAAGTAGTTTTTAAACTATTCCAATGAATAAGTCTTATAACAATTTCAATGAATACATCTTGTAACAAGCAATGCTGTCATTTCTAGGAGCAGTTGCTCTTCTTATGGAGGAGGAAAAAAAACAATGCCAAACCACAAAAGACAGAAAGAACATCTCCAGGCAGCAAAATAAGAATTGCTTCTTGAAAAGCACATACTCTTTCTCCTGGCAAATGAACATGCTCATTGTCAAGCCAGCTGGCAGGAATGCTAATTACACTGGTGCTGGGATCCCACTGAGTTCTATTGTGGACCTGCTAGAAAAATGCAGATTGCCTTTCACTGTGACTATATCTTGTCATTCCACTTTGACTTTCAAGAGGAGGTTTGGGTTTGGGTGTTTTTTTTTTTCCAAAGTTGCTTTTTGGAAGAGGCAGATTTAAGGAGGAGCAGTTGTTAACCACATAGATACATATGTCGTGAGCTGCCTTCAAATTAGCAGTAGTTGTAGTTGATTAGCTACTTTATGCTAAAATTATTGATTTTTTTATAGTACAAATGTTTCTCTGTGACCAAAAAAAAAGGTTTTTTGGAGTCAATTTAGAGATAAGAGAGGATACACTACAATATAATGCCATTGCCACAGAGGTAAGGGGTTTTTTGTGTTGCATGCTCCATAGTAAAACCAAAGAATCCTACATGCCACTAAAGACATATGAATGTAAATATAAAACCAAGAAACTCTGAAAAAAGTCTGTAGCTATCCTGAAATCAGGCTAAACTTTATTAGAACGGTGTCTAATTAACAAATTTCCTAAAAAAAGCTGGAAAACTATTGAGTTTTCTTGCATTGTTCAAAGAAATATTTCTATCACTACCTGAACAGAGAAGAAATGAATGGATTGTGCAGGTGCCAGCAGCAGCAAAGAAAGATTATTTTTAAATGCAGTTTGGTTCCCAGTTTCATTTTTAAGTGCCCAAGTGATGCTTAAATTGTTAATTGGCTGAAGCCTTTGCCACAATCGTTTGCAACAGCTAGAAATAAAACAGGTATTTAGTGGATCCACAGCTGCCTAAATCTCCTTCACCCACGGCTGCCCAAGTCCAGATCCACCAAAAAATCTTGGGTTTGGTAAAAAGAACTCAGAATCAGGTACTTTTTCATGTCATTGCACCCTAAGGTAAAAATAGTAATAATCTATTACAGTTACATTGCAATTACTGGCTATGGCTTCTGTGTCTGTCATCTCTTAGGTGTGCAAGTATTACAGTGTGAATTGAAAGCTACGATGAATTTTCCTTCTATAATATGAATAGAAGTAGTTTAATTCTTGTGACGAGGTTTTTTTTTAGTGTTGCACCATAATTTCTTTGATTCAGATTAATTTTAGTAGTATTTAAGTGGCTTTGAGTTATGTCAGTGGTTAATGTCAACACTCAAACATGGTAGAAATGTTATTTTTCACAGTGCCAGTTTGAAAGGTAAAAATCATTTTTCACATAAAGATTAATGTATTTCTATGTGAGAGCTCAACAGAGTCTGAGAAACTAAAGGCCTTACTGCAATATAATTTGGAGTTTGCTCCAAAAATTCAGATTTGCTGCTTGACAACAAAATAAAATAAAAGTAATGTGTATCAGTGAATTGTCAAATGCTGTAACTTCAATAAGTGCTACAAACGCAGAGGAAATATTTTGGGTTTGGTAGTTAAATAACTTTGCATTGCAGTCAAGGTTCAGCCAATAATTTTCCTGAGTTCCAAACTCTACCCTGGGTTTTGGGTTGTGCCTCCAGCCATCCAGTAGCCCATATGGCAAAGAGAGCTGTGCTCCTTCACAGCTGGTGCTACATCATGTGCTTGGTGTAAGTTGTGACTTGTTGGCATCCCACAGATCAAAATATAGAATAGGAGAGGAGACAGATACTTTGAAAGCTATTTTAAGAAGAGGACATTTTTGTCCACGTTCGTAGATTCAGGACAAAAGGTAACAAATGGAATAAGATTCAAGTTGTACTTAATCAAACACCAAGTGGGGTTGTTGAAGGTTCACCACTGGAGCTTTTGACAAAAAGGGATTCAGCAAAGGTGTTGGGAATGGTGTCACTGTAAGATAGTTGGCATTTCTTTGGATAGAAACTTTTCCAGATAGTTTGATGCTGTGGTTTTCTCAGGTAGGGGTACACAAACAGTGTGCTCTCACTCTGAAATTCTTCTTCCCAGGCCAGTTCTGTTAAAAGCATTTTGCACATTCCTAGGGATGATGTCAGTAGCATTAATGTGATGGGGTTCCAGACAAATAGAATCACCTCATGGAGAAAAACTAAATAGAAAAAAATATATTTTTCTGATTACAGTCTTGCAGATGTGGGGGTTTAGATATTACCCTTCTTTTTGAGAATAGGAATAACCATGCTTGGTCTGTTGACAATCCAACAGTCCTGTCTTAGAGAGTGACCAGAAATTAATGCTTGATGAATGAGTGTAAGAAAGGGGATAATCATCAAATGATGGTTCTCCCATGGTATTTTCCCAGCTTCAAGTAGTCTTCAGTTTAAGGATCTTCCTAAATCAGAAGTTGTATCTTCCTTTAATTTTACTCCTGTTGGATAGATCCCTTCAAATTTGCTGTATGTTGCAACATTAATCCCTGTGGGTTTTGGTGTGGAAGGCTTGCAATCCTATCCATCCCGCTCAAAGAGCAGAGTGGAGAAATTACCAGACTAGAACTAAGCAAACCGGTCCTGAATAACAACCCTCTATTTCAATGACAACACTATATAGAGAAAGACATAATCTGCTTTCACCCTCTAAGCTGTCATCTCCAGATGCTGGAAGTAAAATTTTTTTGCACATTTTCTCAAGGTAGGAAGTCCCTCTGAAAGTCCATCAGAGGGATGTGAATCCCAGCCTGGGGACTGCAGTGTGGAAAATTGCTTGTAGACAGGGAACTGAAATCTCTGGGTGAAAGAATAAGAAGAAATAGGCTGAAGCCTATATTGCATGTGGGTAGTTTATGCATATATCAGCTTTAATTAATGCAATATCAGTGGTCATCTGTAAATCCCATTGTTCAGTGGTAAATTTGGCATTTGGGGACTGTCATGTCACTGAAACCATGAGAGGGTCCACACACACCTCAGAAGGAATGGAAGCTCTGTCTCCAAGCACCTCTCCTTGAAAGCACTTTATGTAGCACTTATAAAGGAGATTTTAGCCTTATCATGTAGTGATTGAGAAAAAGCAAGCCCTGCAAAAACATCACGCTGCATACGGATGGGCACTTCGGTAACAGACTGCTAAATAGACTGTCCATACCCATCTAACCAGCTCCCAAAAATCAGACTGGCTGTTACCTGAGAAGAGCTGTCCTTGGCAGAACAAACTGGGCAAGGATGGCTGTGTGGCAGGAGGAATGAGAAGAAGAAGCAGGAGCCTGGAGCCTGGGTTGCATGGTGGGGAGCAGCATGAATTGCTGCAGCATCAGAGGTCATCCGTAATCCCATTGTCAGGGCTTGTGTTCAGCACCATTACCAGGCCCTGCTAAGCACAGCCAGAGTAATCTCATTCCAGAAAATGAGGTGCTTGGAGGAAGGAAGGATTGCAGATGTCTAAAGTAGATTTGTTTTCTGCCTGCCTTCAATTTTGCATCTGTTTGTTTTGATGACGTTAGCTAGAGGCAGACCAACAGAGGAAATGAAAGCTATATATTCATGCTGCAGAATCAGGCATGTTTCATCATCAATAACAAGAAATCTTTTCATTCTATTTGCAGAGGCATAATCCTCACATTTTCCATCAATTTTTAAACCATTTGGAAGTTTTGCCTAATTTGTGGACTGACGTAAATGTAAAAGTTCAAATTAAATATACTCAAGTAACATATTTACCCAGTGCTTTCTGCTTATTATCTCTTGCCGTAGTAACTCTTTATCTTAAAATGGTTTGACTTTTCGCTAAAAAGAACAGGGATAAGCTACTTATTTCCCTAATTTTCTACTGAGGAGATATTGATGTAAAACACAGTAAGCTAACTGTCACCTTCTCCTACTGCCTTTTGCTCCAATATTGCTGTTCAGCTGGAGGGATTTGTTGTTGCCAGAGATACGGGTGGAAGCACAGAGCTCGTCTTCTGTCTGGGGAGGTGTTTGATCCCCACACCCTTGATCTACAAGTGAAATCTGGGTTAGAAATCAATTGGTTTGGCGTGCAAGATGGTACATAATGTTTCTAGATCTCATTAAGGTTGAGATTGCAAAAGCCTTCAAGGCAGGTTTGTAACTCTGCTGTCTTCACGTGGTGGGGACTCTCAGGAGAACTGGAAAGATTCACTTTTCCTGTGTTACTGAGTTTTCCCATCCATCCCTGGATCCATACATTTAGCTCTCAGTGCACATTTGCATTCTGTTATGTCCATGGACAGTGAGGTTTTATGGGCACAGGTTTGTGTCCGGTGAGAAATGGGGTTTATTAAGTGCACACCAATAATTGTCACTGTAGGATTGAAACCAATATTACTCAAGTTGGTATCTGCTTTTTAATGACAGTGAAATAACAGCTCCAGATGACAAAATCTTCCTTGTGAGTCTGTATCATGAACATGTCAGACAGCTTTTTAATTGCTGTTTAATTTTTTTTTTTTACTTCCTTGCATCAAGCGTTTTGTCATACCCCAATGTGTCTGCATTAACTAATAAAAATATATTTTCTTGCTTAATGACTGATATTGACCAGTCTGAATTTTACACAGTCACTGTAATGATATTATTATTTCCCAAGTTGTCATGATTTTTTTTAAAATAACTATGGGCTTAATAGAAACAGAGGTATAATAAAATATAATACTCTTGTACTTGTTATGCAAAATATGCATCTCATTTTTTTTAAAAAAAAAAATCTGAAAAAGCTCTTGTAACCTGTTTTCATTGTTAATGGTCAATGGTATATCACAGCTCTTAAACACCTAAAGAAATAATTGATAACTTAACTTGAAAAAAAATATTGTTTCTGTCTGAAATTTAATATTGTGTGCAGAAATTAGTCTGTAACCAATCTTTTCATGATAAAACATTTTTAATGGAACCAGAGATGGGTCATTCAGCTAAGAGTTTTCAGGAAAAGCAAATTTCTTGTGAATTTAGAGATTAATAGCCCCATTAGAGCTTTTATAAGAAGAAAGAATGACTCGTTAATCTACTGGAGTTTTTGGAAAAAATTAATGAACATATGGCTAAAGGAAGTCCATTTGCTGTGGTATTTGACTATCCAAAAATTTGTTCAATATTTGATTTTAACTGATAAAAGAAAGTAAATTGAAAGGTTTCCTTGTAGAAAATAATGTCTGATTAAAATAAATACCTAAGGGGTGAGTAAAAGGCCCGATTTAACTGTGGAAGGACTTTGCTCACAGTATCCTAATGAAATTTCTGCTGAAGTTTTGGCTGTTCAATAAATAAATTTTAAAAAAAAGGAAAATGTTCTCATAATTTAAGAAATATAATATTGTTTAAAAAACTATTATCCAGTCTCATACTTTCTGCATGTCTCACGCTGTTATATCTGAACTGAACAGCAAGTAGAAAGTATCCCTAAAGCAGCAGTTTTAACTTTTAGGAATGGTAAATTTCACATTTAACTCAGATTGAGAAACTGACAAACATGACAAACCAGGACTGGAACTGCAAAGAAAATAAGGAGCTTGTACAATAAGGTACCTATTCCCCAAAGGTAGAGATTTGCTTTGGATTTCAGGACTAATCCTCCTAAAGCCAAGGAAGATAAACACTGCTGGGCATATATGGTCATAGCTGACAAAGTAAAGTGCTGTGCTTGGTAATTAAACTTAGAAAGGAAATTGCCTTCAAGTTAGAAAGGAAAATTCAACTTTGTCTTGTAAGGATTTGACACGTATTTCAAATAACATTTAATGCATCTCAAGAGATGCATTAACTGACATGCCTAGCATTAATAAACATGGCTCCAACATGCCTGCTTTTTAAGCTCCCCTCAGACACCTCTCTGTTTTCTCACATCTCTATTTTTAAGTAATTATCAGTCTATGATTGCAGCTGTTAGAGGTGGTTAATTTCATATATGTGTCCTGTATGTACGGGTGTGTTGGTGAGTTACCCATACACATAGACACATCTGTGTGAATTTTCTTTTCCATTATGAAACAACAAAGATTTTTTTAGTAATTAAACATAAGAAACTTTTGAAAACATGCACTTTTCTTAGGAGACAAGAGTAATTTGCCTCCGGTTTGCAAGTAGGTACAGCAGTTTACACACCAAAATGTTTTATTCTGCTTCGATGAAAACACTTCAGGAACAGCCACGATTTGAATAGGTCTTTCAGTCCTTAAATAATGCTTGATGCAAACACAATGAGGAATGACACTTTTCCAACATACGTGGGTTTTCTGAATACATTCTATATTGTGCCTGCCCATGCTGGTGACAAAGGCTTTGTTTTCTTGTGGCGCTGCTTCGCGCCTGGCACGGCAGCACCAGAGAGCCGCGCTTTGTCGTGCTCTGTGCAGTTATTAGTCGAGTGCTGAATGCAAAGCTTTTACTGGCCCTGATAAAGAGAAGTAGCATGAGGACTGTAGGTTCTAGCCGAGCTTTGTGGGCTGGTAAAAACCTGTGTGAAATCATCACTTGCGGTGCAAGTCAGTAACTAATTTCAGTGGGGCAGGATTTCGTTTAAGCACGTCCTGGAAGTTTTGGCCAGGTTTTGCACTGAAGAAGGAACACTCTCTGAACCCCAACTGTATGGGAGCTTTGGATTACTTTTTCAGAGCACAGGCATGTGCTTGTCCATCACACTTGCTCCATAATCAACTTAAAACTTCAAATTAGCTTAAATTTGTCTCCATCATCAGAGACACCCAATACCTCTGGACTGCCCCAGCAGTGACTCCTGCTGCTGTCTCCTTGCTGAGAGGACCAAATTGCACTGGCCACTTTTTCTTTTCTGTACCTTTATATTAATGGAGAATTAAATTATTTGTGACTTTCTGCCCGTGTGGTGTAAGGATTTCATAACAGTACCATTCCAGAGTTCATTCCCGGGTACTGCTCACGGTGAAACACTGCCAGATTTCTGAGAAAACCTGAAATGTAAGTAAACACCTCTCCCGTGGTGTTCAAAATTGCCAAAGTGCGGTTGACCCACAAAGCAGAAGATCTTTTGAGCAACAGAATGACATTGGCTGCCAGAGAAATTCCTGTGATTACCTTCTCGTTAGATTCTGCATCAGAGTTGAGGAAAGGAAAATCTCACGTACTTGGGTGGGAGTGTTGAATAGTAGGTAGACTGTCAATCATTGGCATATAGTGAATTTCCAAAATTTTCTCCATTTGGCTTGCTCACAATAGCCAAATGCTTTTGTTCCTGTTCCCAAAAGAAATGGCTTCAGAAAACAATGCATGCAGAAATATCTTGATTTTTAAAAAGATTACGTCTACAAGTATTTCGGGTGAATAAATTAATGATGAATACCATACATAAAATTATGAACACTGGAGCATTTCAGATAAATACATACTTTGTGGCTTGCTGATTAAATGTGTTAGCACTTTAAATATTTTTAATGTAACTGAATGATAACTGTGTCTAATTCCTTGTTTCTAAAGATAACTGCAATAACAATTTGTGGTGCATTGGCTGAATGCTAAACTTTCAGGCAAGGGCAGCAATACGAACTTTGCAGTAATTACAGAATTTTAAATTTGCTTTTAGCAATCATTTCAATATTTTATTGTGAGGATTGTTTTCTTTCATTGTCTCCATAAAACCCAAACTCACAAGTCCTCAGCTAGAACAAACTGAAAGAAATTGAAAGCTTAATCCATTTCATTAATTTTATAATAACACTAGTTACTTGCAAGCAATTTTTTTGTACTTTTTTTTTTTTTAATTTCTACAAAAAGAAGATGCTATCGCCAAGCACGCTAAATTTCTTCTAAACTGTATTTGGCATGACGTTTTGGATCTATTTGTATTCTATTGTGATTACAGACGCTTGGGACTCGGAAGAGTTGCTCATTTCAGTTGCATTCCTTTATCTTTTCTGTTCCATTGCAGGATGCTCTGGCCCACTAGGCATAGAAGGAGGGATTGTGTCAAACCAACAAATTACTGCGTCCTCCACTCACCGGGCTCTTTTCGGACTCCAGAAATGGTACCCGTACTATGCACGCCTCAATAAGAAGGGTCTTGTGAATGCTTGGACTGCTGCAGAAAATGACAGATGGCCATGGATTCAGGTAACAGATGGAGCTGAGGAGGGAAAAAATATCCTTGATTCAATTGCCAGTGTCACTTAAGAAACTGATGAAGACAAGTGGTTAACGAACAGCTAGATTCTTATTCACCGTCAGGAACACAGCCGAGGCTAAAAGGGACTATTTAGTTGCAAAACAGTGATAATCTTGACTTTACAAACGCACAAGTCTTTTTTTTTTTTTAATTTAAAAAACATGTGCATATGTTGTGGCTCTAAACCAGGGAGGCAGATTTACACAGGGTCCTTTCAAAGAAGGTGCTTTCCACATATGTTACATTGGGTGGTCGGGTCCTTAGAAGCCTTTCACAGCAATATCTCATGGTAGAGATAACTCGACACGTGCAGCCTTTCTAGAGGGCTTTAAGTGTGGTTTTGTGCCAGAGCCTGCAGGAAGAGCTGGTCCTCTTTGTTGAGCTGCTCTGGACACACAGGCTGAGTATTCCTGGAATCAACAAGAACTCTTTTAATTAAGGTTGAAACAGCTGTTGGTTCAGCCACATCCATGGGGCTGAAAATACACATTTCCTCATCCCACTCAAGGATGTTATTGCTAGAGTGATTCAAATGGCAGTGCCCTCGGTGGAGTTCTCTGTGCCCAACAAATGACTTCAGTAAAAGTCACAAAGCAGTGAATAAGGAGTCCTGTAGCAGTATTTCAATGAAGGTAATGACTATCTAGTGATTGCTGTAGCTCTTTGATGGCGTTTTCATTATATACGAATTGGGCTAAGCTTTGTCAATTTCAGCTGCTGGTTAATAAAGGTTAGTAAGTCAGATACGTATGGGAAAACCTTCTGCACTTAATCAGCACAGTCAATGTGTGAGGAGGATGCTTCTCTTCCAGTGAACCCACTGCAGGATTTAGCAAAACATTTGAGCATTTTGCCTGCCAGCAATAAGTTGAACTGTCCGTAATGCCCTCAGGTGTGTCAGACACACTCTTCTCCAAGTTACCTTCATGTACATGGCATAATATTTGCTCATATTCAAGTTTTTGCCCCGACTACCATTTGTGATTTTTCTGAGCATCTCCCAAATATCTGAGGGAAAAGCATACAGGATTACCTGGTCATTTTTCTCGTGTGGAGAGCAGACAGGAAGCATTGTTTGATGAAGTTTTCTGAAACTGGTGCGGTGGGAGTGCTGGGTTTTGTCAGCTCTGAGAAACGAAAACTGGTGTTAGTGTATTTTATTTATTGCAGAGTGAAAGCACAAAGGCCCTTCAATGTGTTGTAAGTCAGTTTTCCTCCATAAAGATCAGAGGGGTTACGCAGTCTGTAAAATTTATACATTGAAAAGAACTGGAAAGAATAACACAGAGGGACCTGAGCAGAATTATTTCCATGGGAGCAGAGAGCTAATGTAATTTTAATGGGTAATGAAAAAGTCAGCGTTACAGTAGTTTTTGGGCTGTGCTAGAGTGTGGGCTTTATTAAATGAGCTGGAGAAAAAATTCAGAATCACTTAGCACTGGCCCTCTAGACATTTCTTTTGTAGGAGATGAGCTGGATGGGGATACGTGGTGGTCTGATGGTTCCACGTTTGTGCTCTGCACCGTGGAGGCAGCACCAGGCACCTGTGTCTGCCCTGACCAGAGCTGTGCCTGCCTTGGGCTCTGCTCCCTGGGGAGTCTTCCCTTTGCTCTCACCTGGAAGGAATGTTGGGCCAATGGAGAAAATGTGCCTCAAACCTCAGCCCATGGCATCAGGTCCGAAGAATTTTTTTTGGAGTCACTGGCTCAATCTTGATAATTCCAAGCCCATACAGATTATTCTGTAATTTTGAAAACCATGGTGTGTAAGAGCTTTCTAGGAGCTTAAGTTATATGATTAATGTGTTCTAAGTATCTACCACTCCCTTTCTTTTCTTCTTATTTTTCTCCCAAAATAAACTTTGGTCTATAATTTTCACAAAACTTGTCGAACTTTTTTTCCACCTCTTTTTTCAGTTCAGAGCAAAATTTAAAATATTCTTTATAATTCAAGAACAGAAGTCTTTAGAGGATTTTTTTCTCTCTTTCCTTTTCTGAAAACTTTTCTCCTTAAAACACCTGGGACCAGAAAACGTGAAATTTTTTAGGGAGAGGGAACTTGCAGGGAAAAAGTTCTTTTTAGTGTTCTGCAGAAACCCTCTTTTGATTTGGCAAGGTACACACTCACACTTTGTGGGCTGCATAGTAGTTCTTTACATCAGAGTCTTGTTCTTCAAGCATGAAATAAGCTCTAAGAGACAAACACTGCCTGACCCTTGTATGGGTGAACAGCTCCTGTTGAGAGGAGAAGCAGAAATCCCACCTCTTTTTTATGCACAGGTTTCGTAAAGGCCAGGGAGACCCTTCATAAATGTCTGTGCAGGGTTATAAAAAGTCAACCCATCCTCATTTGGGCTAAATTTCTGGCTGCCTTCCTTTGGTGTTGTGGGAGAAAAGATCTCAAGTCCCCTACTCGAATTTTCACTTTGTCGTGCCACCAGCTTCTTCCCAGATCCTGCTGGGAGCAGTCTGTACGTGGAACCTTTTCCATGCTGCTCTGAGGGATGAAGCGCCTGGTCCAGAAGAAGGTACTGAAAAGCGGTGTGAGTGTTTGGCAGAGATTAAGCGGAAAGTTACGAAACAGGAAAATCCATTTTTAGGATGTGTAAATTAACATTTAGAGCAGTGAACCTGAAGCAATAGCCTGTTCCCCTCTTGTAGTTTCTAAGGCTAGATAAATTCTAAAGGAAGCTGTGTGTAATGGGCAAAGTCCCTCAAAGTATGATTATGTACAGGCCTGTAGCTATTTCTGCCTTGTTCCATCATTATCAATTTTCTTTGTCATTTAATTTCTTTATTTATATGCAGCCTGGCAAATAAAAGGTTTGAGTGCTCTGCTTATAACTCACTTGTAATGAGTGCAGAAGTTTTTTTTCTCTAATCTTTCAGGTGTCTGATACACATGAACTAATTAGTATGCAATTTCACTTTCCTGCATTCTCCCAGTGAACTGAAAATTGAAATTGCCATTTTAAATTTACACTCTCAGCATGTAATTAGTAATGGCACTACAATGCTTGTAATTGGCTTGTGATTTAAAGGGTCAGTGACCATGTTTTCGGAAGCAAATTAAAGTCAGAGTAAGTAATATCTGCCTTTTAAAGTTCTCCTGACCTCTGTTTCTCCTCACAGGTTAGCTGTGATAAAATAGCACCTGTGTACTTGCCACTTTATTAGTGATATTAAGTTTTATCATTTGCAAATACAATGAGAAAAAAATCCCATACCTCTGTTTTTCATTAATTGCTCCTGAAATATAACCAAAACGGTCACTTTGCCTGTTCCAGTAATGAGTCCTTTTTGTCAACTCTTTTTTTTTAAAAACAGCAGTTTCTCTTTTCTCGTTTGTCTTTTTACATGTATGGCTTTAAAATATGTTGGTTTCTGTTATTCTGATTTCACTTCATCTCTGCTTATTCTTTGTATGTATCTATATTTTTCTATTCCTATATATATTTTTTTTTTTTTTAAGGCAGTATGAATCCAAATAGATATGGCCATGGGCAGGATTATTGTTTCTGTTATCTCCCTACCGTACCCAAAATCTTAATAGCAGATAATCTTTAGCACAAACTGCTGGCAGGACTTTCTGAATGTTATTCCTCTGTAGTGATTTCTAGCCTAGGAACCCATGCCTATGCCTTTACACTTCTTCTGCTCTCCCAGTCTCATCACTCCCACGTTCATCTCCCACTTTTAATCGCCCTCATATTTCTTAATTATTTTTTCCCCTATTCATGACTGGCTTCCCTCTTTCTTCCTTAAGATATTATCCTTCTTGTCACAGAATCATAGAATGGTTTGGTTTGGAAGGAACCTTAAAGATCATCCAGTTCCAACCCCCTGCCATGGGCAGGGAATTTGCCCAATTTGCGGGGAATTTAACCAAGAACAGTAAGACATGCTGCCTATGTCCTGGATCTTGGAGTGGAGAAGGAGCTCCCAGCAGATCTCCAGTGACTCCCACTGCGCTGCAGGGCGTGCTGGGCGGGGCTGCGTGGCACAAATATCAGCCTCAGAAATACGTGATAGAATCACAGAATCCCGAGATCACTGAGGTTGGAAAAGACGTCCGAGATCTTCCAGTCCAAGCTGTGCCCATCCCCACCTTGTCCCCAGTCCAGAGCACTGAGTGCCATGTCCAGACCTTCCTGGGACACCTCCAGGGATGGGCACTCCAAACCTCCCTGGGCAGCCCCTGCCAAGGCCTGACCACCCTTTCCATGCAGAAATTCCTGCTGATGTCCACCCTGAGCCTCCCCCAGCACAGCTCGAGGCCGTTCCCTCTCCTCCTGTCCCTGTTCCCTGGGAGCAGAGCCCGACCCCCCTGGCTGCCCTCCCCCGTCAGGAGTTGTGCAGAGCCAGAAGGTCCCCCCTGAGCCTCCTTTTCTCCACGTGGATGTGATTGTGAAGAGAATCCCTGCTTATGGAAGGGTTTTTATTTGTGGTTTTTCGGTTGTGGTTTTTTTTCTTTTGGTTGGTTTTGTTTTGTTTTTTAAGTGTTTTGTGGTCTTTTTGGACATGGAAATTGATTTTACAAGGCAGTAACTCACAGGCACCAAGAGCAGATTTGAGCATACCTTACATCTGGAGAATACGAGGAAAATGCACTAATTACTGCACATCATGCCACTGTGTGGGAGATGTATTGGAACACCTGACCTGTTGCTGGAGACTGTTGCATATAAATGAAAGTTATTAAATAGAATAATAAAAAACCTATTTTGTTATCCCTCATTAAAATAGCACAAGCTCTTTCTCCAGAGGCCTCGGTATGGTTACCAAAATAAAATATTCAGATATTTATTTTATTATTGTGAGAAGTAGGAGGATTGGAGGATTCATTTACAAAACAGCTGGACTGCTTGGTTTTGTTGCAGAATGAAAAAATGGGAAGTAAAGTTGGTTCAGGTTGAGTAGTTTGCTTTTTTCCTCTAGTTTTTATTGTCTACAAGATGATCCCAAATATTTAGTTTGGTTTTTTTTTCTCTACAAAGATTTCATCTCTTTCCATATATGTTTCATATATTCTTTTCTTGAAAGCCAAATGTAATTTCAAAATAGAAAAGGTAGAAATCTTACTTAGATTATGTGAAAAGAGAACTATAATTCTATCATTTTTTGAGTCTAATCCCTAAATGGCTTTTCTGAAATTATGTGCTAAAGTTCAGATGAAACACCATAATCCGAAATACAACAGTTTGATGGAAAAGGTGCCCAACTTCTAATTGGCAATTTAAATATATTAGTATTCCAGTCCAAAATAAAACACATTTGTTTTATTTACCATCGCAGTGTGTCTGTTGTAAATAATACTTTTTGCTTCTTTAATAACTTTGCACAGCTTTAAGAAAATGTCTTCACTATATTTCTTCAAACTATGAGGAAACGGCTTTCCTGCAGAGATAGTTAATAAAAAAGATGACCTGTGATGGAAAGGGATCTACCCCAGTAGGTTCAGGGCAAAATATTTCCCTGATTTCTGTCTAATTTAGAATTGGTTTATTTAGTCTTTTTTTTTTTTTTCTTTTGGTCATTACTGAGAATGCTTTTTTTAAAAACGAAAGTCTAAATATGTTGGAATACTATTGCTGGTAGTTAGGAGTTATATTTTGATTGAGACTTAATTTGGTTTTTACACAAGTGTTTCCACACCACTTTTGGTTTCAATCCCACCTCTGGTGCTCAGCCTCACATTTTGGGGGCTTTCAGTACCATGGCATAATTAAATCTGTGACTATGAATCTGACAAAGTTCATCATAATTACTAGGACACACACAAAAAAGTATTTGTAATAAAAACTTAACTTCCATCATTCTCATCCCCAAGCAGAAAACTATAAAGTATAGTTTGGGGGCTTTTCCTCCAAAAAATGCAAGGAAAAAAACCCTAAAAACAGCTTCCTCATCAAGAGCTTCCAAAGAGCAAGTATACACCAGGTGACAGCTATTTGCTAATGAAATGATAAAACCCAAAATACACAGAGGCCTTGCAGAACATTCACTCAAACATCTGTTGGCGAGAGCTCTGAGCAAGCTGCCATCTGTGAAACCATTCATTTTGTCAAAGTTCATTTCCCCACTCATGAGCACGGTTGTATGGGCTTCCAAAAATACCTGTCATCGCTGCTTCGATGTTTAATATTACTTAATGTAGCTCTCATCTCAGTATAATGTGGCCAAGTGAACTTTATGAAATGCAGTCTCAAGAGTTATCATGCAGAGTGATGTGCACCATATAGCAAGACTTAACCTGCTAAGTTAAATGCTAAAAAACTGTTAAAGCTGCGCTTTTTTTGGTCAATACTTCAAAATTTGACTCAATATCATAGAAGGATTTCCTTGGAGGATATTGATGAGTGGCAGTAAAAGCCCTTGGCAGTGGAGAACAGAAACAGATAATGAAAGTGCAGTTGAATTAAAACAATGCCACGCAGGACCTTTGATCTGCAGGAATTAGAAGAGATTGTCTGCTAGCCAAAGCCTGCCATAAATTCTGAGTGACTTCGAACTTCAGTGAACTCAATACCAATGTCTGCTCTCTGCAGACCTCCCTCAGCATCTATACATTTAGCTTACAGGCCAGAAATATAATTTATGTACTCAAAGCAGAGAAGGAAACAAAGGGGCTGGGTGCCTATTTCTGAGTGTAATCATCCATATACTCCCCTGTGTCCCATACCTTGGTGTCTATTTCATATCACATCTCCTGCTTTCATTCCTCATACACACAGACACCCACGCACAGGCGTATTCAAACAACTTTTGACTGGGGTTCTGGATGCACAGAAGCAGTCAGTTCAGAGTTAGCATCCCCATGGCAACTGGAGCTGGATGCTGTTATGAACACCATCCATAACGTGTTCCATCAGCCTGCTGCGTGCCAGCTTTCCTTAATTACTCCCTTTAATGTGGCTGAAGGACTGAAGCAACAGGACCTTTAAGCACATTATTCCCTGCATCTGCAACACCATCCATTTCAACTTTTGGGGTTTTTTTTCCCCCTCCACATCTGCCAGCCTGATGTTAAGAGCAATCAAACCAGAAAGTGGTGGCACACCGAAATGAGCAGATGTGTGTCTGCCTGGTGTCTGGAGTCAGTCAGGAGAAAGTAAGAGGTGCCCCAGCATCATAATGGAATGATGTGTGAGGATGGACAGCACCTGACTCTCTGAGATGATGCCATGCTGAAGCGTGACAGTCAAACAAGACATTTTTATCTTCTAACCATTCACTTTCAAAACTGTCAAAGCAAACCACTCTCACTCATAGGCACTCTCCTGCTAGATTTGACTTCTAGACGAGTGTTGTTTCGGGTTATTTCAGTACAGCTGGGCTGAGCAGAGGGGCAAGACCCGCTCCTGACCTGCTGGCAATGCTCTTCCTCGTGCCTCCCAGGATCCCATTGACCTTCCTTGCCCCCAAAGCTCTCTGCTGGCCAGGGGGTGCTGGCTGCCCATCAGGAACCCCAGGTCCTTCTCTGCAGAGCTGTTCCAGCAGGTCACCTCCAGCCTGTGCTGCTGTCTGGGGTTGTTCCTGCCCAGGTGCAGGACCTGCATTTCCCTTGCTGAGTTTCAGACAGTTCCCTATCTATCTTTCCAGCCTCTCAAGGTCCTTCTGAAGGGCTGCACAGCCCTCGAGGGGATTGGCCTCTCCTCCCAGCCTGGTGTTGTCCACGAACTGCTGAGGAGGCATCAACCCCTCATCCAATCATTGGTGAATATATTAAACAATACTTGGCCCAGGAGTGAACTCCGGGGAACACCACCAGTGACAGGTCTCCAACTGGACCCTCAGTTGAGGCTGTTGGAAGTAAAGGAAGCCAACAGCACCGTGAAACTGCCACAGAAGACAGGGATTGAAGCAAACACACGCTCCTTGACCTCCCCTTGAAATGATGCCTCGCATTTGTCATCTCCAAGAGCTTCTAATTCAAGTCAAACACCAACTCCGTGGACTGAAAAATAGGAGTGTGCTTTACTCTTGCACTCTCAGAACCTTTGTCTTCCATGAGTGATTAAGACAAAAAGATTTTGTTCCAGCCTTGAGCGTTTCAGTGAGACTTTTCGAAGATTGTCTATCACAAAACCAAGCAATGTTTAATGTATTTAATCTAATCTTCTGCCTGCCAATTTTTTAGAAGGAGAAAGTATTTTGTGGGAAAACATACAGATAAATAAGGAAAGTCTCACTGAAGGGTAACTTTTAGCATTTCTGTATCAACTTTTTTTTGACTTTCGATTCCAAATTTCAGAAGATGATGAGAAATATTTTGTGAGTGTGTTTGTCATGATTCAACAAATAGCCAGTTTCTTAGGGTTCAGGAGATATTAATCATTTGAGCCAACATTTTTAGTTCTGTAACAGCATCTGTGGGACGAGAAATCATTTGAGTGGCACAGCCTTGTCATCAGTCACAAAGCCATCTGTCCCCCGTGTGCTTCACTAACTCTTCTCTCCACTTGTGTCCATCTCAAACCTTGGCCTCTCTCTCCACACTAACAGATTATCCTCCAGGATGGCAATATGTGGGAAGGATTGTTTTCACACACTCCTGTTGTGCCACTTGTCTGTCTCCCACAAGTTTTGCCATGTTGTGAGCACAGTTTCCCTGATTACCTGTGGCATTCCCATCTCAGCCAGGAGCACTGATTTCATCTGAAACGTCAGTGTGCTTTTCATCCTCCGTAAACTGACAACTAAAAAAGTCAGCAGTGCCTAGCCAAGCCATTTGCAGATGGATGGGACAAGCAAAAGGGTGGTGTGGTCAAGGAAAATAAAGAGCATAAAGCCAGACTTATTGGAAAAGGCAGTTTTAAACAAGTGAACATTGATTAGGATTACCTTGACCATGAAAAAAGGGGATAAAAATACCTATTTCAATACAGGTTGTACACCATTTGATAGCCCTATTATCCCTTGCTAAGTTTATTCTGGTGGAGGAACTAAGTAGCTTTAGTTTCCCACTATGTTAAAAAATGCTGGGAATGTGCAATGGGATCTCACAGTCAGGATCTCACAGGCACAGGGAAGCCTGATCTCCTCCAAATTCTCAGACTTCAAATAGTCAATACTCCTTTAGTCCATACATTGGATGTCTTTTCCAACCTTAATGACTCTAGAATTCCATGGTTTCTTGGTCTAAGAAGATGCATAGGACCTAGACAAAGCCCCCTGAAGTCAGAATGGGAATTTTTCCCAGTTGTCCTTTGGGGGCTTGAGAGAAGGTCTCCAGAGTTTTTACCAGAGTCTATCTGCCAAAGTGCCATAAAAACAGATGGAAAGTATGTAAAAGAAAGGACCTCTGAATATTTGAAATTACTTCACAACCAAAAATTTCCCTGAATGTGTTTTCATAGTGATTTTAATATTGCACCTTTTTGAGTTCACTTCTTTTCCCTAAGGAAGACAGTTTTCGTGTAGGATGAAAAGAAAAGTACATGTTTGTGACCTGAGTCTGACATCCTATCTTCTAAATTTATGAGCTGTTGATCAAAGCTATTTTACGAGGGGAAATACACACAGATATTTTCACTGACATTTTTATTTACATATTCTTAGGCTGATTCTTCAGGAAGTCTTGTAGACATTGTGCGGAAGCTCCTTCTGAGAGACATTAGCATTCCAAAGACAGGAAGAGTATTCACGACTTCAGAGTATATATAACAATATAATAACAGCAACAAATGACCTTAGTGTGTCTTAGGTAAACCTTCAGTTTCAGATAGTTAACAGTCATTTGATCAATACTTTGCAAATAAGATGATCTTTTGCAGGCCTACAAACCTCTGAACAACGTGAGATTGATTATGGACTCCTCCTTGAGATGACAGTCTAAACATGCCAGTATTTGAATAATTCATATAATCCAGTTAATGGCATTCATAACAACTACCTTCGGGACTAAAATAATGACTTAATAATAAGAAGGAACAGACTAAGCAAGTTTCTAGTCTGTCTAATTATGTAAACTCTCTGAGGCACAAATTGAAAGTTCTCAACAAAAGCCAAATGAAGTAGGTGCTTTTTGATAATTCTCATAACATATGTTCCCCCACATTAGCATTACGCGGGCCAAACAATCCTTGTATTTATATTTTCCATACAAGTAGGGCTTAACCTATATTCTGATCTCTTCACAGAGAGGCAAATTAAATTAGTGGGCCAATTTGAATCTCTGATTGTGCTTGCCTAATTTGAAGCATGTACGTAAATAAATCTTATTGGAGGTGGCAAAGGTGATGATGAGTTGCTTTTAGAGGGTTGGCTGAGGTGCAGGTGAGTACAGGGAAGTCCTGAGAGGTGTTTGTTGTTACCCTGAGGTGTGGTAGAGTGGAAAAAACAGGGAGGATGAGTTTGCAGAGGAATTAATAGCCAGATTATGAAGACACTTTGCTGGACCTGTGTTCACATAAGTGAAACAAAATGGGTTGGGATCAGGAATAACTTCAGTATTTAATGGTCTGTCCTCAAGTTACAATCACACAATCAGGCAGGGAATTATTATTTGCAAAGTGACCTGTAGCAAATGTTAGTTCTGCTAGGCTATTATAAGAGAACAATTTGTACTATAATGCGAATATTTTAAGCTAAAACCTGCTGGTTTTCTGCACGTGGCAGACCTCCTTCCAGCGTGTCAGCAGCAGCCGTGGTGCTGCCGCGGATAAATCCCTGCTCTGGGTGCTGCTTAAAACACACATCACTGCCACTCTGCTGACTGCATTAATGCCCTCAGCTAAATCCAGAGGAGCTCTGCTGACAGTGCTGATTAGGAGAGTATCAAAAAGCCACAGACAGGCAAGATAGATGAGCACCTTGTGTGCAGGTGCCAGCAAGGCTTTGCGGCGGGGAAGTTAATAGGGACTGACCCGCTGTGACCTTTCTGCTCCTCATCTCGAGCCCAGCCCTGCAGCTCCTCACTCCTGGTGTGGCATCAGGGTGAAACAGAACTGTTTGTCCTGCTCAGGGGCTTTACAGCTTGGAGATTGAAAGGGGAAGCACGGGAGGGAGCTTTCAGATTCACTGAATTTCCCAGTATTGAGGGAATTGTGTCAGGTTGTTCCTTTCACGGGTTTATTAAAAACATTTCCATTGGCAAGAATCTGTATTTTTCATCAAAAAAATGTTTCTCTGGGTGCTTTCTATCTAGCTTTGTCAGAATTATGACTTTAAAAAAAAAAAAAAAAAGAAAAGAGACAAAAAAATTAAATTTCAATCCTTCAAAAACTCATGAGATCGGCAGGGAAGGGTTGCTGTAATAAATCTTTTAATGCCAGTATAACCTTGATCTCTTATTCAACCCCATTTTTATATGAGTAAAGGTGAGTAGCAGTAAAAATATATTTACCTTGTGCTAGAAAAGATGAAGAATTATTTATGACAATGCTATTCTGTCTCATAACTGAAACAGGTAAACACCTTAGTTCTCCATAAAATGCATTTGTGTTTACAAATATAAAACTACATTTAAGGTCTCAAAGACCCAAGGTTTCATGTAGGCTTTAATTTGCGCATTTCTGGAGAGCTTGCTCTTAAGGAATGCTTCAGACAAAGCTGCTCTATATGAAATGTGAGTGGTGTTACTGCTAAGAGTGAGATAACAAATGAGGGAGCATGGTTATGGGTTCTGTCCGGGAGCATCACATAGGGTGTTCTTCCTAAAGTCACTCTGTCTTCTCATCCCTCTTCTCCTCTCCTGCATGGCATAATGTAGATAAGACAGATGCAGCTGTGTGCTTTTTATCTTTTTTGTCAAGTATATAGCTTCTGCAAACTGAATATACCGATATTTGATCACAAATTTTAGGAGGAAGACGAACACCTTCCACTGGTGCTCTCCCTAATCCCTGCTGTTCTGTGACATTCACATATTATAATTTTGAATTTAGTGGGATTTTTTTTTTTCTTTCCTGTGGTTCTAAGGTTTGTAAAGCATGCTGAGAAGTTACTTATGGTCTTTGTTTTGTGGAGCCCTCTGGACCGATTACGGAAAAACAGCTCCTACATGAACTCACAGCTACCAGTAGGGCTGCACACACACCATTGCAGATTTGCAGGACTGGTTCTGAATTTTCATTGAAAATGGTGCTCTGTACAATCGACAGGAGCTCACAAAATTACCTTGCTCATATTGCCCCTTTCTCTTGGGGAAAGAGTCGGTTTTGTTTGCTTTATTTCCTTTCCAATATGGATTTTTTCAGGTTCCAGTAAAATCTAGATTGGATATGTCCTCATCGGTGTAGACAATTGAATTATTTAACATCCCCAAACAGATTTGAGTGAGTCACTGCAGTCAAAGGCATTAGTGAAAATTGTTTAATAGATAATTACTCCTAGAGGATCAGTGCTGAGAGCAGTAAACACAGCACGCTGGCTACTTCTTCCCCTCCTGTGGAGAGAGGCCGTGACTCTGTAACCAGCTGTGAGCATCAAAGTGGTCTGTCTAATCGTGGAGTTGGGAGGACTGTGGTGGTTGAAAAGAATAAGATTAGAAGAAATTGCAGGGACTTCTTAAATTAATGGAGTTGATTTTATTCCCCAGCTCTTGGGCATACACTGCAGCAGAGGGTATATGCCTTAAGTGATTTTATTTGATTTGTTTTGTCTACATGGATGAATGCAGCCTGCAGCTGTGTACCCAGCAGGGACTCTGGGGTGTTGTATCTTGTCCCTGTCTCTTAACTCACATACCTTGAGCTGACTCCGTGCCTGTGCTCCCCTTGGGATTTTCTCAATACCAGCACAGTGACTTTGCAGCATCCACCCTATGTGACCATATAATCCAGTTCTTGTCGTGTCAGATTTAAATAAATGGATATCAGATTATTTGTTTTATTTTACATGCAGTTTTACCTGAGTAATTCAGTGTTCACCATTCATTCTAGTCCCAGAAAACTTTCTGATTGACATGCAAAGCCCATTTGAGCAGATTCCATAACCTCCAGGTGTGAAACAGCACCTTATCCGAGTTTCACAAAGTTCTTCATGCCAGTAGGGCACTGGGTGTCCCCGGATTGCAGCCAAATCCCTGGTATATGACGGGTGAGTTAATTCCCATGGAAGTTTCTGGATGCAGGAGACCCCTCTGAGCTGGTGCTGAATGTGGGTCCTTGAGCAGAGGTCGAGTGTTAAGTCTGAATCCATTGCTCTCAAATTTAAATAGGGATGGTAAAACTGATCACTTTCTTTTTCTTTCTCTTTCTTTCTTTCTTTCTCTCTCTCTCTTTCTTTCCTTTTCTCTTTCTCTTTCACTCTTTCTTTCTCTTTCTTTCTTTCTCTCTTTCTCTCTTTTTCTTTCTTTCTTTCTTTCTCTCTTTCTCTTTCTTTCTCTCTTTCTCTCTTTCTCCTTTCTTTCTTTCTCTCTCTCTTTCTTTCTCTCTTTCTTTCTTTCTTTAAATTCTTCAAATGTCTATGCAAGTATCTTCTTACAAGATGTTTATTGTGCCTTACAACTTAAATTACTGGGGTAAATCCCTCAAAATACTATAGATCTTCTATCATCCTTGATTTTTTCCAGTTCATCTAGGTAATGACAAGGGATCCTTAATAAGCCATTACCTTTTTTAAAAAAGATATGTTATTCCCTTGTTCTTATCCTGGTGACTTTCACTTCTTTGTTTCTTCTAAAACATGAGCATCCACGTAAATAAAATATATAACTTTCTGTCCTAGATCTGAATCCACAAAGCAGAGCTTCCTGAGCTGTTTTTCCTCACAATTGCCACAGAACAACACATTTGAAAAACTTTTCAGTGCTAAAAGATGTAGTTCACATTTCTTCACAGCTTCTTGCTGAAGTATATTAAATATGAAAGATTTCACCACCTGCTTCACTATAGTCATTGCTACAGTTGTAATATTTTCAATTTTTGCTAAGGTCTAAATTGAAAAGTTTAAAACACATAAAAGAACCCAAAGGCAAAAAGGGAAAATTAATTCCTGGGGTATCCATATGCACAGAAAAGAGCTACCACAAACGTGAAGTTAGCCCAGGAGCAATTTCTATATAAGCAAGCCACAGGGATATGAAAGTATTTTTTTCCCCACTTCATTGGGATTTTCATGCAGATATTGACAGGATATGTAGACCCAACTGTAAAACAAGGCATCCTGGGTTTATTCCTTGTGTTGTATCAAGTCCAATACTGCTTAGAGATAAAGCTCAGTTTGTGACTCAGAGGATGGGTGCTGATCAAGAAATCTCCTAAAAGGAGAGATTCTGCAAATAGGAACAGGACATCAGTGGTTAAAGCCATGGTTTCACTAGAAATTATTCTCTGTGAGTAAACAGGGGGCAAAAAATCCCCATACATTCTCACCCAGAAAAACCTCCCCAAGATTACTATCTGGAAAAAGAAAAATTGGGAATTAAGCTGAAAAAATATTAGTTAAATGCATCACTGGATCAAAGAAAATGTATTTGATGTTGCATTATACCTTCCTTTTCCCATGCAGTGAAATGTGAAGATGCTACCAGTCAGCAAACAATCAATGTCTGGTTTCTATTCCAATGTGCTTTCTAATTTGCTTTTGCAGATGGTATTCACTTCATTATTAGCAATTTTGTAAATACAGAGAAAATTGGTTTACTTGCCTGTTAATTAATATTCTGAAATTCCATATAGAGAATGAAATACACATAAGAGAATTGCAGAAATCTTTAACTGGATACTATTCCATGTTTACTACATTTTTAATGTAGTTGTGGGACTGATAGTAGTCTCTGGAGCTGTCCTCTTACAAATATATTTATTTTGTTTTGCTTTCTCCTCTGGGAATTGAGGAAAGGTTTTCCAAGACTCGAAAAAGGCATGAATCTCTCCTAATTTATACCTGTCTAAATTCATGGTGTGAGTCCATTCTCCCCACTGGAATTGCAAATGTTCTTGAACTTTCCTGGTGTATGTGGGAAAGATCCTGTAAAAAAATCTGGTGTTTTATAGGAGGCTTCTCCTCTCTCAATGGGTCTAAACCTCAAAAACACACATTGCTAATCTGAAGGTGTGTGTGTGTTAATTAATTTCTTACAGGGAGAGCTATTTTAAAACTACACTGAAAGCCAACTATTTCAGAAAAGTAGCAGAGAAATAGCTAGACTCACTCAAAAAAATCCCTTAAAAACCATAAAATTCTATCCTTCTCCAGTTTCCTATGGTTTAGACAGAGAGATCTTGAAACACTGAAGTCTGATCATCTTAAAATACTGGAGTCTGATCATCCTTAATAGAGGTTATATGATATTACCAAGGAGGAGAAAGTCTTCAGACAACACTGTAAAGAATAAAGCAATTAAGGTGTTTGGGCAGCAGATCTGCCTCTGAGTCCTCTCATACCCGTGCTGGGACTGCCATTCCAAACAGTGGGAATTGCACTGGGTCAGCTCCAGCGACTGGGGAGCAGAGATAAGACTCATTTGGAGGAGACAAGTGCTAATGCAGCGCGGTGTATTATTTACCTTGTCCCAGCTGTTTGCTCTCTAGTATTTCCATTCATCTCTTTTTACTGCACATCTGCCTGCACCTTCCTACAACTCTCACAGTGTGACAGCTCTTTGTTAAGCTTCATTTGGTGCAGAACTTGCAGATTTCAGCCGGGAGGGTGGGAGTGCAGCTGCCACAGGCTGCCTCGTGATTGCCTCCGTCGCGAGGACAGGTCTGACAGTGCCAGCACTATTGGGTTTGAACATCACATTCTGAATTGTCAGAGAACACAGCTGGCTTTCCCATGTCATAGATGAATAAAGGAAGCAGAATTAAGGTTGTTGGAATAATGCTGAATTTTTTCACTCTGAACATCTTCATTGTGTGCTTCAAGGAGTTGCGTTCAGCTCAGACAAGCACACAGGGAATGTTCATATCCACTGATTGATATTTTGCTATTGAATGTTTTAGGATTAGCATTTCAGCCTTGATCTTCTAGATGTATGAATTTTCAGTGAGAATCAAGAAAAAAATCTTATTTCTTTGCTTTCAGAACTTCCCTGTATTTTTACTTTCACAAAGAAGTTTTACTCGAAGCTGACGTAGGATCTTTTTTATGGTGTTTCAAACTGTTTTCTAACAAACCAGAAGATTTAGCCTTTGGTAAATTATCACTCTGTTTCATTTCCCTTTCAAGCAGGAAATATGTAGGAGGAATCCTATATGTCAAAATTAAGCTATATCTCAGTAATATTCTGTATATCCATAATATATGTGTATATGTGTGTACACATACACATAAAATAAACATGGTACAGGCTTTTGGTTCAATTTTTTTTCATCCACTATATGCATTTCCTCATGAAATTCATGAAAGATGAAAGGAATTAACACAGGTGTAAAAGCAGTAGTTTGAGTGCAACAGCTATGCTTTCTCCTGTCATTTAAAAAAGGAAAAAAAAAAAAGGAATATAAGGAATCAAGGGTCAGAGTTGTGTCCCTCAGAGTAACGGTGTGCTGTTATTTCAGATAAACCTGCAGAAGAAGATGCGGGTCACTGGAGTTATAACCCAAGGTGCCAAGAGGATTGGAAGTCCAGAATATGTGAAATCTTATAAAATTGCATACAGCAATGATGGGAAGTCGTGGACAATGTACAAAGTAAAAGGCACAAAGGAAGATATGGTAAGATTAAGCCATGTGTATCTGAATACATCTTATGTTTTAGCTGCCTTCAGAAGCATGAGTTGTCCCTGGTAGACAAGCCTAATTGCCTGGCAGTATGATATAAGTTTCGTTGCTATTATTTTTCTCTGGGGAAAAAAAAAAAAATCAACAAATTTGCATTTTCTGTCTGCTAAGAATTTCTTATACTTTAATTGATGGTTGCATAAATACTATTTCCCCAAGCTAGAATAATCCTGTTTATTACACTTAACTGATTTTCATATTAATTAGTTTACCAGGAATTACTCATTACTCTGTTTTCATTTTGGTGTTATTACATTGGCAGATTAGCGTTAACCCTTGAAAACTTAGAGCCCATTCATCAATGCTAATCTCTGTGCTGCACAAACATTATCATCCAGTGGGGTGCATGTGTGTACAGTTTGTAGTTACCACTTATTTTTGATGCAGTTGAGCATACAAAGCAGCAAAAAAACCCTTTACTGTGTTTGTTTACATAAAACTAAGGCACTGTGCAGCATTAGACATAGTTTCTCTGTCAGGAAATTAAAATGCTGTGTGAGGAGGTGCTTAATGAGAGGGGAAAACACAGGACAAGGATATCTGGTTAGAGTGAGGAGTGAATAGAAGAATGCTGATGGGTTTAATTCATGCCCCTCTGTGAGCAATGGGAGAGTTACAGTGCACTTCAGTGGGAGCTGGGTCGGGCTCTTGAACTAGAGCGAAAAAAATAAATGCCAATCAGCATAAATAATTGCAGGCTAAATTGAATTGGGACTATTTTATACACTTATCAAGAAGAGAAGGCATAATTTAGTTGCATTAGTAGCTTCAGTTTCTGGAAGTGACAAGGCAGAGACCTTGGTTCTGCCCAGGTGGCAAACTCACCATGACGGGACCCAAGCCCAGGACGTTTTGCTGAAAAACTTGTGTCGGGCACTGGAAGTGCTATTTGGGGAAAGCCTTGCAGGGACAGTCAGAACCACGCAGATGCTTCCGAGGCGTGGAAACTGGCTGGAGCTCCAGCCATCCTGCTGGCACGTTTCGGTGACAATGCTGTTTCCTCGCAGGTGTTCCGCGGGAACGTGGACAACAACACCCCGTACGCCAACTCCTTCACGCCGCCCATCAAGTCCCAGTACATCCGGCTGTACCCCCAGGTGTGCAGGAGGCACTGCACCCTCAGGATGGAGCTGCTTGGCTGCGAGCTGACAGGTGGGGGTCTCTGCCATCGCCACCCCTCCACGCCGCCGAGCGGGTCTCAGCCGCCCGCGCTCTGTCCCCGGGGAGGTGCGGCTGGCCGGCCTGAGCTTATCCAGTGACTTGCACCTTTTCATCTGAGTTGTAAAATCAGCAACACTCGGCTGAGCGAAGGGACAATGGTCACTTGCAGTGGGACAGGAATTGTGGTAATGTAGTGTGGTATCAACCTAATAACGCTTCGCAATTTTTTTCTGTGCTCGCTGGTCCCCAGTTGGTCATCCTAAAAAGTGTCATTTAGCAGTTTTGAAAGGTATTGATGGCTATCAGGACTTGTAAAGTACCCCACTGAGCAGACCACAAGGCAGGGAGCCTAAACTAAGGGCTAAAAATGGTTCCTGAGCCCCAGAGCTGCCTGTGCAGTGGAGCCACGGCAGCAGCAGGCATCGAACCTGATTTGGGCAATTCCTCCTGGCTCTGGGTGACACCACCCCTCTGCTGGGTGACACCCCCCCTGTGCTGTGTGACACCCTCAGAGGGACAAGCCTGCTTCCACTGCCGTCAAGGACCACTCCAATGAGACACAATGTGGTTGGGCTGCTTTAATCAAGATTTCTGATGGGATTTGTTTTGAGGGTTTAGCAGAAGCAGGATGTAAGAAGCGTCTCGTGGCAAAAAGTAAATGAACAAGTGGAGCCCATATAAACCCTCCCAAGATTCGTATAACAGCTCTGAAATGTAAAGCCTGACCTCTAGCCACCTTCTGCAAGAACTGTGTTCCCTTACAAATTCAGTAAAGCATGTAAATTTCTTTATCTTTTTCAAGACATAAACCTTTTACTGGTGGGAGCACTCCACTGAATTCGTTTAAGAGTGATTTTTATGTAGCTGCCTGTTTACTGTGCAAACAATAGTCATCCAGTTCACGAATGATACATCAAAACAGCTGGAGTTAAATAATTCTCAGTTCTCTAGCGACATCAAAACCAGATTCAGAAATGAAAAGTTAATGCATTAATCTCAGTGCAGCCCTTTTCCAATATAGATAGGTTTAAGAGTAAATAGAAATTTCTGTCTAGCTGCTTTGGTCTATTAGATTTACTTTTTTTTTATGTCTTCCATTTCTGGAACCACAATTTAGAGTAAGTCCTTGCCAGAATGACTAGCAATTGTTTTGCTCAAAGAACTGTGAAAGCTAGTGAAGTGAATTCATTTCAGTGGTCTCCTAACTGTTTCAAGGTCATCAGTTCTTAAAACTGTGGACAGCCAAGGCTCAGCAGAACAATTTCAACCTTACAGAAAGAAGAGTATAATTACGCAGAGTAATTCACTCTTAATTCCAGGTGGTCTGTCTTGAATGGAAAAGCACTTTGAGAAGTCTGTCTTCTCTAGCATGCCCTGGTGCTAGAGAAGAGTCACTGCTGAACGGAGGGAGACTTGCAGATTCAGATCATCACAAAAATTAATTATTTCTTAGGACAAACTTCAGCGAAATGTTCAATGCAATCTGCTTTCATCTCATAAATAGCTTTGCTTACCAGGACCCACAGCCAGATCTTGTTGAAAACCACGATCAATGCTAGTGGAGTCCACCATCAATAAATTAGGCATTAATTTCCATGGCCCTGTGTTCCTGCTGTGCTCATGTTTTGCACATCTCTGTGTCCTCAATTCCCTTCCCTTCACAGAGTATTGATGTGAGGGGAGAAACAGATCACAGCTACTGTTTATTAGAATGCCTTTATTCATTAAGCTGTTGTTAATAGCAGCACCAAGCCGTTGTTTTCAGAAACAGATCACTGTTCACTCCACAGCTTCCCTTACTCCTGGATTCACTCCTGCACTCGAAGTCTGCCTTCGTGCAGGCAGCCCCTGCCATGTGCTGTTGGTAATTGTGTTTGTTGGTGCCTGTGCACCAATTCAGCCAACTCTTGGGGTTTGGAGTTTCTCAGTTCTTGCAGAGGGATGTTGGAACCCCAGAACCTGAACATCCCTTTGAGACTCACTCGCAACACCTTCTGCCTACAAGCACCATTCACACAAAACTCACACACAAGGAGACTTTATAACACCTGCATTTAATACTAAATTCTCCTTTCCTTGTTTGTCCTCAGAACGATCTAATCTGGAAAGGAGTTCTATGTTTATTATATATAGGCCAGGTTGAGCAACCTGGTCTAGTGCAAGGTGTCCCGGCCCACGGCAATGGGGTTGAAACTAGATTTGAAACCAGATGATCTTTAAGATCCCTTTCAATCCAAACCATTCTATGATTTATGAATACAAATAAAAATTTCAAAATCTCTCAATTTTTAGAAATGAAAAAATCACAATATGAATAGAAACAAAATCACCTTTGCCTTCAACTAATTGACCTAGGCTGCTTTTTCCAATACTACACAAATCTTTGTCCAAGAGATGATGCAGACCTTTGCATGTAGATCCTTTTGTGGGTTTGCCTTTGCTGCATTGGATGTTTTATATTTCCTTTGAGGGTTTGAGCTCTCTCGAAAGAAGAGGTAGATGAGGGGCATGGTACAGGATGCAAACTGAAGAGTAAAAGATTGTGCCCCGGGAGAGTCAACAGAGAGTAACCTCTGTGTGGATTCTTCCAGTTTTCAGATTTTAATCCACACTTTCTCATTATTTCCCTACTCCTGTTTCATTGAGCTAGATCAAATAAGAAGGACCTGCACACTCATACCGAGTTAGATTTAAACACACAGAGGTATCAGGTATCGTTTATCACAGATGGAGGTATCCAAAGCATCTCAAACATTCCAGCCTAAGATGCTCCACTGGGTGTAGCCTAAGCATGTCTGCATCAGCTGTCACTGACTCTAACAGATTGTGAAAATGGAGATGGAAATTGAATCCTTTCACAGGGACATGGCAAAGGAAATTTAAAGATCCAGTGCATTGAAGAGGAGATGTTCCAGGGAGACATAAGCACTATCATAAACACACATCTAGGAGGGGTGACTGTCTGCAAACACAAAGTTCTGTGCTGGTTTGGTGACCCTGCCCTTCGTGCTGTAGGTTATGGCTCAGTCATCCAAATAGGCACAGATCTTCTGTCACAAGAAGCAGGGAGCTGCTGCTCTCTGTGGCACAGCACCAAGACATGGTCCTGCCACCCATGTGCATCACGTTTGCCTTTTCTGATTCTAATTGTTCTTCTCACTTTCTCCTGCTCCCTTCAACAACTGCCTTCCCACTCCCTTTGGGGCCACGGAGAAGGCAGGCGAGTGTAAAATCCCATTAATTCATGCACGCATGCACAGGCAGACACAGCTGTTGTTTCATAAATCAATAATAATACTCAGGAAAGATAGAACTATTTTTGATGGATTGGACCAGCACTGAATCACAGCTTTGACAGCCCATGTTTTTGTGTCAGGAGCCTCCTTCAGATTCCTCAGGTGAAACATTCCTGCTGACAGTCCTTGTGATCCTGGAGTGATACTTCAGAATTTAATAATAAGCCAAGTCCTTCTCTCAAGCAACAGATTAGTCTCTCTCATTTGTACTATCAATTGCTCCCTCCCACTCCCAGAAAAATTGTTTTGTTGTGTTTTTGAACTAGGCAGTCCATTCTACAGACAAGGCTTTGGAATTTTCATTTGTGCACTGAGAATTAGTTCTGAAAGACTGCGGTTTTTTGAAAAGTTAATTCTGTTTTGTCTTGGTTTTTCATTTGCTGTTTGAGGTTTTAATTCAATATGAAACATGTCAATATTCAAATTTTAAATACAGGAGATACAATTATTATTACTATTATTGTTAGTATTATTATGTGTGCCTGGTAATGCACATTTGCTCCTGCTGTTAGCCCCCCCACAAAGGGCCTGTTGTCTTACCTTCCTGAGTGAATCTCTAACAATTCCACTTAATTCTGTGTATTAAACCTATGGGAGAAACAGAATTTAGAATCTGACAAAAAGGTCTTTGCTTGTAATACCAAAGAAACTAAAAAAAAGAATCAGTTCTTTAAACATGGGTGAACATACTGTGAGGGAAATAGACTTTTAAGGCAAAGACAACCAGCTTTGATATCTGGCTCAAATAAAGTGCAAAACAAGCTAAAAACTTTGAAGGTGTCCTGAGTGGTCAGGCAGTGCTCTGGCTCTACCAGGGGTCATTAGCTGGGCAGGGTCATGGTCTCAGCAGGAATCCCTTCACGACCCTGCCCCTGTGCTTGAAAAGATGCAGTGGGTGACCCGTCAGATGCCTGCCTGATAGGGCCCACCTCGGTGTCAGGGACCTGTCAGGTGGAACACTTCTGTCTTCCCAAGGAGGCATAAAGTCCAGGTTCTGTGCACCCACAGTGAGGATGCACTCCTTGCAAAACTGCCTTGGATCCTGGGCACACTCAACGTGTGTTAAAACACTGTTGGCAATTCAGCTGAGTCAAGTCAGCAGCTGGGTAGGTTCCCTGAATTTGTGAATTGAAAACCTTGGAACAGCTGCACATTTGCAGGTTTTGATTGCCAGGACAGGATGAAAATGAGAAAGAGTTTCTTTTTTTTATGTTCCCATCTCTATCTTTTCCATCTTTCACCTTTCCTCAGCTGTCAAGCATCACTCCACCCACCCAGCCATACATCCACCTTTCCTGTCCTCTCAGCAGCCCTCTCTGTCTCAGCCACTTGACTTGCCTTTCTTTTTCTAATTTTTTTGTTTAAATATAAAACCCTGCAGGTCATCTGCCTTCCTTGGTTTCCAGTAGTGTTGTTTCAGTGCTGCTGTTGGAGGCTGTCTCTCCTATTTCAGCTTGTTTGTTCCACCTTCTGCATCCCAATGTACCTTCCATGTTCCCAGCACACAATAACAAGGCAGAAGAACATAGAGTCTCTTATCAATTTTTATTTTCATCTCTTGTCATGCAGAACAGAGAAAGGAGAAGCCCAAGATCTATCTTTGCTACAGTCAAAATAACTCAGTGGTGGGGGATGTCCACAAACAAATAAGCCATTAACTATTGACTTCTCCTAAGTGATAATCTCCTACTGTTCTCCCTCCTTCACAATTGTTTTTCTGTGGTCTCCCCCTCCTTCAGTGGGGTTTTGGGCTTTCTAGATTTTTAGCTAGATGTCAAGTAATTCAAAAGTGTAAAAGAGCTCAGTGCTTGTTAATATTTTACTTCAGCAGTGGCTTTAAGAAAAATTAATATTTCCTCAGTAAGCGAACACATGGCTGATGTGAGGTGGCATAAAAGCATAAGAAAAATTCATCTGAACAGGGCAAACAATAGCAAGCTGCTGGACAGGAAAATAAAAATAAGATAAGCACAGACAAAAGTCATCTTTTCATTTTGTTTGCCTTCATAAATTTATGCCGGGATAAAATATGTTGAATCCTCTATCTTGATTTTGACTCACCCAAGCAATTGTTGAAATAAAGTGCCTTGAATTGACTGTTTTTCATTTATTCATTTTAGAGGTCTGTCAACAATAGTCTTGATTAAAGCCTTTTCTTCAAGGATTGGAGGTTTTCTTTGCCATAACAGAAAACCTAAACCCCTAACAAAGACAAGCAGGCGGTGCCACTGATCTCACCTTGCTGTTCCAGGTTGCTCTGAGCCCCTGGGGATGAAATCAGGACACATTCAGGACTTCCAGATCACTGCCTCCAGCGTTTTCCGCACGCTCAACATGGACATGTTCGCCTGGGAGCCCAGGAAAGCCCGGCTGGACAAGCAGGGCAAAGTGAATGCCTGGACCTCTGGCCACAATGACCAGTCACAGTGGCTGCAGGTAAAGTTTCGTGTGCATTTTCACAGATGTTTGTCTTCTTTGTGTTTCAGACACGGGGATGGTTCTCTGCTTTAGTTTTGTATTCATATTCTTCAGTTTCTGAGTGTGACCATCCTAACTCTGCCACACGTGGATGATGAAGCTCTGAAAGCTCAAGAGATCTTCATGTCTTTGTTGCCACAGTTGCAGAAAACCCTGCCTGGGGATGCCTCCATTAGCCCCAATTTTCCTTTGTTAATGAACTACAATGGTAGTTGCAGATCTGTTTCAATGAATTCTCACTCTTCTGTTGAGAGAGATGAGTTTATTTTCCTCCCTTCTGTCCTTCCAAAGCTCCCTGGAAAAGCATATTTACATTCAGCTTTGTGTACCCTAGCAAATCCCACTCGTAGAAATTATCTTGGTCTAATTGAGGCTGCTCAAAATTACCTTCCAACATGACTCTTGGAGCCAGCAAGACTGATTCAGCACCTGAATCCATTATAAACCTGTGCACAGGGGTTGTTTGCAGTCCAGGAGGGATTTATACAAGTCACTAATGTGAAGGATTGCAATAAATCACCGGTGTGGAAGCCTATTTGACCAGTCACTGACACATTTACATTTTTTGAACTGTTGAAAATAGCAGTCTTTTCAGCCAGCTGCCAGTTTGCAGTGCAGTTCTCAGTGGGAAGCCTCAATAGCTCCAGACATGGCTACTAACCCCCTGCAATCTCTTCACATATAAATTATGACATATTAGTCTTTTTGCCTACAGTTGCTAAGCAAGTTAGGAATATGATTACAGGTTTTTTTCTCCCAAGTTTACACACTTTCTGAAAAGGCAGGAGCAATTGCTCTATTTAACTTTGGAATTTGCTAAAATTTTTTTAGAGCAGCTTGTTGGAACAGCAGTTAGTAACTTCTGGGGAGGATGAAAATTTTATTGCTGTGTTTTATGGTGGGGAAGCAGATGAAACTCTTTCTCCACACGAAAGAAAGGTAGTTGTATCATACTTTAGCCCCATCAGTGAAACCAAGTGTGTGCAGAGACTCCACAGAAATTTCCTGTTGGGTGTTCTTGCTCCTGTGGATGACAGTGGATTTTTAATTAACTACAGATGGCAAGGGGCTGCATAGTTAATCCTTATATTCTAAAACTTTTCATGCTGTTGTAAGTCTTGCTATATTTGAATTTATGTGAACCTGCAAATTTAATCTGACCACTTGCACAGTCTCTGCAAGTCCTTGAACTATCAGGAATAGATTTTTATTGTCTGGTCAAAAAGAAAGTTGTGAAGAAATACTCATCTCTTAGTTTGTCATATGGCCATGTATTGAGTTCAGAAATTTCATGGGAATATGAACATTGTACCTTTTCCTGAAAATCATTATATCATACATAATGATATTTCTTCAAAAGAGGATTCTAACATTTCATGTTTGGAAAAAAGAAAAAAAAAAAAGAACACAAAACCGAAAACCAAGAGGCATTAAATCCACTTTTTTTTTTTTTTCAGTGCTTAAGGTAGTCATTAGCTTCTGCTGTAGTCTGGTTATTCTGAATTCAGGCCGTGAGTTGAGATGGTCTCACATTCTCCAAGTGTAGGTAATGAATGTGTAACAGAGACATGTCCAACATCTGAATTCATCTGTTCATTTTTGTTCTCTCTGCTGGTAGTTCTCTGGCTTTTTGTGGGTTTTTCTTTTCCTTAAAACACAGAGTATTGCATCGTAGCCTTATAACACACTGAATAAGTTATCGTCATGCTGCTTTCACAGAGTTTGGTCAAAACACATTTGTAAGAAAAAGCATGTGAAAGCAAATTTCTGTATGCCCTATTCCCTCAGCCACTCCACAAGGAATTAGGCCCATAGTGATTCCCTGGTATCCTGAAATGGGCTTAAAGTGAGACATTTAACCCAGATTTCTGGATTTTGCTAAAGCAGCTGGCCTACCAATATGATATTTACCATGTTAACTTTCCATGCCTTTTACATGGTCTTCACATGCCTTTCTTGGTTTATCTTTTCTAATTTCCACGGGAAAGCCTATAAGATTGGGTAAAAGCCTGCTGTTTGCTTTTAAGGATTATTCTTGTGGTATGTGGATGACTTGAAACAGACTTGTTCTGACTAACTTGTTTTGGGGTATCCTTGTTCAAACACAATTGCTATCAGCTGTTCCTCGGTTTAAAAGTTGGTGTGCTGACATACATCTCAGAGCACCTGCTGTGATAATGGTTGCTGAGAGCTGATGTTTGCATCGTGCATCAAATGCTGCTTGCACTTTCAGACGAACCCTAGAGATAAATTCTTCTCCGTCAGGAGCTGGGGTGGTTTTACTCGGTTTTTCTTCAAAAAGGATAACTCTGAATATTCTGTGTATTCTAAAATACAGCTATTAACAATGAGGCCATTTGTTTTAAAGGGTTTTGAATTGCTGCCTCCATAATTTAGCTCCAGAGGCAGGAATATGAACTATTTTGTGTCTTCATGCGCAGACTGTGCATTTTCAGGTGCAACAAGAATAGTCCCCTTATTTGTGCTGCAGTTGTTGAAAATCTCGTGATCTAGACTCTGCAAGATCCAGATTCCACAAACAACAATCATTTGCACCAAACAACTTCATTAGTGATGAAAAAATGTATTTTTTTGGCATGGAGGGGGAGTTAAATAGAAAAGATGACCAAAATCGCACTTTTCTAGCTCAGTCGTAACCTGGGGCTGAATTCTCCCGAGCTCTTCCTCAAAGACACCCTTGTCATTCCTTTAAAGAGGATGCTGAAAATTTCTGGAGTGCTTAGACTCATTCTGGATACAATCCTGGGTTGCTTTTCCACTTGGTCGCCCCACTTCCTGTTTCTTCCGTTATTTGACAATAAAGGATGTGATAGAGAATTTCCTGCCTTGTGCCCAAAATGAAGCTGTACAGAATATTGAAGACAAGTGCTACTGATCTTTCAGATGCTTGGAGAATGCTCTTGTAAATAGATTTTCTCTGTTCCATAACTCATTTTCCTAGCTGAGGCTATGATTCCAGAAAATTAACATTTTCCTTGAAATCCATGCCCGCTCTACCACTAATTTTCTGCTGTTATAAATTGTGAAATCAGAGCAGCAGCTTAAACTCCCTTTTCTTTATTTACTCTTGGTTAAATCCTGGCATCTCACTTCATTTGGTGTCTCCAAATTGCAGGAGCTTTCTCCTCCCCTCTCAAGCATCTCCTTTGCATGAATTGTTTTGTGTGTTATCCTAGTCCTAACTCTGTAATCATACAAGGGTATTGGCAGTATTTTATCTTAAAACTGGTAATGTGTTGGGTTTTTTGAAGGCAGCAGAAATGTCATATTATGTTTCTCCTGCTGATTGTGTGTGATGAAACCAGCTAAGCACTATTAGAGTGCTGATAAACAGATTGTTGGGAGATTGGAAAAGGAACTGTGATACCTACACATTTTAAAAACGTGGTCATTGCCAGTAGTATAAAACATTTGGATTGGGTGTTTTCCTGCCAAAGTAATCTCCAGCATTAGACAATATTACTCAGATTTTTTTATCAACACCATTAAAAAACTATTGTCTCAGTGCTGCAATCAAATTATTCTTTCAGTTTAGCACATAACCATCTTTTTCACATCAAAATGTCTCTTGTTTGAAAACAAAGGCAAAACTGTATTCCAAATAATTATCCACTTTTTGTCATACATATACAAAACCCATCTCTATTATGCCATCGTAAGATCTACTTATATTCATTTTCTAGCATTTATTTGCAGTGTTTAAGCTTCAAAGTGATCAAAGAAAAGAGTTGTTGTTTAAAGGCTCAGACAGACCTACCCTTTTGTTATAGAGTACTTTTCAGTACTGGAAATGTGTCTTTACTCTGCCAGCCACAGAGAAAGATGGACAATTTGCTTAAGATATACGATGAACTTTTGGATGAGGAAAGTTATGAGAAAGAGGCTAATCTTTCCCTTTTTTAATATTGGAAGAGAACTTTATTTTTCGTCTCATGTTGGTTAGCTGAGCTTGTTTTAGTGCTGGTGTTCAACTGTCGCTAAAACATAAGGAACACTTTTTCCTCTCTCTCACCTGGCATTTGCTCCTTGTCTTGTCGGTTATTGCACTTGGCTTTTTTTACCCTTTTTAGCTGTATTAATCTGTTTATTTGTAATCAATGCTGCAGAGTCTTTCTAGATAGGAAATTGCTATACTGTAGTGCTTTCTAAATGTTGAAAACAACACACACAGAGAAAATTGTGTGGATTGTTTAATTATCTTCTGACAATTTGTGTCATTAGCAAAGCATATATTAATACCAGTACTGGTTAAAGTAGCGAAATTAGAGATTTATGTCTGGCCACCAGTTTAATTGTTTTAACCCCCACACTCTGGAAGAAAAAACAGAAAATGCTTAACAACATCTTAATTAAATAAGGACTTGAAAGACACAAAATTGGAACAGGATGAAATGTTCGTTTAAGACCAGTCTGCTAATTAACATAATGAGGAAATCGCATGACTTCTGGAAGGGTTGGGCTGCAAAGCTGGGCATCGTGACTGGTCTGGGAAAGGTTGGGTGTTCTGTAGGAGCTGCGATCTGAAATACAACACATCATAAACAGAGGACACCTGTACTTCTCTTCAGCTTCAATAAACCACGGCTGTCACCAACAGGTCAGCAAAGGAACCAGTGTTCTCTGCAGGAACAGCAACAAAAGTGGTCTCTGGTTCTCCAGATGCAAAGCTGGTGCTGTTTTATTCGTCAGAATTTCTCACAGTCCCAAAGCTCTCAGATTTCAGATGGCAAAATGAAACTCGTGCAGAGATCAGGTTCTTTTTGTGCTTAATGTCAGGATACAAACAGACATTTGCAGTCAATATTGATCGTTTTGTCTCTTCAATGCAAAATCATCTCTTTCTTTTCTGGCAGCTGTCACTTCTACTTGAAGGACTTAATTTGGACCCTGAGCTTTGGCACGTCCTTGTTCTCATGCCTACCTCGATGAGTAGCTTTGCAGTGTGATGTTCTGTTCACACAGTCTGGCAGCTCACAGGATGCAGAAACACCTCAAGGCAGCCTGGGAATAAATCATTGGCACAGATCTCCCCCATACTTTGCCAGACACTTGCTATAGATATATTTTCCTGCAGAAAAAGCAGACAGTGGTAGAATCAGGTAGTAATGGACAAAGAGTTCTGAGTGATTTAGTCAAAGACAGAAGGAGATAAAGACTGATACCCACTTTGAATTGCACACTGGTAAATTTACTGACTTTGCACTGCCTAGGTTAGAATGCTAAGCAGGTCACTTTATTCACTTCTTCAATTGCCCATAAACCATAGATTTAATTTTGCAACTAGATGGTCACTATTTGCTTTTAGGATAGTGTGCAGCTCAAGACAACAAGAGGAACAAAAAGCTTTTTTCCTTTCTTTTTTTGCTTTAATTCTCTGTATGTTGCCAATGTGTTTTTAACAGTACTAACAAACATAAAGCTTACAGAAATGCTATTAGGACATCTGTCTTGATTTCCTACTCAGAGTTGTCTTCCAGCAGTACTTGATGGCCATTCCTGAGGTCACACTCTAACTCAGTTTTTTCCTTAAATCATTTCAAATTAAATGCATTATTTACATTAATAATGTTACTAAATTGTGCATTTCAGCATTGCCCTTCCTAAATTGCTTTTGACTTTGCAAAGCTTTCTTCTGCAATTCATTTTATGGAAATGTTTATAGTAGTAATTGAATTTAAGCCTAGAAATTAAATAAGGCAGCATAAAGTCTTGGTTTATTTTGCCTTTTAAAGGCTTTATTTAGGCTATATTCTATCATTTAGGTAGCAGAGTCTGAAGCCTCGGTAGAATCATTGATTTTACTCTGGCAAAGTACAGAGAGATTATTAGAAGGACAGGCAAAGTACAGGAGCACTTTGCTGCAAGTTGTCCAGAAGATAGGCATCAGATAGACACAGCATGATCATATTCTGTGATAAAAATTTGTCTGCTGTCACCTGCGTAGAATCATGGAATCATCAGGGTTGGAACAGACCCTTAAGATCATCAAGTCCAGCCATCAATCTCACCACTGTAACCTCTAAACTATTAAACCATGAACAGGAACAAAGACTCTGTCTGAGCCCTAAATTATCTATGCTTGATTTTACAGCAGAATAATGTTGCACAAAGTCCTACTCTGCTCACTGAATTGTACTCCCTACTCTCTCTGTCAAGCCTTCAGTAAAATCTAAGGGGTTAAATCCGTGCTCCAGAGCCTGTCTTTGAAACGTAGCAAATTCATAATCACTAACAAGAATTACTTGGGAAGTTTCCACAAACAGTGGGATCCTGTACAGTTCTAAAGCACTGCAAGAGAGTACTGTCAGCTCCCTTAGTGACTTGTAGTTTTTCCGTGTGTATCACTCCCCTGCAGATGAAAGTTAAATTGAGTAATGACCCATTTTCTATTACAATAACAGGTTTTGATCTTGCTTTAGAAAATCTGGGAGTGTAAGCAAAAACTGCCTGGTTGTTCTGAATTTTGATGTACACAGGATCTGAGTCTGAAGCACTCTTTTGTGGCTGTGTATTTACAGTGGAAATGTTGCTGTTGCTTGATGCCAATAGCAGCCACTTCTGAAAAAGCAATACATGAAATTTTAATGGAAAGATGTTAGTTTTTCATTGTTTTAAATTCCTGCCTGTTTTACCAAGCCATCATTTCCACTGGCTTGAAATAATGTTCTGTATCTATTTGTGAAACAGAGGTGCATTTTCCTTGCCCTCCCTTAAAATAAGAAAATGGCCACAAAATTGTGTAGGTAGGAATATGTAAAGGAAGGCTCCAAATGTGTTTCTTATTCATGCCCTCTTCTTCCACAGCAGCGTTTCAAAATAGCATCCACTTTTTCCCTTATAAAAGTGTTTGTTGTGTTACCTCTGGATTAGTTTTAGACTTAAGCAGAGTTGGTCACAGTTGTTGCCCTGCAATACTTCGAGTCTTGACAAGAAAAAAGGATGACAAAGAAAACAGAGATGATGGAGAGAAGCAAGGCAACCTTGTCAAGGTCAACCATCTTTAAGTAGCAAAAAACACCTGATGTAAACACAGATGAGACAAAAGAGTGAAAAAATGCAGTGGAAATGCATCTAGAGCTGTTTTCCAAGAAGCTGATGCTTTATTAACTGCAATGTGATCTTTTTACTAGCCTTGCACATATTTTCCCAAATCTTACTTCTTGACTAAGCAAGATACTTAACATTTTCTTCATGTATCTGTCAGGATCTCATGAGTAACATATACAAGGGTCAAGGAAAGCTATTCTTCTCTGAATAAGACTCAATTTTGCATTCTTTTTATCCCACTTTGAAAACACAGTGAAGCTTTATTGTAACATTCTATTTGACTTCAGAACATTTTTGTTCAAAATCTGCTATCCATTTTTGTATTCTGTTTCCTGCATAAAGAACACAGAAACAGATTGATTCCTATCTTGGCAAATGAGGAACAAAGATTGTATCTTTTTTAGCTAAGTAAATAATGAAATTGAGACACAAACATGAAGAAGGAGTGGTGGCAGAGGGACTTTAAATTGATCTAAATTTGAAGGCAACAAACCATCTTGCAGCTTTCTTCAGAGGAGGGGGAAATGTGCTTAACCAGGCTGACATTTGCCTCGCAGTAAGCAGAAAATGAAATAGTCATATCTCAGCATGTTAAAGCATCACATAAAATAGATCTGAACATTTCTCTTGTGGTTTCTGGATCTTAACCTATTCATTGGCTTCATCATGTATTTTTTTCCCTAATAACACCCTGCTCAGTCAGGTGTTGATCCCAGCAGAGTATTTGGGGTTTTTTTGTTTTTGATTTCCATGTTAACTCAGGTGTGCCTCTGCAGCACTGTGCTGTGCAAGACCCTCTCTCCACTCTGCTTAATGACATCCATCCTGCTCCATCCTCAAGCGATGCAAGAGCAGCTTCCCTGTCAGAAAACACAGCATGAAAGAAAAGTCTTAGCAGGGAAAGTGAGAAAGAGACTTTAAAAGGGAAATCACCACAGACACAAAAATACAGCAACTAAACATTTTCACCAATTATCTCGGTCTTGTTCAACAGCACCCTGAGACTTGTATTATAAAGTATCAAAACAGGCTTTCAACAGAATTTCCTGGCTGTGTTTTGGGCTTGTGTCTCTGTGTACATCTACTCATTTACTCAATGGGCAGGATGATAGAAATAGAGGCTTTTTTTTTTTCAGAATGGAGCCATGTTTTTTTTAATGTTATAATTAATTTATGACATTAGGACAGAGCTGAGAAGATACCTGAGCTGACAGGGCTTATACTTACATTTGGTAGTTTTCTCTAAAATAAGCCAGGAAAGAGGTTATTTTAAAGGAATACATGCTTTAAAAGTTAGTCCTTGGGATTACAAGAACTTCCTGCTTAATTATGTGCTATACATAACCCAGCCTTAATTGCTTTTGTTGCTGGAGTGATCTCCTTAGAAGCTTCATGTTTAATTAACTACAAGATATATTAATCCTATTTCAAGCCATCCTTTTTTTCTTGTATAATTAAGCAGAAAAGTATTTTCACCATTAGAAATTAATTCTATATATAGCTGGTGAAAACATCTCTGTGAAGAAACCATAGATCTGTTATTTCCAATGGCAGAAGTAAAAATATTTAGACCCATCTTAATGGGTCATCTTTGTTAGGAGGTAAATGAGTTATAACACACCAAAAATGTTTTCATCTAAGAAGTATTAAGAATAAAAGTATCAGGATATCACTTAAAGACCTCACTGCAGATGGTTAATAACCTCCCTTTGGCAGCATCAGAAATTCAAAGGCTTGATATGATATTTACAAATATTGGAACAGACTCTCCCTGCATGTTGCTTTATCTGAATTTATTTTTCTTGTCATTGAGATGTTCTTTGGTTTGTCTTATTTATACTTTGGCTGCATTGAAGTCAAACCCTGCTGCTATAACACTAGAGAGAAGAAAAGTTGTGGATTTCGTTTTGTGTTTTGCTACCTAATCCTGAGCATCCTCAACTTTCAGAAACCTCAATAGCATGTTGGAGGAGAAGCTAGGATTTGGATATTTTTTTTTAAATTTGAGAGCTACCAGACAGCTTCAGCTGAAGTTGTTTAATGAAATGAAAGAATAAAAGAAAGAGATTTTCTGAGAGGGTTTTTTTGACTCACTAGCTTCCTTGCATGATGATGCTGGGACTATAAACCTCACTGAGGAGCTGAACTTGCAAAGCACAGGTGCCTCAGTAGGGGCCTCAGTGGAGGCAGCAAACGGGTCCAGCACAGAATGGGCCGAGCCCCGGCGCGGGCAGCAGGGCAGGGCGGGATTCTGCCCCTCGGCCCCCTCAGGCGAGACCCTCCCTGCAGAGCTGCCCCAGCCCCGGGCCCGGCACGGGAAGGACGTGGAGCTGCTGGAGCCAGCCCGGAGCAGCACCAGGGTGAGCAGAGGCACGGAGCAGCTCTGCTGGGAGGAGAGGCTGGCACAGCTGGGACGGGAGAAGCCTTGGGGTGACCTCACTGTGGCCTTGCAGGGCCTGAAGGAGCCGCAGGAAAGATGGAGAGAGACTCTTGACAAGGGATGGAGGGACAGGACACAGGGAACGGCTTCAGCTGCCAGAGGGCAGGGATAGATGGGATATTGGGAAGGAATTGTTCCCTGTGAGGGTGGGGAGGCCCTGGCACAGGTTGCCCAGAGAAGCTGTGGCTGCCCCTGGATCCCTGGAAGTGTCCAAGGCCAGGCTGGACGGGGCTTGGAGCAGCCTGGGATAGTGGAAGGTGTCCCTGCCCATGGCAGGGGTGGCACTAGAGGTGCCTTCCACCCCAAATAATTCTGTGATTCAGTGAATAAAGCCATGTTGTGTTCAGCGTGTCTCATTGAGGTTCCTTATCGGCTCCAGCAGGATCTCTGAAATTACCACAACTGTTCTGTGCGTGTGTTCCACGTTCACAGCGGCACAGCGGATGGGCTGAACCTCAGCCATGGGGAAGGCGCTCTGCCCGTCAGCAGGGATCCACATGCTGGGTCACACCCCAGGAGAACGTGGGCCAAACCCAAAGGAGCCGATGGGAGCCGTGGCCTGGCCGTGGGCAGAGGGCTGTGTGGTGAGCGACCAACACGACACATCCAGTTTGCTCCAGAGACAGGCTTGGCTGTTCTTCCCGTGCAGATCTGCCTCCCCTGGCAGGACAACTTCACTCAAAATAAACGTCAGAGCTGCCTTAAAACACCTGCCTCTTTAGTTATTAGTTATTAGCTTCTCCATTTCTCACAGCATCTGGCACCAGACCATTTATTCTCTTCACTTCCCCCCAAATGTACACACATGTAAATTGCAGGACCACAGCAGGATATGCTCTGAGTTCCAAAAATACATCAGAAGGGTTGTTTTGTATGTGAGAGGAGCTTAGAAGTCTTGTTTTCCAAGATTCATAGCAATAATTCATAGTCCTAGAAAGTCTTTCCTTATTAAAAATTAAATCTCGGTTTTATGAGAATTTAAGAGCTATTTGGGGATTATTATTAGAGAGTCTTAACATTATTCCCATTATTTTCTTTATTCCCTATCCTGCTTTCTGTAATTTTATGTTGCTAAGGGAATATGACTGTATGTGTGTGTATATATATATACACATGAGCAACATGATTTTTTTTTGGTAATTCTAATGTAATTTTCCATTTGAAATACACTTCATAGATAAAATACAAGAGAATGAAGGAACGGTCTTTTGAGAATTTTGTATGCCTGAGTTACTTTTTATGTCATCAGAGGCACCTTTTTTTCACTATAATTCTTTCAATTTTCTGATGGCATTGCACTTTGCTGGAAAAACGTCATAAAAAAGTTATCTGATTTTAGCTCTAATGAAACAATAATGACACCTTCTATTAGAGCAAGAGAGGATGGGTAGCGAAGGACCACAGCTTTGTAATTTTCTGACCCTCTGAAAAGTTAAATTTCAAGTGGAAGAATAGCATTCTGGGGTAAATGGAGCAATTGGAAATAAATGCCATCATGTTCAGTAGCATGTAGTTCTGTGATTTAAAAAAAAAAAAATCTGTCATCTATTATGGTATCTCAGAAGGTGGAAATTGTGGTTAATCAATTTACATTGCAGTACTCCCACATTGCACAAGCCCTTCTGCCCCGTTTTGGCTGAAATGAGAGCGGAATTCTGGGAATTAGGTTTTATTTCTTGCCTTAAAAGATATAAGCAAGTTAAACTTTAATGCAGAAGAAAATAAATGAAAACATTAAAATTAATTATTCAAATTTAATCTGCTCCTCAGTTTTCCAGAGACCTGTAAATCTCATTTTAGCATGGCACTTTATGCCGTTTAGGCAATGTGGTCTTTAAAACTGAAATAGAGACTCTACAAGGAGCTTTCTGGACAATTTGATCATCTGTCACTTCGCATTGTGTCGCTGCATTATTTCACAGATAAGGGAAGAGCATAAAAAGAAACTCAGTGCCCTGACTTGCATTGCTTGTGAAGTACAGATCTCTTCACTGAACTGCTCTTGATTTTAATTGTCATGTAGCAGGGATTAAAGCAAAAGGGCAGGCAGTTCTGCTCGTTGTATCAATTAGTTTATGACCCCAGCTCTAGAATCACATTGCAGCAGGAGCTGTTAGGGAGGATTTTTACAGCTCAAGAACTGCCATTAGCTGATATATTCTACAAAATGTTGGAGGGGGTTTTTTGTTTTTTTCAGAGAAAAGTCAATACCCACAATAAACAATGTCTGCTTGAAGCAGAGGTAAAAGTAGCCAGCTAGTGTATGTTCAGATATGGGTTGCTTTTTTTCAATTAGAGCCAAATCTTCTAAGTTCTCTGTAGGTATCATAACAAAAAAAGTCAGGGAAGAGTACAGAAAAAGCAGAGTTTTTAATGCAATATGATGGATTTTTTACAATATAAGAATTAAGTGGGGTCACAGGAGAGTAGCAGGTGGCAGGTTTATACAAATTAAATAAACATATTCACACTAAGAGCCAGAATTGAGCTCACTATAGTAGTGATATAGATACTATCTATCTATAGTGGGTATTATAGATAGATATGGTAGTAGATAGATACAGATGTAGTGATAGTGATAACACCAGTCACCTATAGACTCTATGAACTTAGGGTTTAGGAATTTCATGCTTTCTGCACCCCTTTTTCTTCCCTGTAATGCCCATAAGTTATGTCTGGATAAAGGAAGTATGTGAGACGGGAGCCAGAGGACGTCAACAGTCAGCATTTTGAGGGTGGCTTTACACAGTGCAGGATAGACCAGGGAAACTCTGACAAATGATTTTGTGGCTGTGAGAGGAAGATTTCAGTTCAAGGAAAGACTGGACATGATCTCATCCAATACTTATAGGAAGAAACCTCTTAGAATTACTAAATGGACAGAACACCTGAGGTTCAAGAAAGTCCTGTATCTGAAAATGAATGAAAAATGCCTCTGTGTGTGCATGTATGTGTGTGTATATATATATGCACACACACACACATGCATGAATATATTTTGGCTTTTGGATGTGTTTTTTCGTTTTGATTTGGGGGTTTGGGTTTTTTTTTTTAGATTTCTGTGCACATGTGTAGCCTGGCAATTAAAATAGTTTTCTCCACTGAGCTTGCATAGTTGGATTTACCCAGGAATAATGTCAAAAAACTAAAGCATGGATCCTACTCTAGTTTTGTAGAGCTCTCAGGTTTATTTCTGCAGAATCATACCCTGCAACAGTTGCTCAGGTTTACAATGGGAGGTTTCCTGTAAAGGGATCATCTTGGTACAATTCTTTGCTGTGCATGGGTGTGTCTACATTTTTCTTAAATCTCTTTGGGCAAATCTAAGCAAGTCCATCTCTCTAGTCTCACTTAAAGGGAGGCAAAGAGAAATTACTACTTACCTGAGATGCCTCTTTGGGAGGCAAAAAGTGAATTGTTGTCATTTTGTCAGCAATTGTCTCCATTGACTCTGCTGAGCTGACAGGGTTAGTTTTGGTTAAGAGCTTATCTCTAATAAGAAAAAAGTCTAGCCCAACTTGTCATGCAGTATTTTTACTTGAAGTAATTTTAATGTCATTATCCACCTGATTTTTATTCAATATTATTAGGCTAATAACCAAAAAAATATCCCTACACAATACTTTCAATGCTACAAATGGCATTGTGCCAGCGTCCCCTGAAGCTTTTCCAGTCAGCCTTCAGGAAATGAAGAAAACCCTGGGGGCTGGCCATGAGGACAACCTGATTGTGTGGACAGATAACACGAAGTATTTGGAATTTGCTTTTAGCAGATCTGCTGGTTTCATCCACATCACTGAGCTGAAAAGTTCCCTCAGGCACTGGCAGGTGGACAAGGAGGGTGATAAGTACCTGATGTCTGCCAAGGAGCTTCCTCACATCTTATAAATCCTCTCTCTGTGCATATATTCCTCTTTTGATTCCTGCATATCTCGTCTCAAGCACTCTGCAGTATTTCCCATTAGATGGCTGAGATACCTTCACCGTGGAATGGATTACCCACGCACCTATTAAGCAAGTAGCCAGGAGAACGACACATTTTGTGTTATTACCTAATTGTTTCATTATCAGTATTTCTAACCTCTTAAATTACCATGATGTGTGTTAGTGTCAAGTGATCTCCACGATATTCTTCCTGCTATTAAGTAAAATTGCAAAGAGGGGTTTACACTTCATAAACGAGTCGAAAATTACTGTGTAAATGGACAGAAAATAGTTTGTCACAGAAGAATTTTGCAGTGTTGCTGGTGATCAATGGCATTTTAAAAGTATTGACAGCAGCTTTGGCTTATACAGATGACAATATTTTTCAGCCTGGTTTAAATACATAATTGGGGAATAGACAAGATGCTGATAGCAAGGTATGTACAAAAAGCTTAATTTACTGTAACATCCAAACACGGCTTTGGCACATTGATGAATAAGTAATCAAGGCATGAACCATAATTGGCTGTGTCCAGTTTAAACGTTAGCAGGTGGAAAAAATAGAGATTTAAAATCTGATTGCTCAATTCTTGCTCTGAATTTCTAAGTATCAAACCCACCAAATTCACCTGTTTTAATAGCACTTGCAAAATGTGTGTTGGCACACCACACAGATAAGGATGGCATACAGGATTTAGTGCTGGGTTACAAACACCACAGGAAGCAGAGCTGAGTGAATTCAGAAATATGAGCACTGTAACTTGTACTTGAGGGTGACTTCACGCATCGAGAGCCTCAATTTCTGTTCTGAGAACTCACAGGAGCCTCTTGCTTGCACAGAGGGTGAAAGATTTCCCACTCTGACCGAGATGAAAGTGTTTTGTTATGACCTGAAGCTCTCAGTAAGTAACAAAAATGAGTGATTTAGGCTAAGATGTGATAGGGGAACCCAGATGCTTGACACTGCATCATAGCAATGCAAACTTCTCTGGTTGCTCTGAGGGAACATTGCAGGGAGCACGAGAGGCACCAGGAAACTGGCGTGGAAATGAGGACTTGTCCACTCAACAAAGAGCAAATGGGTGTTTCTCTGTGGTCTGTTCTCATCACCTGAAAGAGGAGGAAATGTTGCTTACAAGATATATTTTTCTAGGTCTGGCGGGGTTTTATTCGCTCCTCTGACGGTTTAACTTGTACAGGGGATCAGTGTATGGGTGCTGCAAGTTAATGCTTGAGGACCTCTTTAGATACCTTACTTTAAAACTCAATCTTTTCATCATATTTATTTTGTGCTTGCTATTGTACATGTTTCACAATTAGTACTTATTTGCACAAATATAGTTTTGTGTTGATTGCACAGAATCACAGGATGGTTTGGGCTGCAAGGGACCTTCAAAATCATCCAGTTCCACCCCTGCCATGGGCAGGGACACCTTCCACCATCCCAGGTTGCTCCAGCCTGGCCTTGAATCCTTTCAGGGATGGGGCATTCACATCTTCTCTGGTCAAAACAAATAATTTTGATTATAAATTACACATGTACGTAGATAAATAGCTTTCAAATATTTCAACAAATGCCAAAATACTTGTAAAAATATTTAACCTTTTGTAATGACATCATCAACTCATTTGCATTTTATTTTTGCTGAGTTTTATGCACGCTTAACATGCAGACCTAATGAGCTGTTCTTGATTAGCTGCATCACAAGGCATGGAGTGGTGGCTGTTGCTTTTGCAGAATCCACCTGAAGCTCCACATGATGTTCAGACTCATTGATCTGAAGCAGCACGTTAGATTGGATGTTGCATTGCAGTCATGCACTGGTCACACTGCCAGGATGAAAATTAAATCAGAATTACCCAGGGGTGGTAATGTTGTCACTAATGGTGTCTGTATTTCTTCTCAAATTCACGGGGAGATTTTGCTCAATAGCTGTAATCCACACCTTTTGCACTGCTGTCTACCGTGCCAAAATTGTGGGATTTAGCAAGCTGATAAGGGTATCCTGAGGTGCATATTGATTTTGTAATGTAACTGTGTCACTTCCAAGACAAAAAATGGGCAGAATCTTTTAAACATTTTTCCAATTAAAAGTAACACGGGTGCCAGACTCATGTTAACTTAAAAGTTATGTCAGTCACACTACAGAAATATCCAATATAGCCTACCTACCCGGAGAAATAATTCATATTAAGATAACTGTGGTGTCTTGAAACAGCAGCAGCCTGAGCTGTGTTGCTGACATCCTGATTTAATTTCCTTGTGGATGTTTCACCCCCTTAAAACAGACAGAGGTTTGCATTTACTTGTCTTTGCCACCTCTCCTCTTGCCTCCTGTGGTTTCACCCATCCCAGTGGTGCCACATTTGGTGCAGGCTTCTGTCAAAACCCTAAATATTCTGCATCCATGTGCATTTAGCTTTTATGCACCAAAAGAGGGCCAAAATTATGAAACTAGAGAAGTTTGAGCATTAACTACTCCAACACAGGTGACTTTAATATCAGGGAAAACAATTGCAGCACATTGCTACATAACTGATCTCTCTTTCTATTTTTCACTTTAATGATCAAATGCAGTCACATGTATTTAATCTCTGGCTGTGTTGACACATTTCTAACCTGACTTTAAATTCGGGTGAGGGCTTGAAATAATCAGGTCTCTGCAGGATGGTTTATGGTCATGAGCATGTTATGAGTTATATTTTGGGCAGTAAGTCAAAAACAGTGAATAGCACTTTTAAAATACTTTCCTTTAGGAAGTATTCAGCTGGTTTTACTCTTCAGTGGGGTGAAAAAAATCACAGAGTTTCATTTTAAAGATAACTAAGCAGATTGCAATATGAACAAAGAGGGCTAGGTTATCACATGGCTACCTTTCAGTAATAAAAACAGTTTTGGAAACAAATTATGAAACAAATAGACAGTCTGATGAGAATACTCCTAATTGAGCAGCCGGGGGAAGCTTAACCTTTATATTTTCTGCCTGTCACTGGTGCTGTAGGTGCTCCCAGCATTGTTGCAGGCAGTGGAACAAGGGACATGCAAGGCTAATCTGTGTGCTTGTGGGAACTGAGAGTGAGACACAACACATTCCCCTCTGGAGCCCATGAAAGCCACACTAATTTAAGATCAGAGCTGCAAAAAGCAGGGAAAGGTTCGAGTCTCCTGGCTCCTTGCATGAGCCTGTGGGTGAGAGTCAATCTGAAACAAGGGTGATGTACCTGCAGTTTTTTACAGCTGCTATTTCTAGTTTGTTATGGGTGAAACTGCAATTTCTTGGGGTGCTCTGGCTGTGTACATAGCTATGAATTTGTTTGCATGCATGCAGAGGTACCCTTGGAACAATGGGGCCATAATTTAGTACAGATAAAATTATCAGCATTTAGGAGGAGAAAAGCATATGTCGTATTGCTTCATATTGATACTCTGTTTAGAAAAGGCTTAGCTCCTGAAGGAGCTTGTGCAGATAAAAATATATATTGCAGAGGCCTACATTAAGTAGTACATAAAAAACACTGGCAAGTGCCATCTCACTTATTTTAATTCAGCGCTTTCTCCTCGGAAAGGTTAGTCCCGTATTTCTCCAGGATCATTACATTTCGCCTGCTGTATGGAGATGAGCCTGACTTCTCTGATATGCAGCCTGAGAAACCGTAAACAAATAAAACACAGTGCTGCATATGCAGCGCACTTCTCTCTGCCACACTGCCACATTTAAGACACACAGGACATGACTTAAGTGTAACAATGCACTTGTCGACAGGTTAAAGGGGCATTTTCAGCGCCCAGTAAAATTTTATTTGTCTTATTTTGACCTACAATATTTTGGTTGATTTTCAAAAAGGTCAGCATAATGGTTACTAAGATTAAGTGCATGTAAACTGCTGCAGGAAGCAATGATAAAAGGAGGCTATTCCTGTAATATTCAAAAAATATTTTAGGGAGCATTGATGTGTACAGTAAATAATGTATCACTTGCATGCATCAGAGAGAGTGTAGCTGAGACAAGGTTAGCAGAGGAAATAGATGTTCCTTGTGTGGCCAGGCGAAATGCTTGCTGCCATCAACGGGAGGATCATGTCCTTAATTTCCCCTGTTTTCAGGGAGAACCATTCCTGGTTGCTGCTGGTGGGGGTAGTGAAGGACCAAGTGCATCCTGTTGCTCTTAGATTTGCTTTGAAGGGCTTTCAAATGCGGGTCAGAAATGAAAACAATTGAGAAAATCAGAAAACGGGTCATTTTTAGTTTCTAATAATATTGGACTCTAAACTCGCAGAATGGCTTGAACCTGTGGGGTATCTTCTTCTGCTCCCTGTGGGTGCTGTGCTCAAGGTAAAAATTGTCCTCATGGGTGTTCTTCAGAAGGTGCTTTCCACAGTGAAGCTCCAAGGCTCAACTATTGATCCCAGTATTGGAAAATACTGGAACATGAAGAGGGCTTGTGCCTTCAGGAGTGTTTACTCCTGAGTAATTTCTTATTTCGCTTAGTCCAAGCACCTACAACTATTTTAAACCTTCTAAATGCAAATTCATTGTTTTCTGATAGCTCAATGGCAGTGGCATCCAGAGCCTGTAGAAGGAAACATCACCTTCAGACTTTAAAAATTAAAGTAAATGTGAGATTTTAACATTCCACATGGCTTTGGTGAAAACCATTAGGGACTTAACATCATCCAGAATGACCTTGGCACCATTAAAATGAAAGCTCTCAAGGTATGGGTGTGATCTCTTTGCTATAGCTGCCCAGGGTAGAACAGTCACAACACCCCGCAGAATCTTTTTCCCTTTTTTTTAAATTATATCACCTTCATTGCATCTCCTGGTCTTTGATTTCTTCTGCTTCAAGACTTGCACTCAGCAATGTTTTCCTTTTTTAATATTTGCTTCTACTCCCATATGTGCTTTCATCTGATCACAGTTAAATTTGTTGTAAATACGTTTGCATCTCTATGTACATATACAGAGATATAAAAATCCCTATATATTTCTTCCTGGCATGGGAACACACATTTCTATGGTAAGGGTTGGCCTCAGTGTACAAATAAATTAGAATTGTGATGGAAAGTAAAATTATGGTCTATTTTGGGGAGAATGCACATGTAACCTAAAGAGCAACTTCACAGATCAGGAAAATCATGAAGCAAAAACTACCTATGTTTAAAATATAAATATTTGAATGTGTAAGTATACATACCTGTGTCTGAACGTTTGTGTAAATTTATAGATTATATAGATATACATATAGATAGATAGAGATGATAAAGAGAGATATATAGAGGAAGAGGTAGAGATAGATTAGAAATAAACATCAATATTTCTATAATAAAAGAACACTTTTTGACCAAAAAGGACATTCAGAACACAAAGGAGAACCTGCCAAATGTACTGAAAAGAGTTCTCTTGTTTAAATCTGAGGTTTTCTTTCAAAACCTTGTACAGGAATTTCTGTCTGACTTCTCAGTCCACCCCGCGTGAGTCATTTGTGTAGCACCAGGAGTGAGTTGTGCTCCTTGCTGCCACGCACATCTGTGATGTTTTGCCCTGCTCTGGGAGCTGTAGCCAGTTAAAGAGTTTCCACAGGGCGCGCCTCCCACCTCCTGCCACTCCTGTAGGAGTTGGTGCCATCCTACAACATCCTAAATGAAAGCTCTTTCAACATCCTGCAGGTGTAAAGACTCCAGTTGGCCCCCCAGGCAGCCAAAATGCAGCCAGGCTGCTCCTTGCAGACGATTTCACTGCCCCCTCAGTCAGTGGGGCCTCCTGTGAGACGCCCCAGGAAAATGGGAGGGATTATGTGGGGTTCGATTGTTTCCTTTCTGAAAGGCTGTTGTCCGTTTCAAGCCTGTGTTACTCGGACGAGCCAGGTGCATCTGCTTTTTCTTTAAAGTTCTCTTTTGCAGTTGAATGTGTAATCAAAAGATGGAAGTAAGGAAGGCAGAAAAGAAAGCTTTAAAAGCTTGTCTCTGATTTAGCCTCTGATCTTTTTGTTCTTGTGCACCAGGAGGATTGCAGACATAGAATCATGGAATAACACAATGGTTTAGATTGGATGGGACCTTAAAGCCCATCCAGTCCCACCCCTGCCATGGGCAGGGACACCTTCCACTATCCCAGGTGGCCCCAAGCCCCGTCCAGCCTGGCCTTGGACAATTCCAGGGATCATGGAGCAGCCACAGCTTCTCTGGGCAACTTGTGCCAGGGCGTCCCCACCCTCACAGGGAACAATTCCTTCCCAATATCCCATCTATCCCTGCCCTCTGACAGTGGGCAGCCATTTCCCTTATCCTACCACTGCTTGTCCTTGCAAAAAGTCCCTTTCTAGCCCTCCAAGCATCTCTTTCAAACCAAAGTTCAAAATGTGAAGTCATCACCATCTCAGCCTCTAAAACAAATTACTGAATATAACAGATAATACTAGTGTTCTTACAAGCTGATTGCATTTGTAATTCTGGAAATACTGGTAATATATCATCATGTTTGTGTCTGTTGTGAATTTAGGAATTATTTACTTGACCCACAGTGCCACAAGTAAAACCACTGCTGTGAACAAGCTGCCCACTTTCTAATAAGAAAATCAATACTTTTTGTGGTAGATACTTTCTCCTTTTTTTCCAGTCTGCCCTGTTGCTCTTGTTCGTAATATGGACTTTTACCATGCAGTCACAAAGTACTTCTAAATCAGGGTAAAGTGTTTATAAAGTCGTGGAATCACTTAGACTGGAAAACAGCTCTAAGATCATCAAGTCCAACTGTTCCCCCAGCACTGCCAAGCCCACCCCTGACCCATGTCCAACAGAGACATCCAAATGCCCTTTAAATCCCTCCAGGGATGGGCACTCCACCAGTGCCCTGAGCAGCTCTGCCAGGGCTGGACAGCCCTTTCAATGTGGAAACTTTTCCTCATACCCAAGGTAAACCTCCCCTGCTGTAAAACCAAAGGAATCTGTACGAAGAGCTTCATGTGCCTCGTGAGTGGCTTTGCAGTTTAAAAGGATGAAATACCTAACTCAATAGTCTTGGGGGATGATCTGTGCCCTGGGATGAGACCCCTGGCCTGTGATACAAGAAGGTCAAGTTCACAAGGAGTTACAAGTTCATTGAGCTTGTAACTCCTTGTGAACTCGGGATCTCTGATGCCTGGACCTGTGTGCCTAAAGCCAAGGTTTTCTGCTGAAGCTTTTGGGAATAACTACACTGGTACACATGCAGGAGGTTAATCAGCCCTTTTTGTGTGTGTTTTGTGGCGAAAATGAAGGCACTTTAATCCCAGCTGGAATGCAGTGCAGTGCTTGCTCCAAGCAGAATATCCTCCCTCACTTCCATGAAGCCTTTAAGTCTGGTTAGTTTAACGTGACATTTGGGGAAAGCACAACAGTTATATCCCCTGTGGGTGCAGCCTTGGCAGGTGGTTAAAGGCAAGGCTGGTGGCAAGACATTTCTGCAAAGGCTTGCTGGGAATCAGTCAGGGAGGAAAAGTATTAAAGATTATGTTGCTCAAAATATATAAATTTTCTATTAATCCCTGTGCTTTTTAAAATATAGGGTTTTTTATGAAAAAAGCAAACATTTTCGCTATTGGATACCGTAAGAAATTTGAAAAATATGTTCTTTCACTGAGTCATCTGATACAAGCACAATAATCTGCTGCAAGACACAAATTACTGCTGATTTGTGTTACAGTAATAGGGGTATATTTTCTGCTGCCTACAGAGCAAATGCTTAGGGAACAGTCCACTCCATGGAACTGCAATGCATGAGTGAGAAACTTCTGCTTACAGGCAGTGGAGGAAATGTAACTTTTTACTTGAATTCTTGATGGAAAACGCAGACACATCTTCTGCAAGAAAAAGCCAAAGATATTTTATTTCTGTCTGCCAGACAGGGTAGTGCCTTGCTTTTTGGTAGAAGTTAGTTTACATGAAGACATGTTTTTACGTAGACTTTTTGCTGTTACATGCATTTGGTAGATATTCAAGTTTATTTCTCTGATTTATACACCTCAAACAATTTTTTAACCCCTGTAGTATGAAAGGGGATGTGTCACAGCACTCCCACGTGCTCAAAGTTGACTGAAAAATTCCGGGTTTGAAAAATTGTGGTTGACTGAAAAGCTTGCTTTCCAAAAGGGTGTGGATTCTCTAATGGTAAAAGCACTGGGTTTTGGTAAACCAGACTTTGTAACCCACCTGATGGAGCAAGGGCTGCAGGAGCCATTTAAAAGATTAATCTTTGTGAAAGGAACACTGGGAACACAAGAGAAAAACAAAAAAAAAAAAAAAAAGCAAGAAATATCTGATGGATCTACAAGGAAAACACATCGCCCAGAGCTGAAAATGTGCTCTTTTCAGATTCCTTAATGCTGTGATTTCACAGAGTTCTCTGTGTGTTGGTGTTCAAAACTTTTAAGATTTCGACTTTGTTAATAATTTATCACCTCCCATCTTTCTGCTGCTTCGTGGCAGAGCAGACTTCCCCCTGTGTGCAGTTCTTTGTTAGCTGGACCAGATGTCGGCAGGGGTTGTGTGGGTATATGCAAACATAGAATTTGCAAATATTTTGCTTCAGGTATTACTTTCCTTGGGATCCAGCCTTGCTGACTGTGAGAAACAGTTCTGTTTTTGAGAGGGTATGTTTTTGTGTTCCAGTCACAGCTATATGTTTCTCCTTTACTGGCTTTGGTTCAAGAAAATCCTGTTGTTTTCTTCTTTTTTCGAAAGTGTTAGTTGCGATTAGTTATAGCCAAAGTACTTTCAGTGAATTTTGGCATACATTAAAAAAGAAATATTTTTATTAACCTGCTCAGTGAGAAAACGCCCTATGATTTGTTTTTATCTAAATCTTTATTACGTTAATTGCAGAAAGCAGCAAGTATGATGTTCGGAACATAAGTACAGTTATTTATACTGAAAATAGTGGTGATATTATTTAATATTTTTAACATATCTACAACAGGACTTTCAAATGTCATCTCAAAGGTATGGCCATTAACAGTCATTGAGTCCATTCTGTGTGTTCCAGGAGGGCTTATGGAGGTTTTATGTGCAGGAACCTACTCAAGGTTGTGTTTAAGTTGTAAAAAAAAAACCTCTTTTTTTATAACCCTGGAAAGTGGTTAGTCCTGCATACTTTTTTGGGGAAACATTACATTTTACATTGTTTTCAGCCTCAGTCAGCTAGATCTTAACTCTCTTAGCCCTATAAAAAAAATTTTTAGACTCTGCTCTATGTTAAATGAGAGGCTGAGATGGGCATATTTATGTGTCTGCTTTCTTTTCATGTTTTCAGATGGGTAAGGGTGCAAATGCAGTGTTTTAATTTTTTAAAACTGGAAAAAAATTTTAAAAAATTACTATTCAGGGTTAACATGAGTTATAGGGGCCATTCACAAACAGCCAGTCATTTTCCTAAGGAAAATGCCTCTACTGAGGCACAAGGAGAGATACTTAAGTCCAAAACAGACATAATTTCAACCACCACATTCCATGCCCACAGACCTCCAGCCTTCTGTATCAATTTTTTTTCAAACTTAGAAGAGTACAGATAACCCTAGGAAATAGTTTGTCTGCGTTGATTTACCCTGTTGCTTATGCACTAAAGCATCAGGACTCCTTTGATTAATTATTTAACAGTACAAAGGATGGAATAGCTGTCATTTTTTATTAAAAAAGAAGAAAACAACTTGTAACAATTGAGATGCTCTTATTCATATGGAAAGACATGGAAAACATTCTAGGTGAAAAGGCAGCATTTGAAATTTTGCTACTAAATTTAAAATATCTTGGCATTCATACTTTTATTTTTGGCACTCATATTTTAATTTTTACACTTGTTCTTCTGAAAATGAAACAACTTTATACACAATTCTAAACTCTCTTCTGTAGAAATCCATTCCACTATTAAAATGGTGAATCCTTTAGTTATATGAAAACTGACATTCACATTGCAGACACAAATCAATTTTGCTATCACTTCTGAATACTAAAGCTGTGGTTGCAGATCAGCTTCACTTAGGATTTAATTTAGTATAAGCAGTTTGAATTGACACCTACTGCATCTGTGTGTTCTAGTTTAAAATTTGGGTTTGAACTGTCTGAAAGTCCATTTAATCCAAATTTCTTTTTGAAAATTCCTATGATATGTCCCACTCAATCAGTTTTTGTGGAATGTCCACCATGCTGGCTCTAAAATGAAATATGTATTAAAAATGGTGAAAGTTCTTCAAGTGTTCCTTTTACCTGGAATGTGGAAGTCCATTCTCACGGTCTTTCTTTTCATGACCTGGAACAGAAAGTGAACCGGAGCCAGGCAGATCTGATGGCCAAGATGTTGATCAACTCTTTCAAATGCAAACTTCTCCACCTTTTATCTCTCAGAATATTGAGGGGGTTTGTTTTGTCTGTGTTTTTTCTTTTGTTTGTTTGTTTTGGGAGGCTTTGCTGGGTTTGGTTGGTCGGTTGGTTTTTGCGTGGCTGGTTTGTTTGGGTTACTTTTTCCATTTCTGACAGCGGGTAGTGACTTGTTTATTTCTTCTTTAACTTTGAGAAACAGGAAAATATTTTCCCATCTACCTCCAGGTCTGGTCAGGGGTTTCAGCAAGGCATTAATGCCTTAAATCAGCCATGCCTTGCACTCTCCCCATGCCCTGCAGTCGGTGCAGAGCCCATAAAGCCTTACAGGGTGTTGTGAAAGACAAGAAAATCCTTCTGTGCCAGATCAAAGGCAGAGCTGAGGCCCAGGGTTGGATCTGTCCTGCCAGGAGCCCAGTCTTGTTTTGATCAGAGGTCTTATTTACAAAACTCTGTAACAGGGGCTCCAAGGTGTCCTTTAGACTAATAACAGATAATCTTTCTTATGTCCTGCAGGATGAAGATTCATAGACCTTTCGATTGCATTCAAGCAGGTGTATTATGAGATTATTGCCTCAGAAGTGACAAGACATTCAGTGCAAAAGGGAAAACAAATCTGATTTCTTCTGCAAACCTGGAAAAACACTCCTCTAGCTAAAAGAGCCAAGGCTATTTCCTACACTACAGTTTACAGGGATACACTATTGTTCCTACACCACAGTGCCCCAATGTTGTGTTTTGCTGCTGGTTATTGACAGTGTATTACTGGAAACAAAAGCTTGCCCTAACATTGCAGAGAGTAGCACATAAAAAAAAAGTTTAAAAAAAACAAAGGCAGCTTGCTGCTGTTTTCGAAGTCTGGTATCACAATTTCGACATTTTTAGTTTATAGCTACAGCAGCACAGCTGTGTGAAACAGGTTATGCATAATAATCCCTGTTGACAGAAGGGCAAAGTCATTCCTAGAAACAATGGCTGAATGATGCTGTCTTGGCTGCATTTCCTATGAAAATAAGTTATGCAGCCAGAGCTCTTAAACACAAGGAGGCAACTTCCGGCCTTAACCCCACTTATCTTCCAGGCAGACCTAACTTTGCTTACAGGCAGGCTTTTGTTAGTATTTCTCCAGTCCAGTAGTTATATTAATTATTAGCCACTTTGCAGTATCTTGTGTGCAAGCTTATCTTCAGTTTGCTCGTTGATCTGTAGGCCAGACACTCATAGATTATTGAGACATTTTTATGTGCTGCGGAAAATATTTGCAACATTATTAATGAACCTCCATATTACCACCATTACTTTTCATTTTAAAAACAAAATGAGCTGCTCATGCACAGACAAGCCTGTTTATGATCCCAGCACTTTTTACAAAGACGTTTATCAGCCCTCCAATAGAAGGTGGTATATCCTCTTCTGCAAACCCAGCAGAAGTTGTGATATTTCATTTGTAGGGCAGGATTTTTGTCTTCCCAGACTTTGCATCACCAGCCTTTGATTTCCCTTTAAAACCCATAATGCAACAAAACCTCAAGACAAATGAAACCAAAGGTACCTATATTTCCCCTGGCTGCCTTTTCAAGTGTTGGTATAAAATTTTAACCTCCCCACTCTTCACATTTCTGGCTATCAAGATCTGTTCTGAAATTTATGGTTAAATAGACCCTGTTTCCCCTGCTTACATTCCAAATGTTTTTCTCTGTCTTTTGGCCAGTATTTTGCTTCTGCTTTGCCTACTCCAGCACCTGAGATTCCCAGTAATGCTCTTTAACAGAAAACTAAGGGATCTCCGCTGGGACAGAGCCCACGACACCAGCATGCAGGAAATCTTATTGACACATTTCTTTATCGACTTGAGATCTATTTTAGCAAAATAAAGAGAGGTAACAGAACTCCTACCTTGTTCTTTTCTATATTTAGATAGAGTTGAACATGCTTATTTATCATCTCAGGCTGGTCTGTTCTTTACTTATAGATTAGAGGAAAGACAAGAAGACACACAAATAGTCTTTTTTTTTTTAATGTTGTAATTGTTCTTTTCTGTGTTTTATTTTCACCTCAGGTCGTAACCAACACGTTTGATCAAAAGTTGTCAGTATCATCATTGTTAATACAGCAAGAACTCCTTTAGATTATGTCTTCCAGAAATAAAACTACTTCTTAGTATCATACAGGATGATGAAATTTTTGCAATTTTTACCTTTTTGGCCATTATGGAAAGAACTGAATGTAAATTAAATTCCTTTTCTCATTTCCTTATCTATTTCTGTCCATAAATAGGTGCTGGGATCAGTGAAATTGCACTGCACGGTCAGAGCTGGCAGTAGTGCTCAGCTGAAGACAATCACAAAAAAGCAGTGTAACACGGTGTCAGAGCATTGTGTCCTGAACTGCTCATGATCATGTTCACATTTTCATTCTCCCTGCTTTATTTTAATGGCTCGGTATTGTCCTGTCCTTGGCTTTCCCACAAGAACTCCAATTGACTGACCTAACACAGTGTCCCAGATTTTGCCAGCTCTTGGAGTGCACTAATGCAGCTCAAAGGCTTCTCCGAGCTCCACCAGATGTCTAAGCCTGCTTAATCACTGGTAATTTAATGGGCTATTTTTAAATCTCCTGGCATCCTCAAGGACTGATAAGCCCTGAATATTCCACAGCAGATAGACAGATGCTTTATTAGTGGTTTCTTGACTGTTGGTAGCCAATGCAGTCAACTGTGTCATCCCTGCAAAAATCCTCTAATCGAGATTACAGCCAGAATATCCTGTGCACAGATGTGAAATACTCAGTGGTATGAGAAGAGGTTATAGATTTAATCATCACTGATGTTATCATCTCGAAACTCTAAATTTTCTTTGACCTCAGACCTCAAAATACCCTTGGGAAGTCCCTGATAAAGTACTGAAGTACTTTACTTTATCACTGAAGTACTCCCTGAAGTACTCCTTGATAACTTGTGAGAGTTATCCTGACTCACAGAAGTCATTTTGGTTTGCAGGACCAGCATGAAAATAGCATTACCCTGTGTGTGCTGCAGGCAGGATTTACCAGGGTGCTGGTACAACCACCTGCCTGGAGGTCCCAAAGGAAATGGGTAACAGCTCCCTCTGATCCTTTCTGAAAATCCAGATCTTAATGCTAAAATTTGCTGGTTTTTTCTTTTTTTTTTAAACATTTTCTTTTTGAGGTATCAATGAAATTAGATTATTCACAGCTTAGTAAAGTGTGGTTACGAAAATCTGCTCTGTAAGAAGTGGATACTGCTCTGAAAATGGCCATGCAGTTGATCTTGTGCATCTGAGTTATCTGAATTTCTACTAAAATGCTGAAAAAATCCTTTAGTAATTTAGGTGGGGTTTTTTTTCCTTCCTTTTTCTGTGATATCTATATAACAGAGATTATTAAGTATGTAAATATATTAAGGAAGGATTCACACAGTCTGTACCCTTTAAGAAGCAGCTGCTACTTAAGAAGTTGCTCGTGGAAATCAAGTAGCTTTTCAGCCTGGTTGTGTGTTTCACTCCAAAATTTTCAGAATAAAGACTGAGAGGTGTTTTTGATGGTCTGTGGAGATTTCAAACAACAGGATTCACCCTCCAATTTATCACTTTTAAATTGTACTGGGGACAGCTGATGGCACGTGGAATTCTTCCTAACCTGTTTCTTCAGTGCAGTTACTGCAGCCATAAAGTCATTCAAAGGGAAAAGCAATTAAGAGCAATAAGAAAATAAGACCAGTATTTATTATCTTAGCCTAGAGGACTACAGGCATTAAAAATACAGTGACACAGTGTTAAAATCATGTTGAAGGCCTAAGCTTAAATGAAAAAGAAAGCCAGCCAAACAAATCCCACATTTTTAAAGAAGAAAAAGAATGAGACTCCACTCTTATGTTATTTGAAAACAACCCATCTCTACCTGGACTTGAGAAGAAATTTAATTTTAAACATATGCCAGCTAATATAGCTAATACATACCCAATTAAATGCGAAGACATTTTATTTATTTTGTTTTATTTTATTTTACCAAGAAAGCATGAACATCCTGTGTATCAGAATATTGATCAAAATGCCACAAAATGCTTTTTTCTATCAAATTATTACAACTTCTTCCAGAGCAATTTCTTTTGTATCATAACTTTTTTTTTTCCCCCAAGGTGTATTACTAGATATCTATCCTAATAATATATATTTAAGTGACCACACAAAATAAAACTCTCTCCTATATAAGATGCTGTGATAAAAATTAGATTTCTCTACAAAGAATGTAGAGTTGCTCAGTTATTTTTTCCCTTCGAATTTTTTTGATGCAATCAGCCATGATGCATTATAAATTGGGTTGGGTTTGGGTTTTGGTTTTTTTGGGGGGTTAATATGAGCCTTTAAAAAGAAAAGCTTGAAATGCTGAGCTTCACAGTTCACGAAAAAAGAAGCGCTGCTGAAACGCTGTTAGAAACCTATAGATGTTGCACATCTGCAGCAAGCATATTGTACCATCACTAATTTTCCTTTATATCCAGAGTTTGGGCACGGAGGAGAGTGCAAAGCACCTTCATCTGATGCCGTAAGACAAGGAGAGCTGCATTTCTGCCTTTTTGCTGCGGACACTACAGTCCTGTCCCTCCTTTTCTTAGTTTTAGGTACAGATAGCAGCTCTGAGTGTGCCACTTTACCCTGGAAGAATCAAGGGAATCATGAGGTCTTAAATGAAGAGTGAATAAACTGCTCAGGATAGGTTATTTACCTGAAAAGGACATTGAACTCTCTTGGTGGGATTCAAGTGCCCAGCCGTGAGTGCCAGCTGTTATCCTGAGCATCCCAAAATATCTGAGATCTCTTTGCAAGACCAGCATTTGTGAAAGGAACATTTCACCTTGGTGAACTAGCAGCTGGAGACCATGGTTTGCCTGCTTTTTTCAGTCTCTTAGGGTTTAAGTGCTGTCCCCACCTTGGCAGTGCTTCCCTCCTATTGTCATATGAGTTGGATCCAGGTTTCTTTATTTTTGATCCTAGTGTTTTTCTGTTTGCCAAGTAGAGTAGAATTATCCAGTATTCATCAGTGATATCTGACAAGTGATTAAAAAAAAAAACACCACAACAGTCTACAGAATCACCAAGGTAAATAAAAGAAAATCTGGCAAAAATGGCACATCTAAAATTACAAGAAAAGCTGAGCATAGGTTTAGCTATATTGGGAACAGAAGCATAATGTCTGTATAAGGATAGGACTGCAATGAACATTTAGAATAATCCTGAAATGATGAACAGCTGAAGGGCAAGTGAGCCATTTCACCATTATCTTCACTGTGGGGTAGGACCCGGTGCTCCCTGAATCCTGAGGGTTCTTTCTTCCCCTTTAACACTGCGAGGTTGATAAGGAGTGTGTTATTTCCAAAGACAGTCTTGGCTTTTCATGCACTGGTTCACACGGTGGAGTCACCTCACAAAGCATGGATTCCATTCGGATTAAATGAAGCCCAAAGATGTGCTGCAAAGGTTGGTCCAGACTCCGTGGAAGTGAAAGCCCTGCAGCACAGCTGTGCAGACATCCTGCTCTGTGTTACCAGGTTTCTTTACAGGTCTGCTCCCACTACCCTGGGGTGCCTGTCAGTGTAAAGGCAGCCTACCTGTGCTTGGTTTCCCAGTCTCTGGCATTTTGGGGCAGCACGGCTGGGTTTGCCATGTGCTGGAGGGTCACAGAATGGTTGAGGTTGCAAGGAACATCTGGTGGTCGTCCCCTTACCTGCACATTGACACACAGTTCATCCACGCAGTGGTTCATTAAAAGTGTTTCATACTCAGGTGTATTTATCTTTGTGCTTCCCTCAAATTAATCCTCCTCCAAATCACACTGAATTGTCTGTAAAGGTGGGAAAAGGGAATAGTCATAGCCCAAGAGAGTTCTTTTGGACACAGGATGTTAAACTGCTTTTTGATCAGCTGCTTGTAGAAACGTACATTATCTGTAGACCATGATTCTTCTTGTAACCAGCTAATGATCCTACCAGTTGCAGACTAATTGCCTCCACCTCCTTCTAAATTCTGCTGCACTGGAAAAGCCAGAGTCACACTGTAATCCTGTTAATCACATTCAGCTTTGAAGAGTACATTGTGGTTGTGTGTTAATTCAGCTTCTCTCCCCGGTAATTTGTTTGATTGCCTGTTACTTGCAAACTGCACTAACTGAATAAAAGTGTTCTGTGTCCTGATGGGGAGTTATGACTTTCATTCCAGCCACTTTAGCACAGATGTTTTACCCAGAAAGTGGTGTAAATTCTTCCGACCTTTCTGCTCTACTGTAGTTCCAGTATGAAGAATGAAAAGAAAGGCAAGGTAGAAGGTAATGAAGCAGCAAAGTAAAAGCTGTATTTCTTTAATTTAAATAATGATCTTTTTTGCCTGAGGGCTTTTCATCTGTTTATGGATAAATAAGATGCTGAAATATGAGATGGAAATGCTGGTCCTATCTCCGTTATTCTTTTCCTCCCTTTCCAACAATGTGTGTTGTCTGTATTGTCAAGACCTAGAAGAGAATCTGTTTATTCATTACTTCTTTTTTCACTATTTTTTTAATAAATGCACACGCATGTTCTACACTGTCCTATATAAGTCTTACTGAAAAAGACTGAGCATATGCCAAATTACCTTCCAGCTTCCCACATCATTTTCTGAACAAGAGTGCAAGGCCACTGGATATGTCCTATAAGCACAAAACAATTGTTACTAGAACATTTTTATTAACACTGGATCTGTGTGATAATAAAGATTTATTCTGATTTTACCTTTGGAATCCCCTGAATCTTAATGAGAAATCTTTTTTTCTCCCTGTTCTGAATTTCAATGAGGAGTACTCTTAGTGTCATGGCCATGTTAAATATTTGTGAAATCCTTTCAGCTTACTTTCAACATTTTAAAAATAAACAGCTGGCTTTGTGGAGGCATTTTTTCAAGTTAACAGGGGAGACATTGACTTTTAGTATAAGAAGCATTCTCTGCTAAAAAGAGGTTACACTTGTAAAATGCTAATGTCAAAATTATTTATAAAGGGAATTTAAAATTGACTCTGAAATGTTTAGTTCAAAAGCTGCCTGAAAGTGTAGACCAATTAGTGATTCCTTACCAGATCAGTCTTTTGGAAAAACAAGACTCTTCATTTAGACTCCAAAATATTTGGAAGTGAGGTCTGGAGACCTGGTGTTTATTAATTCATGAAAGACTTATACTAATTAGCAGTGTTCATCTCCCAGAGGCCCACTTAGGATGTGGAACCAAGCTCCCCTGCACTCCCCAGAGAAGAAAAAGGTCCCTTCAAGCCATCCATGAAAGCATCCAAAGCAGGTTCCTGCTCTGAGTGGTTGTTGATTGAGTCCCTCTCTCTCTTTCCTTGCACAAAGAGAACACAGAAAGAGTTTTGCCTTCCAGGCACACTTCCCTCATAACCTGGGGTGCTTCTCTGAGCAATGTTGGTCCTGGCAATAAATGATGGCAATAAATTTGTTCATTCTGGTAAAACCCAGATTCTTGAGCTATCTACAAACACTGACATTTTCCCCTTACTCTTTTGGTATCTGTGTGTTGAATATTGTAACTCATGCCTATGCTTAAAATTATTTACCACTCATTATTTGCTGCTATTTACTCTAATGTTGGGGTCTCCAGGCTTCCTTGTCTGATTGCTCTAAGTAATTTCTGCCTTTTCTGTTCTTATAAATGTACTCTTGCACTTTTCTGTGTTTTCTTCTTTGTAGAGTCATAAAATCCCAGACTGGTTTGGGTTGGAGGGATCTTTAAGTCCATCCACCTTTCATATCCCAGGTTGCTCCAAGCCCTGTCCAACCTTGGCTTGGACACAAATCCAAGCCCCAATGTCCACCTTTCAAAGGCATTGTCTTGGACCCAATGACTTCTTAAGCTGCTTTATTTTTGTGGTAAAATAAATATCATAAATTTCTTATGCCTCACAGCACGTCTGCTCTTCTGTCCAGCCCCACATTCCATTCAACATAAGTTTGCTCAGGAGCCATCAGCTTCCCAAAAACCCAACACTGGATCTTCGAGTTTTGATCAGCCATGGATTCCTTATTTCTTCACTTTCTCTTTTTTATTTTTTTTTCCTGTAAAAACATATCAATCATCTGCTTGTGGAGTTCAGCACTCCTCTCATTTTACTGTAATTTTTTTACTGTTAGTCTCTCTTGCCTGATTTAAGGGACAATATTAAAAATGCCGACTGCTTCACAGCCATTTATTGTTTGAAATAAATCTACCTTTTTTTCTTTCTGTTTTACTGGCTTGCTGCATTGCTGGAGGACACAGAACGAAACCTCAGTTAAATTCTCAAATTTCAAGAAAATACCAGTTTTGATAGGGAGTTCAACCTCTTCATTCTTCCTCTGAAATTACATTATTAGGTCAATTTGCTTTTGTTATTGTATTCTCTTTCTTGATCATTTTAATCCAAGGCATCTGGCCCAAATCTGTAATATTCAGTGTTGGGTTCTGGTTCAAAAAGAACTGATCACAGACATTCTCACTCACGTGGAAGCCACTTGAAAGCTCAGGTTGTATTAGGCTTCAAGACTGCTGACTTGCACTTTTTAAAAGTTTTGTGCTAAGATTATAAAATAAAGAACTCAGAAAAAAAAATCTAAGAATGACAAAATTTGAGCTTTTGAGGTAGCAAAAGAACAAAAGGCATAAAGGGAGAAGAAATTTCAGGAGGAAAGAAAGCATGTTAGCAAGTGTTTTAAAAGACTTCCTGAAGTCACAGACTCAGGAACTGTGAAGGAAATGGAAAGGCACTTGGGCAATCAGCCTTGTATTCTGATTTTCAGGGAACGCTTTTCAGCTACAGGTCATTCCCAGCGGAGACTGTGTTTTGTTGGGGACGAGTATGACAGCACAGCGGAAAATGGTGTGAGATTATTCCATGTTGTGCCATTAGGTGGTATTACGAATAATAAGAAAAAAAAATGGAAAACAAGAGTAAAATGACTGGCTTAGGTCGTGGAGAAGGAAAATTCCTGTCTGTGGTATCAGCACACAGTGGGAGAACCGTGGTGGGAGCTGCACCATTTTCCTTTGGTGTGTTTTAAAGCCAGACTGGAAACAGAAACTGTTCTAATGGTGTTCTCCTCTGTTTTGTTTAATTTTTGTTATTATTCATTTTTTTGTTGTTTGTTTTTTATTTGTTTCAAACTGTTCTGCTTAGGTTGACCTGCTCATCCCTACGAAAATCACTGGGATAATCACCCAAGGAGCTAAAGATTTTGGCCACGTCCAGTTTGTGGGGTCCTACAAGCTTGCTTACAGCAATGATGGGGAGCACTGGAAAATATACCAGGATGAAAAACAGAAGAAGGATAAGGTAAAGCAAAGAGAAAATCATTGTTCTGGTTGTAGCAACACCAGTGATGAAAGTCTGCAGATTATTTCGTGGGGTTCCATATGCCTGGGGTCCCACAGGTTGGAGTCAAGGTGAATAAAGGAGTCATAGAACACAATGACATTCACAGTGCAGTAATGTCACACCTATCAGGGCCATGGACTTGATTTAATGCTATTAAATATAGGGCATAAAAAATTACAGTTCTCCATTGGAGTTATTTCTTCATTTAATTCTAGAGGAGAAGGTGTATAAATAGTAGTGTATTTGTATATTCAAAAACAGTGTTTCAGTGCATATTTTGGTAAGTATGGACTATTTTCAGTGATTTCCTGTGAAGCACATCCTTGTGACCCAGCCATTTTGGACAGATTTTCCTTTTCTGGAAATTAATGGCTGGGGTTTCAAATATCCAGTGAAAATATTATTTTTATTACACTATAAAATAAATATGAAACATAAAAAAAGTTTCACAACTTCCTCTGCAAATGTTTAATGAGAGGCATAGGGAAAGTATAGGTTTGCTGATTGATTTACCTGGAAGCATTTAAACTTTTCTCTCATTATTCATTATACCTTTCCTTTAAACTGTATAACACTTCCATATAGCAAATACCTGAATTCATAATAACATCTGTTAAGAAAAATATTACAGCATGTGCATCGCTTAGGGAAATGTTAAGCAAGATGACAAAATGTGAATTATTTATTAAATGTCTTAGTGGGGTTATGTCTGATTGAAACAAAAGATAAATTTATTGAAATACCAGATGGCTGATGTGTCTGACAGCATCTCAGATCTGGGTATTCAGGGTGATAAATGTTCACACTTGCACTTATATTTCTTAGTATACATAAAAATTCTTCAGGAGAAAAAATCAAATCCTTCACATAGGTCACTTAAATTAAATTTTATTAAGTAGTGAGAAAACTTTTGAAATGTATTGACATATGTTGTATGAGTACAGGGAGATCTAGTGATGAGGGGTCAGACAACTACGTCTCCTAAATTTCACTGATTTTAAATGATTGATTAAATGTCATTTATCAGGGGATTGTGTCCTAAATTACTGCATGAAATATATACATAACTGTATGTCTGTGTCTGCATTGTCAGGCTGTGTTATCCAGAGATGACACTGTGAAGTCCCACTCTTAAAACCCAAATGGCAGTTCACTGTAGCTTTAACCTGCACTGAGACTTTTTCCCTGTGAAAATCTAAAGGATTTTAGATAGGGTAAAACAAAATCAGTTGGTTTAGCCACCTGACCCAGAAGACTCTGACAACGAGGATTATGGATTTATCTGGTATAATTGGTTGCCAGATAAAAATTGGAAACAAACAACTCACCTTTCACAGGCATACAATAAATGCATTCAATATAAGTGACAGATGGTCACTTCAGTACTTTGTACCCATTCTATTTTAAATCCTTGGCACTTAAAGGGAGAAGGAAATGTTCTGCTGTGAAAGAAAAGTCTTCTCCAAGCCAAATTTCTGTTGTGAACTATTGCATTCATTTTATTTTAAAGGAGAACATGGTTTAGAGCCTCTGGTGACAACACGGTCGCAACAAATCAAAAAGAAAATGCACTCTGACTTAAAGCACTGTTCCAGTCTACACTTGTTTGTACCACTGGCCAAAGCAATTAGATTGTTTTTGCTTTCATCACCAGCTGGGCTGTTAATTGCTGTATGCATATTCCATTAGGAACAATGGAAAACTCTTAATCATTGTCTCATTTAAACACATCGCATCCCGTATTAATTAAAATCCCTGAGAATAAAATAGATGCGTATTAATATGATTCTTTAACAAATCAAGACAGACAATTAAAAGCAGAATAAGATCAAAAACACTTCACTGGGAATTAGAAGTTATGATTTCTGAATCTAAATTTGTATAAAATAAACAAACAAGTTCATTTGATATGAGTCTAGACCTCAGTCTTTGATACACAAACACCAAACTAAAATATCTTTAATATTTTTTTTCCCCATACCAAAAATAACTGGGAAAATCAAAAGTCTGATGACAGATTCTGACTTTCCAGAAGTCAGTGAACTTGGCAAAGTTTTATAGGAAGTAGGACTGGAAAAGGTCTCAAGACAGCACATTCACCTCTTGACCTACAAAGAAACAATGCTCTTCTCCTCACATGCCCTCTGATGTTTTCTCAGCATAAAATGGGATTCAAGAACCCCCAAGCCTCCTCATGTCACCCTAGGAGTAGGTGCAGACAGTTAAATTTTAGAGCTAATGTTTAATTCATTCACCTGTCCTTCACCTCACAGAAGGCTGTAGCATTCTCCATCAGATTATTATTTAGTGTGTTCAAAGAAACAGAAAGTGATGAAAATTCTACAATATGAACAGTCAACTCCAGTGTTTAAATATCCTTTAAGGTGGAAAGGTGGCTTATCCCCCTTGCTGCAATACACACACTCTGTCCTCAGAGGACACAAAAAACTGATTTTATCTTCATTTTTCCATTTTGTTTCGATTGGAGTACTTTAACCTATTTCTTCTCAGTTTCTTCTTGGAGAAAAATTAATCTTGGTTCTTTCAGTCTCCCCTCAAAGGGTATATTTTCTTAACCTCAGGTAACTTTTTTGTGTTCTGATTGGGACAGCTTTTCCTGAAGTGTGTCTCCCCAAACCTGTGGCAATCTTTAGCACAGAACTTCTGCCTGCTCCATCATTCTCCACCTGTGACACTGGTTATGACTTCCTAGGCTTTGGCTTGCTCCTCATCATTATTAAAATGAAACATTCATCTTTCTCCAACTTGTCAAGACCACTCTGACTTTTGACCCCAGCTTTCAAAATGGGAAAAGCTTGGCCACACCTGTGCTTTTGGCAAGTAAATCAGTGTACATCATCCATTTCGTTATCGAGCATACATAAATTTCTCTGGCCAGAGGAATGGAGTCACCCAGGAAACCCTTTTTGACACCAAACCCTTCATCACGGCTCCAGCTGGGTGGGTGTGGGTGCAGTGTGGTCCCATGGGATTTGCACAGCACCAGAAATCCTGGCCTGCGTGCAGTGGACAACAAAAATATAAACAAGAATAAAATCAGAAGGAGAAGAAGCAAAGCTGTTCTTCATCCATGAGGAGCAGGAGAGAAATAGCACCATTGGTCTGTCTGGTAGGACCTCTGCACAGGAGCCACTACAATTTCTTTACCTCAAGGTAAGACACAAGATTTGTTCCCAAATGCAAGAACACTGTAGAAGAAATCAAGCTTTCACAACAAAGTGAAACATCAGTTAAGTATTACATCTGTACCCAGGAGATACAGAAGAGAGGTTAAAGGTAGCTACCAACAACTATCCACAGCAGCAAGCATAAATTATTCCTATTTTACCCTCATTAGTTTTATTTATTAACTGAACGTCTTGATTTGTCCTATGAAAGATAGAGCACATAGATTTCTTATTTATCCTGCAGGTGATTTATTCATCCTATACTCATCCTGTGATCCTTATACAACCATCAAAAACTTAGGAGAAAGATGGTTCCAAAACATTTCAGGGAAAGGAAGACAGGATGAAAGGAAAAAAAAAAAAAAAAACTTTTAAAGTCACAGACACAAAAATTATGGAGTTATTGGTAAGCTGGTCATAATGATTTGTGGATGAATATTGTGACTTTATAATGCATTTAGGTAAGAGCTGAGAACTTAATCCTGTCTGGTGCTGAGATATTAGTCTGTTTACAGAATGAGTCTCCTAACACATCAGCAGATCTCAGTGAATTCCTGAGGCTATGCACTTGTCCCCCTTCATCATTTTTGAAGTTAATTTTCAAAGGAGACAAGTATTGCAGCTTATATTATGTTGTATACAATATATTGTATTTAAATATATCTTTTTACAAATACATAAAATACTGTGTCTTGCACGCCGTGTGCAGCCTGTACCTGTGATCAATCCTTAACAAAATAGTGGTTTAGAGGAGAAGGAAATACAGTGTTCAGTTCTCTTCTTTGCAGCATTTCAAATGGAAAAGCTGTTCCAGGAACAGAGTCTCCTGCAGGTCCTGCTTGGCTTCTGCTATTTTAATGGCCACTCGTTTCATTTCACATCTGTGCTGAATGTCTGTGAGTGCAGACGAAAAGTTAGTGGGGTAAAAAAAAAAAAAAAAAAGGCACGTCCTTAGAAAGTGAAGCCTTTCTCATTCATTTTAAATAGTTTGAATGAGTTGCCTGGAAACATATGAAACTTTGCCTGTTGCCCTCAAGAAGGAAAATGAATTACATTGCAGGCTGGCACGTAGGAAGAAAATATATTTTAGAAACAGGACCAGAGCTAATAGCTATCTTGTTTTTCTCAACTAGAGGTCAGTAGCTCACTGTGCCTCCAAAGCTGAGGATATCCAAACCAAATCTGACCTTTTCCTTTTTTTTTTTTTCCCTTAATCACATTCCACATGTGATTTATAAATTGCACAGCCTGCTGTAGGTAACTCAAGGCCAGCTGCAGTGTCAAATGGCATTTCAGGGGCTGTTTTTTACAGGAAGATGAGAACATTTGAAAGTAGCCTAAAAGAGTCTGGCAGTCTGCAGCACTGTCAGTCATCACCAGCCATCAGCAGTGCAACTAACTGCAGGTAGACAATATCCAGTATGCAAATGGACACTGGGTTTGTGCACAAAATGATGAACTAGTTATAATTTATGTGCTTTTGTATGTACAGTCTGTTGCCAGGGTGAGGGAAGATAGGAATCTACTTATTAAAAAAAAGTTAGATCATGTCAGGTTAAAAATCTTTCTGCTAGATTTACTAATGGTTTTTCTGAAGGTGTTTAATTATTATAACACCTTGTTTACACTGATAGTTTCAATTCCTACATATAATCTACATACTTGGCACAGATAATGAACTTTTTTGAGTAATATTCCTTAAATGATTACTATTTAATACTATTATTTGCAATAACATTTGTAATTTGTCATCTAAGACTTTTTTTTTTTCCTCCATTGGTTTAAGTTATGAGGGACTTCCATTATTTTCAGCTGAATTATCATGATTTGTGTCAGATGAAGATGTAGCTGCACTCATTTTAGGCATGCCCTCAGCACACATCTCTTTGCCTCATACCACACCAAGAGCTGGGGGAAGATAAAATGCTCTTTTTAACAATCTACCTTGAATTTCTATAAGCATTTTTGGAAGGAGAGTCTTCAAAATATTTCTCTTTATGTCCTTGAACCTACTATAAACTATGCACAGTGGACTAAATTCCAATTTTAGTAGCATCAAGTGGGAAAGATAGTAAGAATGTGAGAGAATGTTTGATAAGTGTAAGAGTTTTATCTGCCTGTACCTAACCTGAAGAAATACTAAAGACCATGTAAAACATATTGATGTACATATTATATATATATATGCACTTTATCTATAGTAACTAAGAGAAAGAATGTCTTTTTCTCCTCTTAATCACTCCAAAAATGCATGGGCATGCAAACACACACATGTGCCACCTTTATTTTCCTGAACATTGAGACGTCCTGCACTGAAGGAAACTCCAAAGAGGAGCCAGGTCTAGATATTTTGTATAAAATATTCTTCCTCTAATATGAGCAGGACTAAGTGCTCCATGAAGTAACATGTTAAAAATATTCTTTTCAGTGTGAAAAATACGGTTAAGTCACAGCAGACAACAGAGTGACTTCACCATCTGAGAGCTGATTATTAATCTCACCTCAGCCTTTATCACAAATAGCAGGAACCAATAATGCTATGGATGATGAGGGCTTTTCATGCAATATAAATTTCTGTGAGATGTGAGGTCCAGAAAGAGTCTCTGTGGAGAATCAGGCTCCCTAAATTTCCATGCTCCATGAACATCCATTGACCCAGCTCCACAAACTCCCCTGCTGCACCCGCCTATTAACAGGTCCTGTGGATGTGCCCGAAATCCTGGTTTCCAGCTCTGTGTTTGGAGCAAACCAAACACCAGTGGTGATAAATTCCACTTTCCCCAAGCTGCTAATCTTCAGATGTTTCTCCTAAATTATTCTGCCTTAAAACATACGATGGTTTTCTTGTTAAAATTCTAATCAAATTACATTGTCGTTATGTGGATTTTCTGCTAATGCCATAAAACAGTGTTTCTTTCTTTCTTTCACTTCTGTTGAAAAATCTCAGTGAATGTTTGAAATCAAGACATTCAAATTGCTTGCTGGACACAAGTATAAACAATAATTGTTTATATTTCAGGAATCTTTTCAGCAAAGAATATCAGTACCTCTTTTCCAGGTTTTCACTCTTTTTTTTTCCGTAAAATAATCATGAATTAAGTGATCACGCTTAAAAGTACAACAGCCTGCATTTTCTGCCTTTTTTCCTTTAATAGCAGCTGCAAGAGACTGAGCTACAGAGGAGCTACACATGGGTGTGGAGGGTGTGTGTGTGTAAAATTGCTAGAGCTGCTGAGTAAATATTTCAGCAAGTTACACCTTCTCAGCGGGCAGACTGACATAAATAGACACAGCCACTGTAAAACCTATCAAAAAAACAGGAGTTTTTCTGCCCACTTTTACCAAAAAAAAAAAAGGCGTCTTGTAATGTGGCAGCCACTGGCTGTGGGGAGGCTGAAGCTCTGTCCAAAGGAAGGAGCATCCTGTAGCAGATGACCAGAAAATTGGAAAAGTAAGGTTGTTATTCTTCCCTGGAGCATTTTCCAAGCCTCTGTTGGGTTGGGTTTTTTTTCTGTCTGTGTCCTTAATAGCCCCAGCTGTTTTTTCCCCTCGCAATTTATCTGATCTTTAGCGGTGGTTAAAGGCTGTGGAAGCTGTGCCACAGTTTAATTATGTGTTGAAAGGGGAACTGCGACCTTTAGATGGCTCGGGACGACCCTGCTATCATTGCCTGTCCCCTCATGGCCCTGCCGAGGGGACACTGTGATATTGCCTGCCATTGATTTTCCCCACTTGTGGTTTTATAGACATCCACAGTATCTCCTCTCAGGCTGAAGAGACTTATCTGTTTATTAACTCCCAGATGAACATTCTTCTTGCTGCTTCTCTCTATGTATTTGCTGTTTGGGATAAAGCAGGGGCACCCACCCAGCTCTCAAAGTGAAGATGTGCACTGACACATTAATAACTTACATTATTTCTAGAGCACCAATCATCTTGGGGGCCTTTCTGTCATTAGGATTTTAATTTTTTTACATAGGGCAATATATTGTAATTCCAACACCAGCCCCTCAAATGCTGACAAATTTGCAGTATTCAGAGGTATCCTGAAAAAAAACTGCTCAGAAACAAATGTGAGAAGTAGTCATTGAGAGTACCAGATTTTCAAGGGTTTTTAATTGCTTAGCTGGTTTATTTGGTATAGACTGGGCATAAAGCAATGGGTAGCTAAAGAAAAATTACTTTTAGCTACGGAAATAGCTTTTTTTTCATACTGATAAGTCAGAAGCACTGGTTTTGTCCTTTGTCCTCTCTGCTCTTTCCAAATTCCTTGGCTGCATTAGTAAATTGAGGCTAAAGCAAAATGAAGAGTGGCAAAGAATATGTCTTTCCCACAAGAAATTTGTCATGGGCCCACAGAAAAAAAGAACAGTAAATTTCTTTTAGAATGTTATATTTCATGCAGGTCACATTTGTGATGCTGACAAAGCTTCCCTCACTTTCTGATAAATTTATTTCCCTAAAATATTTTTTTCTGATCAAGCACATTTAGTTAATTTCTTGAAACTAGATCTCGAATTTTGAGGGAAGGTGTATTTCATATTTGCATAAAATAACCTCTGAAAAAGATAAGTTTGACTTAAAGCAATAATGAAATCATATATGAGTTAAAAATAAAATTCAATTTTTGTTTCCGTGTATGAAAATGGCATAATCCTCCCTCCTTCAGCTGTATTCATTGGTGGATTTGCATCACATAATTTTATTTATTTTGCATATCTATGTGCAAATACGAATACTGGGCCTGTACAAAGGTTCTTCTGGTAAACAACATTTGTTGTTCTAAACCTTTGTTTAAATCTTATCTTTGAAATGCATCTTCCATAGGAAGAATCAAACAGCAAATAAAATAATTTCCCGGTAGAAATTACTTATCTTTTAACCCGGTAAAAAATATCGACAGATATATCACAGGCATGCACAAGAAATCAAATTTTAAAAAAATACTCTTTTAGCTTTCCTAGCTGCATTTTGGGTGTTGGTGGGTGCCACTCTGTAATTTCAGTAATGAGCCTGTTGTTGTGTGCTACAAATGAACCTGGACTTCAGGTGCGACCTTGTTAGCCCAAGCTCCTGCTGATTTCTTTATCAACACTGTTCTCGGGCAGCAAACAATTTTCCCTGTGGTAAATAGACTCTTTTTTAACTTAGACCCACAACACTGATATTGCTGTGGGCATTCTCTCTGCCTTTTTTTTCCATCTATCTGAACTCCTACATTCTTTAATGCTCCCACCTCTGTGTTAGCATGATGCCGGAGGAGAAGGGGGATTCATCACTTGTATGAGACCATCAGTGTGGGGAGGGGACTGATTTCATTTGAGGTGCTGAAAAGGATAACACTGGAGAGAATCATCTGAAATTCAAAGAGGTGCAGTATGGAGACCGAAAATCTTTGTAAATACGTTCACAAAGGGGCCAGGTTAAGGGCTGACATAGTAGATCAGCCACCTCAGAACTCAAACTCTGATATTTTCCCAAGAACTTCCAGGAAACTTGTAATTCTGCATTAATTCAGTCATATAAGCACACCTCCAGGAGGTCCATATTCTTCTCTGCATGATGCAAATGACAGTCATTCATTTCAAGTCGAAAAGCCATCAGGTTCAGGTTTTACAAATGAGAAGTGAATTGGCTGACATTTTAAGAGAATGAACATTTCCCGTAAAAACTGAAAATAACCCAAGGGGATAATCTGATCATTTTGCCAAAAATTGGTGCTGTGGCCTTTGAATATAAATAGTGGCTGGCAGGGGGAAAATCCGGCACTGATTTATCACAGACAGAAGTTTGAGGACTCACTTATGTGTTGGTTAACCAATACTAGTGGAAACAAGATCATTAAACATGCACTGTACTGAGCTAGGCTTTTTTACTTTCATCACAACCCTTAATTCATCTGCTAACTTTTGTTTGACATGAGAAGATAATATCCTTGATAATCACCAACTTTACAAGGGTTTATGCAGTTGCATCCCAGCTACATTCATAAGTGATACAATAAAAATTCTTAACTTTAATTATTAATGTTATTTTTCTCGGCAACAATAACAGGATCTCCTGGGATTAATTCGAGACGGAACAAATGCCAAGTAAAAAGACATTTAATTTTTTAAATGTTAATGATTTTTACGTAACTTTGAGAGCGTGGCCCTGGCAGAACAGCAGGTTAAGCTTTGAATAGAAGGCTCTACCTGCAGCGGGGCTGAGGGTGTCAGTGCATGCCATGAAATCACAAGGTCCGAGCAAAGGCCGGGGCTCTTTGCAGCACCAGTTCATGGAATCACAGGTTTGGGCTGGAAGGGACCTTAAGGATCATCCTTGGACGGTGTCCCTGACTATGAGACACCTTCCACTATCCCAGGGTGCTCCAAGCCTTGGAAACTTCCAGGGATCCAGGGGCAGCCACAGCTTCTCTGGGCAAACTGTGCCAGGGCCTCCCCACCCTCACAGACAAGAATTCCTTCCTAAAACCCAATCCAAGACTTCCTTCTGCCAGTTTGAAGCTTAACTCCCGTGTCCCGACGACAAAAATTCAGCGTGGAGAGGGGGATGCCAGAGTCTCAGCTGAGCCCAGGCGGTCTCACCCGCTTCTCGTTGCCTCCCCGCAGGTGTTCCAGGGGAACTTCGACAACGACACGCACCGCAAGAACGTGCTGGAGCCGCCGATCCGCGCGCGGCACCTGCGCATCCTGCCCTGGTCGTGGTACGGCCGCATCACCCTGCGGTCCGAGCTGCTGGGCTGCGCGGCCGAGGACTGACCGCGCCCGGCCGCCCCCCCGCCCGCCGTGGGACGCGCTGCGCAAAGCCCGTGGGACGCTGAGTGGGTGTTCCACGAACCAGTGCTCGCTCATTTTATGGTAGGCCGCTAGCTGTCTTTCGCCAGGAGGTCTAAGCCTGCCCTTTAAACGATCCAATCCGATTTTTGCCCTTGAAATCTGTTGGTGTTGTCCCTTCTGCTGTGGAATTGCCCGCCTAGTTTTCCTTTGAGTTGTTCACGACCAGTTGAAAAGCGTTAAGGGAAAAAGAATAGAAAAAACGAGAACAGCAGCATCCTTTTTACAAGGGAAGAGAGAGAATAGCTTGAGGAAGCTCATTTGCGGCTTTGGGAACATTGGGCTGACGAGTTCTCCATAAACCATACCGTCATCTTACTTGCAAAAAGTGATACTGCAGCTTTTAGCAATAAGTTTACTTGGGGATGACTGCATTATAGTAATTGTGCCTATCAAACACTGTCAGTACTTATGACACATATTTCGGAAGATGCTCCATGGTACCGTCAAGCACAGTACCTGTGATGTGACAAGCTACCTTTCACCACCTTCATCCGGACAGCAGAGTCCATGCACCTGGAGGGTTTTCCTAACTGCCCCATTTTCCTCCTCTATTTTGCATGCTGTAGACCTGACCTCCATCTTTTCTGTTTAGTATCGCTGCTGAGGTTGTTTTCCTTGGAAGATGTCACCTGTTTGCACACATAACCAAACCTGCTATCAGTGTATTACAAAGTTAATGAATTTGCCAAAGTTTATCAGTTCTGCTTGAGATGTGCTTTTTCAAGGAGGCCGAGGTGAGACACCAGGGTACTTGTGGTGTCTCATCTTGGGTACCCACAGAGGCAGAGGCACACGGTGCATCAGAAATCCCACTTCATGATTTGTCCAGGGGTGAGCACACAACCCTAGACAGGGCTGCCCACCCAGTTACTGCTTTCAGAAACCCCCTGAATTTCTGTGAGGAGGAAAATGTGGGGTGAAGGAACCAGGTGCTAAAAGACACACAGGAGGAATGACTCCCTCACTGCCAGGAAACCCTCTCTTTAGGCTCTTCTCGAAGTCACAGCTTTCCTCCCAGAAGGCAAGAGGTGATGTAGGAGTGCACCAAAGCTCGGCCCTTGTCACCTTCCACTCCTAAAAATGTCCTTTCAGAGACACTAGAGAGCCACGAGAGGCTGTTTCCTATCATGCCCCATCTACAGAAACGCTTCACCCACGCTGTGTTGTTTCAACAGCTTGATAGCAACCCCAGTTTAAAAAGTAGTTTTTAGGAGGAAAAGTGGAGCAGTGCGGGGGACATTCTCCCCTGTGCCTCAGTTTCCCCTGTTGGTTGAGATGACACCAACCTTTGAAGAGCAATCTGAGTTTCCTTGGAGTAAAGTGCTCCGTGACTATGTTAGAGTAGCACCTCAGTCTGAAAAAAGGTCCTGGGACAGGGAGCGAGGGGACGTTTTAGCTGTCACCTGAAATAACAGCACTTGGGATTACTGCCAACCTTTTAATTTCATAACATGCTGATGTGGAGAGAAAGAGAGAATGAGAGAGAGAGAGAGAGAGAGAGAGAGAGAGAGATGCAGCTGCATGTTTTAGCAAATGTCACTGAACTTATACTTTCTGTCACCGTTACCTTCTCACCAAAACCCTGAAGTACGAGCTTGGGCACCGCTTCCCAGGCCAGCAGCAGGCTGGCCCACAATCCGCAAAGGGCAAAGTTTACCTTGGAATCAAAACGGTTTGGATTTCGAAAAACCTGCATTTAATCACACATTCTCCACCACAGACTAAATATGTATTATCCATTGAACTGTGAAAGACTCTAGAATAGCAGCCAGGAATTTTACATACAAGAATTGGGGATATAATGGTGGCGGTTTTCTGATAGTGTCACTTAAACTGTCACATTTTAGCAAACAGAACACCCTGCCTCTACAAAATGACTTAATCCTTAAACTGTATTTATACAAGTATTTATTTTATAAGGCTTAGACATTTAAAGACTTCTAAAGAAGAGTCCTGTAAAGGTAAAAGTATGTGTAAGAAATGTTGAGGTCCTGTGCAACACTGCTAAGTTTGTTCTTTATTTTTTACTTTGTGCTGCATAACAAAAGCCACTAGACTGTTACTGTCTTGTCTGTAACTGTGTTAACAGCATTCCTTAATGATGTATATATGGAGTGGTCTTCAAGCATAAGGAGCGATTTTAAAGAGAAAGTCAATCACGATTGTACTTCTAACGAGCAAAAGAAATCTGAATAATGGAGGACAAGTCCATCCTCAAATCACCTACTGCCCATATTTTGCAATTTAGGCTCTAGGGGGAAAAAAAAAAAAAAAAAAAAGAAAACCTAGTAATATTTATCTCTTTAGGGAGCACACACAATACTTTAAGAGGTCTAAATACATTGTCCTATTACGGGAGAGCAGTTGACCCTGAATTTAATTACAGATATGAAGAATAGCATGTAGCTATTTCACTAACTGACTGTATCCAAAAAACAGAAGGCCATTTCAGAAGATTAGGCTTCCTAGTTTAACAGCTTGTGTTAATATTCTTCTGAAGTATATGTTCCTTGTTCCAAAGTGATTTTTTTTTCATGTTGCTCATCTTTTGCAACTTCAGCTTTGGTTTTGAATTAATCTCTGTTGATTTAGTAATTTAATTGTTATCCCTCCATCTGCATTCAGAGTTTTCATGTTATGTAACACAGTAATTTTAACTTGGTATTAAATTAGTGTCGAGTATTTTCATCCTCATGTCCTGTGTCAGCTTTCACCTGCCAGCAGTCTTCACAACCTGCAAGGATAGCTCCATATTATTGTGATAATACTCCTGATAATTTATTAAAAAATCATAGATGTGATGCCCTTTTCAACCTGCATGCTGGGGTTGATGACATTACTCCTCAGCTACCATAAAGCTTTCTTGGAATGGCACTTCCAGCCACAGCACCAAATTCTGCTCCCAGTCTGCAGCATCAGTCTGAAATAGATGATTTATATAGACTCCTTTAGATTTAACAAAACAGATGGGAGTCAGATTAAGGCATAGAGTTAAACTTTTTCCCTTCAATTGTATTTTGTTGCCTAGGTGAATGCCATTGCCATAAGGGGCAAGATGTAAATTGACATGACAGTCCTCTCCCAGTGAAAGCATCCAGCACCACAAAACCAAAAGTGCAGGACAAGGAATGTCCTTTAAGAGAGGACAGAGAAAGGCTCAGAAGGGATCCTTGACACCTGTATTAATTGTACCAATGACATTGAACAAGACCAAAAATGTTCTCCTAATTAAATTTCACCCTGAACCAGTTAAGTGTTTGTAGACAGGCTTCACCTTTTTGCAGCTGGGTAATGGGCTACGTTTATAGCCTGGGAAATAAAGCTCCTTTTTATCTGTGTTCAGGGCCCCTCACCTCGACTGGCTCTGGTTTTGAGGTTGACTTTCTCTTTTGGAATGGCTGCATACAAATTAAGTGTCAGTTTTGAAGACTAAGGATACTAAATGAGTGTATCTTTGCTATACAACAAATGTGAACTATAATATTCAGTGCTGGCTTCTGATGTGTCAGTAAGTACAGAAGTATCTCGGACACAATGACCTTTGCAACCTTTCAAGCTGTGTGATATTCAAATGGTTTTGTATATACTTAAATCATGTAGAGCGATGTAAAACCAGTACGACCTTGTCTAGTCTTCAAACTTAACAATAAAACTTTTGAAAAATGAGGTCGTTTTTCGAAGCGGTTGTGTTGCAGTACCATGAAGGGGACACAACTTATCTCAGCCTGCCTGGCAGCAAATGTGGAGCAGAGATAGCACGTGGCATTTTCCCGGATTCCTGCACGGGGTCTTTGTGGTAGGTAAGTTTGTGCCTGGCAAAATCAACGGTGGTGCTGTGCTCCCTTCAATGTATTCCCTTTGTTCTTCCAGATAAAAAAAAAGTGAAGGTTTGAACGAGTGAAAAAACACTTTTCCCCCCCCCCCCCCATCCTGCTGCTCTCTGAATGAGCACCAGAAATGTAAAATGACAATTTCATTTCCTGCAAGTCAAATTTCTTGGGATATTTATCAGTCCTTATCCTCTCTCCTCCACTCCTGCATAGACAAATTAATTTCTGAGAAGATAAGGAGTGGCTGCAGCCCAGACCCGCTATGAGATGCCACAGCAGGGCCAGTGCTTGCTCATTCCCTTGCCCCTCTTCTCTTGTATTTGCTATGCAGCCCACTCCCCAAAATATCTTATATTAGTTAACTCTATAATTTCAATTCCTGGAGAAACTTAGAGGATAAAGCAGCACATGGAAAAATCATTCACTTCCAAATTCAAACAAATGATGTAAAAATTCTGTTTATTTAAGAGACATGAAGCTTCAATGGTTTACTCCTTGAATGAGCCCATAAATACACATGCTTTTGATTCACAAAGGTTTCTGCTTGTGTCCTTTCACCAAAAATCATCTTTTAGAGATGAAAACCATCCACAAGCACGCACTGGGACACACTAGTGTCTGCCCAATGTGCAGTCTCAACACTCAACACTCAATACAGGCTGGTGTCTTTCAGCAGAAAAGTCACACAACTACAATTTTTCGTTGCAACCTATCTCTACCAGTCACGAAAATGAGAATATAATGCTGCACACAACAAGAAGAGTACTTTTGGAGAATGACAGTTGAATATCAGCACTTCAGTCATAAATTTCTGAAAATAAGCATCTTGAACCTTTCTGACTTGTAGTTATAAATTGCAACTGTTTCACGAAATATGGGGAATTTTTCTGAAGAACTGAAAATGGGTTTTCTCATTCTTCATAACATATATCTCCAGGAATTCTAGTGAAGACAATGAGAGAAAATAATGAGTAAACCTCTTCAGAACAGCGACTATTTATCAATGTCCATCCTCCCATAGCTGTTGCTAATGAGCTCAAGGGATTAACATGTGCATCAACACTCTACATCCCTATGAATGCATGGTCTCTGATACTTCTCTGGTAGAAACAGTGACAATTATTTTATACCTTAGATTTATCAGCAGGAGGTCAATCTGTTCACTTAGTGATCACTAAGTGACCTGTGATCACTTAGTCTTACAAGAGAATAAATTAGAAGATAATTCTAAAATAGGACTAAAAAGGTGATTTTACTGATCCACACATCTTTTCTTTTTTTATATATAATTCGCATAATTTTCTTAATAGACAGATACACTTTAGAATGCAAAATACTCCTTTAGATTAAGAATCTAAAACATAAAAGGCAGACATGGGAAAACCCTTTGTTGTGTAGCTTCATAATTGCATATATTGCAAATTATCTTACAGTGATACATATACCAATGTAAATATATACATTTAAGTTCCTCTGAATGTAAGAACACAGAAACACATCTTGGTCTCACAATCTATCTCGCTGAGAGTGCAGCAAAATGTGTTTTACCACCGTATGTTAGTAAGAATAATTGGGTTTGATGTAGCATACATCAACTTAGAAGGCTCCACGTGTACGGGAGGGTGTGGGAAGCACGAACCACCAGGTGAAATAGAGGTGGGGTGCAGGAAAAGGAGAGGATGGCCAGAGGAAGCCCTGTCTGTGTCAGCCATAATGTGTCCCCTGGTGCCCTCTCTCTGCTCTGCCAGCTGATGGGCTGCGGTCATCCGAGGTCACACAGCAGATGGGGGGTCAGCAGCCACGCTTCTGGCTGCGTGGAGCAAATCAGGCCTCAAAAGGCAGGAGGAAAGGTCACTAATCATTTGCATCAGACTGGAAAATCAAAAAAGCAGGCTAAATGAACGTGTTTGTTTCCTGGGATGCTGCGAGAGGTCGGTAGGAGCTGTGGCAAAATGCGTTGTATTGCCTTGGCCACGGCAAATGCAGTCAAGTACGCAGAGTGCTGGGCATGAAATATACATGTGATCCACTGGAGAAAGGTCAAGGGCCCCCTGAAAAGGGATACATTTGCTATTTTCCTGCAAAAGTGTCAGACAACATGATGTAGGTGCCACAGACCGATACACTACGGACTTGCGCGAGGTCCGGCTGGGATGGATTTACCCTTCCAGCGTTTCTGGGGAAGGGGAGCCTCAATCTCAGGCTCTTTAGGAAGGACGGGCAGGGGAGACAAGGAGGGGATGTCACCCTCTAAGTCCAAGCCCATCTGGAGTTCATGGAGCTCTGCTGGGAGGGATGAGGAGCCAACCGAGAGCTCTTGGGTCGGCAACAAAGGGAGGACGGGGAGAGGTGACATGATGGCAGGGATGTGCTACAGGGCAGGGAGAGGCGACACGAGAGCAGGGAGAGGTGCCACAGGCTGCAGGAAGAGTCGATGAGCCCCTCTGTGGAGAGATAGGAGCAGCCTTGTGCTCACAAGCCCTGGTGCTCATGGAGGACTTCAGCCACCCCAAATTAGAATCAGAGGTTGGGTTGGGCTGGGTTGGGTTGGGTTGGGTTGGGTTGGGAGAAAACTTAAAGCCCATCCAGTGCCACTCCCTGCCATGGGCAGGGACACCTTCCACTATCCCAGGCTGCTCCGAGCCCCGTCCAACCTGGCCTTGGACACTTCCAGGGATCCAGGGACAGCCACGGCTTCTCTGGGAATTCCATCCCAGCCCCTCCCCACCCTCACAGGGAACAATTTCTCCTAAAAATTAATAACTAAACTTACCTACATTTTCTTCCTAAATTCCTAATAACTAAATCTACCAGGAGAGGCTGTGGTGACCATGAAATGATGGAGTTCAACATCCTTAGTGTGGTGAGGAAGGCACACAGCAAGCTCACTGTCCTGGATTTCAGGAGAGCAGAATTTGGCCTCTTCAGGGATCTTCTTGGTCGAATTTAAGTCCTGTAGGAAGGGGGAACCCAAAAAAGCTGGTTAATATTCGAGATAATCTCCTCCAAATTCAGGAGCAAAACATCCCAACTACTAAAAAATCGGACAGAGATGCCAGGAGTCCCATGTGGGTGAACAAGGAGCTCCTGGACCAACACAAAACACGAAAAGGGAGCCTCTGGAGCATGGAAGCAATCACAGGTAGCCTGGGGAGAGTACAGAGAAATTGTCCAAGCAGCCAGGATCAGGTTAGGAAAGGTACAGCCCTGATAGAATTCAATCTTTCCAGGGACATCAAGGGCAACAAGAAAACTTTCTACAGGTTACTTTGGTGATCCAAGGAAAACTAGGGAAAATCTGGGCCCACTCTGGAAGAAAAAAGGAGACCCAGGGCATGGAGAATGCTGAGGTACTCAACAACTTGCCTCAGTTTCACCCAGAAATGCCCCAGTAATACTGCCCAAGCTGCAGAAGGTGAAGGCAGGGACTGAAGAGCTGCCCACTGTCGGGGAAGGTCAGGACTGAGACCACCCAAGGAACCTGAAGGGGCCCAAGGCCACGGGACCTGACGAGACGCCACTGTGGGTCATGAGGGACCTGGCAGGGGAAACTGGCTAAGCCACCCTCTGTCGTGTCTGAGAAGTCATGGTGGAGTTCCCGCTGGCTGGAAAAGAGGAAATACAGCCCCCATTTTCAAAAAGGGAATTAAGGGAAACCCAGGGAACTGCGGGGTAGTCAGTCTCACCACCGTGCTGTGGGAAGACAGAGCAGATCCCTCTGGAAATTATCCTGAGGCTCGTGGAAAATAAGGTGATTTGTGACATCTTCACATGACTTCACCGAGGGCAAGTCGTACCTGGGAAATCTGGTGGCCTTCTATGATGGGGCTACAGCTCTGCTGGATGAGGGAAGAGAAATTGGTGTCAGGTTCCCGGGTACCTTGACTTGTATAAAGCATTTGACACTGTCTTGCATAACGTCCCTGCCCCTAAACTGAAGGGCCAGCACCAGCACACCTGGATTTGAGGGATGGAGCACTGGGTGATAAGGAATGGGCTGGACAATCACACTCAGCTGTGGTCAGCACCTCGATGAGTTCACCGAGGCCAAGGGCAAGGTCCTGTACCCATGCTGAAGGCAGTGGCTGATTGCCCTTGCATCACCTGGTGCAGGGGGGGGTTCTCTCCTTCACTCATTAAACTGTTTCTATCTCAACCCACAAGCTTTCTCAATTCCATCCTCCCAGCCTCCACCCTTTCCTGCCTGTGGAACAAGAGTGACCCAGCAGCTGTGTGGGGCTCAGATGATGCTTGGACCCAACCCACCACAACTTTACACGCAAAACATACATCACATTGGGAGCTAGAATTATCCACACTGAGGAACAGTCTGACTGAATGTTCTTTCCTCACTTTTCACATCTGTCCTGCTTTTCTCTCAAAGGATGTGCCTTTGCTATTTTTGACTTGGAGAAATTCCTTTATTACATGTGACTTGTGCTACTATAACAGGCTCACAGCTTCTTTAAAGTTTGTGTTCACAGCTTCTTTCTGAAAGTGAAAAGGTACTAATGGAGAATTTTTGACTAAGCAATTAAAGCACTGCTTGTGTAAATATGGAGTGTACATTTACATACATATTTATATAAATGTGTGTGCATTTTCGACAGGGACAGTGTCATGCATGTCATATTTCATCTGGGAGTAGAGAAAGCAAAGAGGAGCTAATATTTTAAGGATGTTAATCAAGCTCATCAACCTAATCTAGATGTTTCTTCTTATGTATGCTTATATAATTTTCTCCCATTTCAGAAAAGTAAGTGGGGGTGGGGGGAATGGTGCCTCTTGGTAGGTATTTTATTTATGTCCCCAGTTTGCTTAACATACAATCAGAGAATGGTTTGGGTGGGAGGGGACATTTAAAGGCCACTCAGTCCAGCCCCCGGCCATGGGCAGAGATACCTTGGACCAGATCAGGTTGCTCAGAGCCCCATCCAGCCTGACCTTGAATGTTTCCAGGGATGGGGCAGCCACCGCCTCTCAGGGAAACCTCTTTCGCCTTCATTGTAAAATACTTCTTCCTTATATCTAATACAAATTGACCCTCTTTTAGTTTTAAAACCATTATCCCTTGTCCAGTCACAACAGGCCCTGCCAGAAAGTTTGTCCCCAGCCGCCTTGGCTTAGCAGCTTGCACGGAAATGGTGTTTTCTTCACCTGGAAACGGGCAGCATTACTTGAAAATCAGCAGTGCTTCTTTATTTTAAAGCCATTTCTTTTTCCCTTTACTGGGGGATTTGCAAGAATTTCTTTAGAGAAGCCATCGCTGGCCGGTGACCGGAATAAGCGAGAGGGTTTTCTGGTTCACAAAGAAGGGAGTCAGAGCGGCTTCCAGAAGAATCTGACCCCGTATTTACGCAATATACATATATAGCACATGCCACTCACCACCTGCACTGGCTGCTCCACCTCCCCGCCTCCCGGTGCCCGGGCTGTGACAGAAGGTGCTGTTCAGCTGCGGGAGCCAGACAAGTGGCTTTTCACCGGGAACACGCTCGGCTGTAACGGCCACATTCCCCAAATACCTCTGGGAGTCCGAAGCCAGGCTTCCAAAACCCGAGCAGCCCGGGGGCCCGGTGTGATGTGGCGAGGGAAAGCTCGCCCGGTCCCAGCGCGGCGGCCGAGCTGGCTGACCGGCACGCGCGGTTTTGCGTCGGTCAACACGGGGCTGGGCAGCAGGAGCGGCTCAGCAAACATGCCCCAGCTAATCCCCTCGTGGCATAAAAGGCTGCACTTCAGCTGAAACGGTTTTTGGGGTATTTTTAAACGTTTGGCAATGCCTTTTCCCTCGCCTCCGCCGCAGGCATTCCTCCGGCCTGCAAAAAAAATGCATCTGTGGTTAGTTTTTTTTCTCCAGTGGGCTACTTCCATTCTGATTTGTGTCTGCCACGCGTTTAGACTGCCTGAATGGGCTAATGTGCTCCTGAGGTCAGATAATGGACTGCTCAAGCTCCACAAGGAGGTGTAGGGTACTGGCCCACCATCCTCACCGTGCCAAAGGGAAGGGCCGCCCGAGACACCCCTGATGCCACCAGCCCAGCAAACAGATGAGCAAGCACTTCGATTTCAAGTGAAGGACTGAGGACCTTGCTTAGGCTGAAGGAAAGCAGGAATGTGTCAGTAATGCTCCAGGGCGAGGGGTGATGTGAGCTCTGACGGGTGCTGCGCTCCTTTCGGGCGCCTGCGCAACGACTCCGTATCACCAGATACCTGGTTCTCACCTGGTATCTTTCACAGGTGATGGTGAAATCGTCTTGCACTGTCTTGTGAAAATCTCCATTGACACAATTTGTTGGTGAATTACTGAGGGCTCTCTCAGAGCTGCCTTTTTCCCCCTCATTTTGAGCCCTCTGTACCTGCTGACAAGCCTTTTGGCTCTATCCCGGTGTCACGGTGAATCAACTGAATGCATCGACACTTCTGCAGCCCAGACCATCTCCTGAGCTGCAGCAAGGCAGTGCTTTGATTGACCAGGCAAAGGCTTATTAGCATTCCCTCACCAGGTTCCCAGGTATCTTGACTCGTATAAAGCATTTGACACCGTCTTGCACAACATCCCTGCCCCTAAACTGAAGAGCCAGCACCAGCACACCTGGATTTGAGGGATGGAGCACTGGGTGATAAGGAATGGGCTGGACAATCACACTCAGCTGTGGTCAGCACCTCGATGAGTTCAGTCACCTCTCAAGGCAGTCTGGAGGGGTTCTCCCTGGCCAGTGTAACAGACTCAAAGCCAGGGAATGTGCCTGTCAGGCTGTGCTGGGGAGAGGCACTTTGATAACCTTCCCTTTTCCTGTTTATCATCTTGCCCAGGGGCCTTTCCTTTAGCTCTACGGTAAAAATGTCAATTGTCGCAGCCCTGATCCCAGAGCATCTTACACAGATCCCTGTGCTTGCACCTCAGCAGTGGAGGAAGGCGAGGTTTCAGCTGCACCTCCCTGGCTGCCCAGCAGTGATCGAGCTTCCATCAGGAGGACTCCTGGCAGAGCTTTTAGGACCAGGTAAGCAACGTTGGTAAAGTCACACTGAAGGTGATCCCAGCTCCTACTTTACCTCAGAACCTCTGGCCCTTCCCAGGGTGTCGGCTTGACAATCCCCCCACGGCTGGGAGCACACAGAAACTGGCTCAAATGTGGAAGGAGACGAGGGGGAGGACTGGGCTGGCCCCTGCATGCAGCTATTCCAGCCACGAGGCTCTGTGAGCATCACTGCCAAAAGCAGCATGGGCAGAGTCAGCTCCTCCCGTCCAAAAGTGCTGTTCCAAGCCTAGGCAGCGCAGAATTTGGGTTTATCACTTTTTATCCAACCCAATATCCAGACTGAATATTCATGATAGAAGGGAAAAGGGTAGATCTGCATCAGAACTTAATCCCCCAGCACTCCTGTGACTCCCAAGGTCTTCCAGTCTCTAGGAAGTGTGGTCTGGCTCTGAGCAGTTGAGTTACCCTCAACTAAATTAACGCAAATTAATTTTGTAGCCGACCTGCTTGAAAGACCCATTCACATGACAAAATTCTGGCTCAAGATATTTCAGGTGTCGATGTTGCCTTCATGCACATCCTAACTGTTTCACAGGGGCTTCTTCTTTGTCTGTTTTCATCTTCAGACAATCTGATTGCACGCGGTAGAACTGATTACTTTGAGAATAGGAAAGATCATTCCCATGAATACTAATCCACTGCCTTCATTCAGCTGGAGTTCAGGGGTGGGGGGGAAGGTAAAGGGGGGAGGAAAACCTGAATGTGCAAGCCATTATTTGAAATACATCTGCAGAAGCAGGGGGGACAAAGAGGCGCCTTTTCTCCGCCCTCCTCAGGGCAGCGCAGCAGCACACACCTGCGTGCGGGCGTGGTGGGCTCTGATCCCGTGTGGGGGCACGGGTTTGCCTCACAGACTGCAAAAACGCAGAGGCAGACACAGCCGCAGGGCTGGCATCCCTGCCTGCCTCTTCGCCGCGACCTTCTCTCCGTTCCCATCGCGCCGAGGTCTCTCAGCTAATTACGCAGGATCTCAGCCCGCCCTGCGGTCCTGTTAGCTCCGGGCACAGTTGCAAATGAGACAAGGGATCTCAGCTGTGCTGCTCCTTGCAGTGGCACTCGCTCCCCGTCCGGCGTTAATTATTCCTAGCAGCTGACAATGCAACAAGGACCAAGGGGTTAATTCCCAGTGTAAGGGAAAATCAGTACTTGCTAATGCGCTCTGCGTTACTTTGCTCATTTGCCTCGAAAACGCAAAGCCGGCGCTGTTTGGTTTCGCGACGCGAACGCTCAGGAAACAGGCTCCAGATAAAAGGGGAGAACATAAGACACGAAGAAAAACGTCAGATTTGTTCGCCAGCCAGGGGGGACGCGCCGCAAGCTGTTCTTGGGGAAGGCAGTAGCTGAGCACAGACTGGGCGAGGGTCTTTTCCCTCCGGCCTCGGCAGTGCCCTCAGCTCCGCGTTCACCTCTGGGTGCGGCGGCTTGGTGCGCGCTGCTTCGTTTCCTGCTCCGATTCCACCAGCTTGCCTCTCGAGCTCGGTGTGTGCTGAAGGGTTTTAATACGGTGTGGTCCCTCTGAAGTGTTTGCTGACCTTAGCGGAAATTAAGTGGGAAGTAAGGAAGTGGAACTACTCTTACAGGAGCCTTCCAGTACCTAAAGGGGTTCTGGAGAGGGATTTTTCACAAGGACATGCAGTGACTGGGCAAGGGGGGATTTGCCTTAAGCTGAAGGTGAGCAGATTTAGATTAGATATTAGGAAGAAATCCTAAGAAATCCTGTGAGGGCGGGGAGGCCCTGGCACAGGGTGCCCGGAGAAGCTGTGGCTGCCCCACCCCTGGAAGTGTCCAAGGCCAGGCTGGAGCACCCTGGGATAGTGGAAGGTGTCCCTGCCCATGGCAGGGAGATGAACCAAGACAATCTTTAAGGTCCCTTCCAACCCAAACCAACCTGTGATTCTATAACCCCGTTTTTCTGAGATTATTGCCTAGAACTGATGCATCATGCAAATGTACTAGTAAAAAATTAAATGTGGCTCTAATTCAGATCATCCTTTTGCTTTCAGTGATGTAGTTTTAAATTCACAAAGTGTAGCATTTTCTAGTCAAATATAATGTAGACAGCCAACACCATTAATTCAGGGGATGACTCTTACAGCTTTGTGGAATGATATATAATATTTGAGGACAGGGCTTGCTCAGTCCCTCTTATTGAAGCCATTCCTATTCTTCCATCCTTCTCCAACCACATTTTGAGAGGGAAAATGAATGTGAAAAATGCAGCAAACAATTACCATCAGAAGAGAGGTTATGCCTTATCCTCACAGCCTGAAGGAAGGCAATGAATGCTGAACGCTTTAGCCTTTTTGCAGCTCAAGTCTCTAATTGAGGCAGTATTTTGTTCTTTATAAGATATGTGAAATGCATCTCATAAAATTAGGCTCATTATTTGGGGAAAAAAAAAAAAAAGAAAGAAAGAAATAGCCTGTACATGATGAAAAAAGCACTTAAAAGCTTGGGTCTTCTCAAGGTTTATTTCTATGGGTGAAATTCTACATCATTAATAATAGAAAATAGGAGGGAAAAAAATAAGTTCAGATTATTATTTTCCCCTCCTAATCATAATTTTTAATCACATACATTTTCAAAAGTGTCTGATTCTGGATATTTCATCTAAAAGTACTGAAGATTGCTTTGGAGGAAGCATGTGTTCAACACGAACACTTTTCCCCTTGTTTCAAATATGTTTTTAATGTAACCAAGTGCTACTCCATTTCAGTAAACTCGAGCTCTACCTAAATAATAATGCGGTGTATATTTTATTTTTGACTACTTGCCATCCTTACACAATTTATTGTTCTGAAGTCACGAGGAACAAACCTCCTCAGAGCGGAAGTTTAACCCAGAAACTGTCAGCAAGTGTTAATCTTCATTATTTCAAATACTATACACTTTTTTTTTTTTATTAAATATTGAAGAATTGCTACATGGCTGGGTGAAAACATTTCCCTACCAAGTGTAGAAAATGTCTAGCACCATTTGCTCAGCCTTTCCAGGCACAGTTGCACTTTCACAAACAGAGGCATAAACTCACAGAGGGGGCAGGGCCGGAAACTCAGCTGTCATAAAATGGACAATTTGTGAAGGCTGTGGGGCTCTCAGAAAAACAGGGATCTGCCAAGCAACCTAAACTGCAGGCTGATCATTAGGAAAATGTGCTCAGCACCCAAACCGCTTGGACCACGCGGGCACAAGTTCCAGGCACAGAGCTCGGCACGGACTGAAATTGAAGATTTTATCGGCCGCGGTACCACCCTGCGGGGTTGGTTTTGGCCAGAACACGAATGGCCCTACAAGAGGAAGGTGAGAACTCGACCCACACGGGGCAGGCAGCTCCTCTGTTACGCCAAGGGCTGCGTCTGGTGAGGAAAATGACACCCGTGAGCCGCGCGTGGGCAGACCCGCGTGGCGATGGACTCGGCCGCAGGTGTGATCGTCGATGAAAGGCAGCCAGGCTGCTCCACTTCAGAGGATTTCACTCAAAGGCAGCTCCAGCTGCATCCCAGGTGACTGCCACTCCATCCCTCGGCACAGAGAGCGTGTTCCGCTCTCGCCAGGCACGCGGCACTGCCGGGCTCTCTGAAGCAGAAGGCAGGATGCCACCGTGCTGGGCTGGGACTGGCAGCAATTAGAGTGACCCGGGCTTTCTCAGAACTACTGCAGCTGAAGAAACGCAGCTTTTTGCCTCCCCTGACCTTCTCCACAGCTGCCAGGCTGAACGAGCACGGTGGGATTAAAAGCATAAATTAACTCGGTGACTCCTTCGGAGCAGCGTTGGCTCAGGAAGCGCAACGATGGACAACTGCCGCCTCAAAACCTCAACTCGTCGAATAAATGTGTAAGGAACCTTTAATTCAGTGGGTTTTATAATGGGGTTTAACTAGTATAATAGAGACTTGAGCCAGGCCATTTCAAACACGTGCAATCCAGTATGAAAACGGGTGCTTAAAAAGAAAAGCTTTAGCACAAAATCAAATTTCGTCAAGGAAAGGGAGTGAATAGGGCGTGAAGTCAAAAGGCCACTCAAAACAGATACCAACAGAACATCAGTTGGCTGAGAGATCTGTGCATTCTAACTTTGCAAAGAGGTTGGACTGATAGATATGTGTCACCTTTGATGCACAACCATAAAATCCTTTTATTAAACAGTATTAAGCAAGCAAACGTTTAATTGATGGTTCTGGACCACTCACCCGCTTTATAAAATGTATTTCCACCTTCAGACTTTTCCTAAGCAATGGCAGTTTTTGAAATATACAGCTGAAAAGCACTTTACGCACATACCATTGCCCAAACATAGCCACCCATAAACAGTGAGGACATAAATCTTGTTCAAGCAGGCTGCATGGAAAACCGAGCGGCTCAAGGTTAGTCCTGCAAAACAAGCACGCTCGTTCTTTGCGAGACCTTCCTCCAGAAATATCCATACCAACATCTAAATTCGCCGCCTCTGCCTTCTCCGGCACGGAGCCCTCAGAAGGACAAGTCTTGGGGGTGAATTGTCGGGCTGCTGACAGCTCTGTCACGCTGGACACAGTGACAAACCCCACCAAAGTACAACGGGTGCAGTGGGATTGGGGTTTCTCCCTCCAGGGCGGGCAGAAAGCGGCGGCCTCCACGCACAATGCCGGGTCCTGACGCATATCCCCTACCCCTGAGCCCCCAGCCTCGTGTGGGGCTCTGGAAACATCATCTCCAGGAGCCTCTGCGGGCTCGACAGAGATGTGATCCTGAGATTGAGCTCCTGTGAGAGCTGTGGGAGGCTGGGGCTGCCGCGGACCTGCCAGAGCGCCACGGCAGCAGCACAGAGCCGCTGGCACCAGGGTGGGGGAGACAGAGCTGGTTTAAAAGCAGTGATTTTGACAGTCCCTGAACCTGGTTTTACATCAGGGTCACCTGAACTGGCTTCAGGTTCACTGCTTTGGTGCGATGCTGATACGAGCCAGGAAAACTTCTGATATTTCCCTTTTCCTGGCAAGAGCACCTAGATGGAAAACGGCCGTGTGGATGGCGCTGGGGAGGATGCAGGCAGGCTTTTCCGTTTGTTTGCTTTTGTTTCAGTGAGATTGAATTTCTGGATTTGGAAAATTGATTGGTTTTGCTTGATCTTTCCCACGTAACGCTGAGGATAACTGCTAAATATGTTTATCCGGAAATCTTTATGGTATCAGAGCTCACTCTGCTTTGTGCTCCCCAGTCCCTAAAGACGGGGAGCTCAGAGGACACACCATGCATTTCTTACTCTTTGACAAAGAGATAATGTAGCACAGCTTGAACAAGATGACTAGAAGAGATGCAATTCAAGAGATCCTTTCAATTGTCACTATGATCTCCTTTCACATGAATATATTATGCTTTTAAAACATTTTTGGGAGATAAGCATGCAATTTAGAACTACAGGCAAGTAGAGGCAGAGAAAAATAAAAGGGATGAGGTGAATGCTGGAATTCCAATATAGTGGGATTTTGAACAGTAGGAATTATATGGATATGACAGCAATTATATGGATTCACTTGATACAGGATTTTATCACTAAGTTACTATAGAGATGATCGGGAAGTCTAGGAGGGGTAAAAGATATGGCCTTACAGTCCATTCATTTCCTTACTTTACATGTCATTTACATCTTGGTATTCTCTTCCACATGCTTTTTTATTTTCCATTATCAAAGGGAGGACCTTTCTTTCAGCAATTTTCTTTCCCCTGCATTCCGGATGAGACACAAAAATGCCAGTGTGTCTTTAACCAGAGCAATAGAAAGAGAAAGGGTCCTGCATGCACAAAGCAGCCGCAATTACAAACCGAATTTACTTCGATTTGGTGTCTTTTGAGGCTGGGAAGGATTAGCAGGATGGCTTCTGTTTTCTGCTGGGGCTTATCACAAGCTGTGGCATCACCTTTTTCCAGCACAGGGGAGGGCTGGAGGAGGTGAAAGACCTCGTGGGTGTTTGCCCGCAGGTTTACTGCCCAGGTGAACCCTCGCGATGGTGCCACGACGTTGAACTCCTGCAAACCTCCTGCAAGGTTTAACTGCACAAATAACGATGCTGTAAGACTTGTGTGCTTTCCTGCCGAGCCCTTTCCATCACAGGATGATGAAGGGTGAACTAAAACCCTGGACACTTTAACAGCACTCGTGTCCTACAAACAGCCCTGTGTCCCTGCTCGTGATGACAGTGAACCATCTCCCTTGCCCCTTGCCCAGCTGCTTAAAATTAAAACTGTTTTCCACTGCAGGCTTTGTTAGCAGTTTTGGCAGCAGGTCAGCACAGGATCTGGTGTAAAGCCCCTCCATCACTCTTTTGCAACGTGAAAATGAAAAGGCTGCTGTCCATGATTATTTTCTTAAACTTGAGAGGAACAAACCCAAGGCACAGTGCTGGCAGCTGCTCGGATGATGGGAAATAACCCTACTTCAGTAAAACCATCCTTGGGTGTGCAGGTACCTGATTCCTAGCAGCCAGGGCAGAATAAAAACAGATTAACAAAACTGGTTACATAACAAATCTGGGGTGGATAGAGGAGTGAACATTGAATCACAAAGGTAATGATCTCACAGTGACTGCAGAGCGGAGAGACTCGGTTTCCATGTCAGTCACACAACATTAGAAATGATTCACCGCCTATTTTTCTGTAATTCCTTCTTTAATTAGGACTGCACCTATATACCATACACTCATGTAAATCACCTGTCTGTCCATCTGTCTGAACACCCATCAAGCTCAAAGCTCCCCTCCCTCTGTTATTACTCACAGCTGTCCCTGGGGGTACCCCTGGAGCAGATCATCTCTGAGTAAATCCATATATTTCAGGGATGAGCTTTCATGCAAGTGACACTAATTATCAGGAAATAAAGAAACTGTATCATTAAACCACCTGACCATGTATACACTGTGCTGCTTTATGTTCCATCACCCTCCGAGTGCTTCTGCCTGGTTCCGGCGGGTGGGTGTTGTTTTTCTTTTCATCGCTTCTCCCAACAGATAAAATTAAACTGTCTCGGTCTGAGAGGAATTATGAAACCCGCAGCGGTGAATAATCAGTCCTTTCAGACGGAAGCAGCCGTAGGGACGTTTCAAAACTTTCAGAAATCGTCGCTTGCCAAGTGTGGTGACTCCTCGTTCAACTCCGGGAGGAACCAGCGAAGTGTACCCGCTCCGTTCGCACGTGTAGTCCCCACGGGGTGGGTTTTGTTAGAAGCAGATGATTATTTTTAGCTTTATTGTCAGAGCCAAAGACAAGACTTCAGTATTACAAAGGAGAGGGTAGTCCTCACTGGTGGCACCGTGCTAATTGCTGTCAAAATCTTGCTCTTGACAGACAGAAGTAGCTTGAGAAAGATAATAAGTGTGAAACCAGGTCTACCGGTAAATTGCTGATAAGCCCAGAGGTTTACCTGCTTTGGGCAGCACCCTCCAGCCACCTTCAATGCCCTTTATCACAGGAATATTTGCTGTACAAAGATAAGGAAAAAAAAAGAAAATGGCACGGAATCCTGTAAGAGAGCACAGCTCATGCTTTTGTGCGCCTGACAGAAGGCGTTAATCCTTTTGATATCCCAGCAGCAGCCTTCCAACACCCCGGCCCATTACTGTTTGTCATGGCACTTTTTAATGATCCCCTGGTAATTTTCTCTTCATGCTTTTCCCGATTGACCTGAATTATATATTCCAGGGCAAATTTTATGAGCCATTACACGGAATGCTTCACTGAAATCTTTACATACAATCACATTAAACACTCCTTTGCATTATTGAATTCCGTACTTGCTAATGCACGTGTTTTTCTGCTTTTTTTTTTTTTTTTTTGGTGCCAATTGTTCATCTGTGACTAATCATCCACTTCCAGCTAGAGATTACAAAAAACCCACTGTCTTGATAAATTTCAAAAATAGCTGGAAAGAACAAAATAAGTCAAATGAAAGTAGATAATTTCCTTTTCTTAAAGACTGAATACATGAAGTAATTCTCATTTATTATCACGTAGCTCTCTTGCAGTGCAACTGCTCAGCTCTACACTCCACCTCAGGCTCACACATACTGCAGCTGCTGATGGGGTCACATCATAAACGGAGGGTAGATTTAGATGGGATATTGGGAAGGAATTGCTCCCTGTGAGGGAAGTGAGGCCCTGGCACAGGTTGCCCAGAGAAGCTGTGGCTGCCTCATCCCTGGAAGTGTCCAAGGCCAGGCTGGACGGGGCTTGGAGCACCCTGGGATAGTGGAAGGTGTCCCTGCCCATGGCAGGGGGTGGCACTGGATGATTTTTAAGGTCCCTTCCAACCCAAACCATTCTGTGGTCACCTCTGGTGAAGCGCTACAGGTTTTCCCTGGGTCTGGCATTAATAACTGCCATTAGATTTCAAAAAATCAGAGATGTCCATAAAATTATTACTGACTTCCTGCATGAGGAGCAAGGTGATACAGAAGCTTTCAAAGGAAATGACAACCTGGCATCTCCAGGAGTTGGTTCCTCAGCCCCGGGCTGGCCAGGGCACAGGGCAGTGCTCAGCAGGGAACAGATGTGCAGAAAGAAAGGAACTGAAGGGCACAACAGATATATATGCCTTGTATTTTAAGCCTGTAAGACTTTAGGCTTCTCTTCTCATTGTCCAAGTGATTGTTTTTATCCCTGAATAGAAGCAAAGGAGGAATCCTTGTAGTTATTTTGCTGATTGGTTTCTCTGAGCGTTTCCAAAGGGTGTTTTACTGAGTGTACCGAGCATCCACGCAGCAGAGGGTGACCAATGCTCTCTACATTGCCACGTGCAGCTCTGAGTTCCTGGGCTCCCTGGAGGTAATCCATCACCAGCAGAGTCTCACCGCAGCGTGCCCGAAATCCGAGTGAATTTGTCACCGAGGTGATGTTGCTGTTCCGAAAGCATCCCAAAGACACTGCATAAATACATCTCTAACATTCCAGCGGGAATAAACGTATGTGACACACAGCCCAGGTGACTGGGAGTTTGAAAGCTATTACTTTCCATCATTAGTAATCCCCAGGGCTGGAGCATTCAGCCGTGAAGAGAGTTTTGTACCTGCAGTGACACAAGGTCATCATAAAGACGTTATTTTCTGTGGTGCTGAGCTGGAGTATCTTTCCCCAAATGAACTTCCGTGGCTACAGGTGACGGTGTTTTCATCAGCAGAAAAACAAACACAAAACAAACAGGACAATCCAGGCCCAAACTCCTGTGTCCCGGCTCAGCACTGAATGTCAAGAGTTTAAACTTCTCCAGAAGTATAGATTTCTGAATTTGCATTCTTCAAAAGCCACTTACAAACGTTCAGTATAATGTATTTATTAGTGCATGTGAAATACTTCAGCAGATACAAAGAAATTGCCTATTATGTACCAATTTATTAGTTCATTTCACATTAGCCTGTGATTTATGCTACATAGCTTCAAAGGGATGACAGAATAGAAGGAATAAAATGATGAGATTTAAGATTTAAAATGTGTTATGAAATGGACCAAAATAATAGCAGTTAAAAGATGACTTTAAAAATATCTCCCAATGTAAAGAAAATTGAAAGATAAAAGAAGTATAATTGTAGTATCTCATTTTAAACATGATTTCCCTTGTTTGCATTCTCCTCCAAAACCAATTTATTCTCATGACAGCAAAAGGACTGGAAAGTTGATGTTACTACTGGTCATTGCTCAGATGAGTGCAATGTCTTGACAATTAACAGTTTTCCAGAATGTCAGCTTTTTAAAATTTTTCCTTTAGTAACACAGTAGTCGCGAAAAGCAAGGCTTTTGCCATCCCGGGGAAATCTGAGCGTGCACAGCTGTAAACCACAATGGAAATGCTGTTGATAACAACAGCCTGGAGCCTCCCGTGGGCAGAGATCATTACTGTGCTCAGCCAGCAGGCGAGGCACCAGCAGAAATAATAAATGTTAATGACGTTTGCAGTTTCACCCAACTTCGCGGGAGCCCCGGGATGGAGCAGCCGCAAACCCCAGCATGGAAGTCTCGGGAACTCAGAAACCTCCCAGTGGTCATTCCAGCTGCTGTGCTGGCACAGAATCCTTGTTCCCTCGAGAATAATTACTGATTAGGCAGTTGATGGGACTCCCGTGTGAGAGGACCAGCCCAGGGGACGGGCGAGGTGGTACCCGCGGCACCGGCACGATGCGCACGCAGAAGGACGCGGCAAGAGGGGGACAGGGAGATCTCCAGAGGGGGAAATACAGACACTTCTGCTTCCTGTGGTTCTCTAGGAGAGCCTTCTCAGCCTTGACCAGCCCTGTGAGATGCCCGCTTCCTGACAATGCCAGAATTTTGCAATTAGCACAACGCCACGACGAACTCGCGCACGTGAAGGTGATTAACACGGAGCTGCTCTTTGGAAATCACGTTTTTCCCAGATATTCCATCCTTCGCGAATTTGTCTACCGCAGAAGGTTGCCTGGGGCACGATCCCCGAGATCCCTCGTCTGTCCCGGGTTTTACCACTTTTCTACGCAACATTTTGCCTCCTACACAGCCAGCAATTGTGCCAGATCGCGTTAAACCCTGCTAAACTGCTAACCTCAACTGTGGCAAAAAAAAAAAAAAAAAAAAAAATAAAGCCTTAACAGAGGTCACTAGTGAAATCTTAGACTATAAAATATGTGTAATATGTGTGTGTGTGTGTGTGCACACACGAAAAAGTAAATGTATGGTGTAACATTTCTAATTGAATATTTCAGTGAGGAATAAGCATTTGTCTTGCTGTGTTTGGGTTCCGATAAAACACTGAAAGATAGCCTGTCATTGCTAACAAGGAATTTTAAATATTAATAGGTATTTTCTGCTGCTACTTCCTCCTGCCCTACCCTCTATGTTATCTCTTTCTCTTTGGCTGGAAATGTGAAGTTTTTAGGCTGAAGGGATGTAAGATATAATTTTAAATGCCTAAGCCCAGCCAGTGGATACGGATTTCAGTCTATTTTGCACTGAAACCCAACAAGAAACTCAAGATGCAATTATTTATAAGCATTTGGAATAGTTAATGCTGTATTCACAGCACACATCCCCCGAAAGCAAATTTCAGGGCTGAAAAATGCCTCAGTTTTTTTGGTGGTCAACAGCATGGGAATGAATTTCACTCAGATTGTGTGCGCAGAATATCCTTCATTTACAGATGCTCATTGGAGCACTCAAAACCCTTAGGAAGAAAGGCTTCCCCTTATAAAATACATTTAACCTTTTTCCTCGAGGAAGAAAATGGAGAAAAAGGTCTCTTCCATGGGGTCATTGAATAAAAACACACACGAGTTTTGTTATACAAATTACAAAAATCAAAATTTGCAATAGCAATTCTGAGTTGCTAACAAATATTGTTATTAGGACTTGATAACAAAGCAAGGAGCACAATGCTAAAAAGTTGCTTGAAGGCATAAGTATTTTCCATTTTGCAGCCAACCACAGCAAAAATTAATTTTAATTACTTTTTTTTGAAGAAGAGGAAGAAAGAAAAAGCAGAAAGAACAGCAGTGGGGGATGGAATGAGATGTTCTTTAAGGCCTCTTCCAACCCACTCAGTGATTCTATGATTCTGTAAGAAACACAGCTGCTAGGTTTCCACCAGCTAATTCCAGTCTTCTACAGAAATAAAGGAGATAATTTTGCAGCAGGGGGCATTTTTCCCGAGTTTTGGAATCACCCTGTTGGTGCTGGCTGGGCACTGGTGTGGTTTTCCAGCCCGTTCCTGCAGTTACCTCAGCAGATCCAGGTGTTAAGGATCTTCTCAGGATGTGCATCTCACACAGGGCTGCATCTCAGAGGAGTTGTGCAGAAAATTCCGTGAGTCCAACTGAGGGGGTAAAGTTTGAATTAAATATAATTATGCCCCTCTAGGCACAGAAGTATCAGCCACGACTTCCTGAGGCAATAATTAAATTAATGCATAATGAAAATTCATTTGTATTAATGAATAGCACATTAAGCAGGCATTAATATTACATTAATTTTAGATTTTAAAAATCAGATAATATAAAACTTAAGAATATGACCTGTGCTTTATTTCCATACGAAGGTCTGTGTGACTTTAGACAAAAAAAAATCCACACGTTTGATGAAGAGGCATGGTTATGCTCCAAGGAGATCATAATTGACCATTCCAAGACAAAAAAACTGGGAAGACTGACACTGCATAGAATCATGGGTAGAAACTGAAAGAATAGTAGTGTAGTTGATGAGAACCAACGTTTTTTTTCCTAGCAAGTAGATTTAGTAAAATCAAGTTTCTTGCATGGAAAATCAAACTATCCTTCAACACCACTAAGGAATTTGCTGTATAGCAATGGGCAATAGCATGATAAAAGCCCAGTCCAGTATTAAGATAGTTTAATGGATTAATGATGGAGCTCAGCAATCAATTTTAAAATAAAATTGTTGATTTATCCCCCTGGAAGAATAAAATGTGGCTGAACAGAGGTGCGAATTGGCTCATCGATAGCAGCCTGGTGCTGCAGGGGATCCAACTGCCTGATCAATAAGGGCCATGGAAAGAAGCACCAAGGAAATTTGACACTGCAAAATGCACCAAGCATCTTCAGCAAAGCCTATGAAAGGAACAAAAAAAAAAAGGAAAGAAAAAAAAGAAAAAGGAAAAAAAAAAAAGATAGCAACACCGATATCGAAACAAGCAGCAGGAATTGTGAAGCATCAAAAAATGTCTGGATGAATTTGGATCACCTGGTGCTTTACACAATGTGCATTTTGGCTCACTCAAAGGCAGGAAACTGTCCAATAAAGTGACCCTGGGCTGCATTACCTGCAATTACAGCTACAGCCACTATCCTCAGAGCCCAGAGGGGCAAACAGAGCCCAGCCTGAGGAGCAAGCAAGGAGAAAAAGTTGTAGGAGAAGGAAGAAATTTTGTTTAGGTCTCTGTGTGTGACTGTGTGTTGAGATCAGCCTCACTGCAAAAGAAGACATGATTGGGAAAAACGTTTGAACAGTTGGGAACAGATTCAGGTAATCACGACATGAAATACAAAGTCTGGAAAGCACAGTTTGAATGGGTTTGCTGCTAAATGAAGCTTAAATGAGGGCTCAAAAGAAGTTTGATGATGGTTTGTGTGTAAAACAAGTGAAAAGAATTGGTTTGAAAGTGACCCATAAGCCTACTGTAGAACAATATTATATTGCTGAAAGAGGACAATATACAGATACAAGAAGGAGAAAGGGATAGTGATGAATTTATAGGATTTAACAACTAGAAAATACAGAAATGTTGCCATTCTCTTAAGAATATGTACATTCAGGATGTTCCTGTGGACTTCTGAAATGCTGACTGGAGTGTAAATAATAAATGTGTGTAATTAAGAGTGTCCAACCTGCTCTTAGCTCTGCAAAGAAACATATGGGCCATTAAGGATGGCCATTTGGCAGGGCAATACCACAATATGAACTGGAATAAGGGCTCCAAATGTGGGGTTTGCTACATCATTTTCGAAAAACAAACCAGAATTGTAAACCCTTGGAAAGCTGTGGTTGAAAGTTTTTTGTAGCCAATGAATGAAAGTTTTTTGTAGGTATGAATGGTTTGGAAGTTCCTCTGATCTTTGTGAGGTTTAGTCTTTGAAATAGGCATCATTTTAAGACCAGGACAGGGGACTTCCCCTTGCCCATAAATTATTCCAAAGTGCTCTACTTGAGCTCTGCTTGACAGTGGCAAAATACCAAATTTATTTGTCTCAGACAAAATTTGCCCTGTGTGACTCCTGTGATAAAGCTGAGGAGATCCTTACCGAAAGGTTTTAGTGCAGTCAACCAAAAGAAATGTACTTGGCTTGTAAATAACTACTTTTTTGTGAAATAGAGTGACAAGACCGGGTTGCCTCCCCACCACATGAAGCCCAATTTGAAGCACAGAGTACATGAAGGACATGTCAGGTTTTAGCTGTAGCATCTCACAGTTCACATCATCTACTTGATTTTCAAATGTAATTTATGTCTCTTCATTACAGCAGGTAACTAGAGCTTTAAAAAAAAAAAAAAAGAAAGAAAAAATAAAAATAGACTCAAAAAATAGAAATATATGAGCAATATGAGTGCTGGCACCACTCAGCATCCACTGAAGTCAATAATAGCACTTTCAGTGGGAGCAATCTGAGGCCAGTTCTTTGTGCTTTCAAAAGCTTTCTTCTTGACTATATGTCTTTTCCTCTTTTTTTTTTTTTTTGTTTTGTTTGTTTATAAATTACCAGATATTTAACCATGTCCTGTGCAGGCTGGTTTTTTTTTTCCCTCTACAAAAGTCAATACAGTAAAGGTAAAGAGAAAATTGCTCTCTGTTCTAAAATACATTTCGTAGTGTTTACCTTAGTATGACAGCTGGGATTTTCAAGCTTAGGCAAAAAAAGAAAAGGTAAGAAAGCAGAAGCCCTTTTTCTTGCAACTATCAATTGTATGGAATAAATAAACTCCACAAAAAAAATATTTTAAGTTACCAGAAAACAGCCTTAATATATAACTTCTCCTACAAGAGACTATTCATTCAACAGAGATGTTTTTATTTATCTTCTGTAAATAAAATATTTTGGGGTATTTTTCTATATTTACAATTAAACCTCATGCTCACAACAGCCACACAAGCCACCACAAAAAAAACTGCAAGCAATTTTTTGAATGGCATGAATGCAATAATATGTTCCTTCATTTAGGGGGAATATAATTCTTACCACTTCCACTTCCCCCCCCCCAAAAAAAAAAAAAACCCAAACCAAAAAACACACAGAAAAAAAACACCAACACGTAAACAAAACAGCTAAAATTATGTTAGCTGAGCTATCACTCGTAAGAATGACTACAGAGGGTGAGAGATTGTGTGGATTCCACTCCCCACCCAGTATGGCCTGTACATTTAAGAGCAGGACTCACGTGAGTATTTAAGAAGCTAAAAAGTAGGAATGAATAAATCAACACTTCTATCAAGTTTAAGTACCAAGACGTATAAAGAAGCAATTTCCACTGCTGGGATATTTCACTGGAAATTCTCCTCCTGGGAGCTGAGGCAATATCTTCAGCAAACAAACACTGAGATAATACTGAGGGGTTTTCTCCTGGTGAACGAGAAAAAAGCACACAGGGAAAAAAAAAAGCCCCAGCCATTTGTTGTTGAGCATGCATGAAACCTCACCAAGGATTTCTAGGAATTGTGATTCTTCCCTGAAGCTGGTTGAGGAAAAGCCACAAGATGTGAAATCAGTGAAGAATTGCTGAGTAGGAGACACGTGCCGAGTTCATCCGCCGGACAAGCGCCTCGTTGCTTCGCAGAGCACATGTGGGGCCTCATCTGAGAGCAGGCACACTTCAGTGTTTCCATTTTCTTAGTCATATTTTCTTGCAGGACAAGACAACAGCACAGCACACCTGAGGCTGGCCTCGACCAGGTTACGCCGGTTGGACGGAGCAGAAACTGGGTTTGAAAATCGCAAAACGGCTGAGAGTGGTGTTTGAACCCAACGGGGGCAACTTTAGAATCACACCGAGAGAAATGTTTTCAGAAATCACCCCAAAAATTTGGTTTTTTGGTTGTCTTTCTAACAACAGCTTTTCAATTTTGTAAAAGAAAAAAAAAAAAAAAAACAAAATTTACCACGTTGTTATCAAAATGTTGCCCGCAATTAAGTAATCCCCTCTGCTTTTCCTAGGCACCAAACAGTAATAGGATTCAAGGCACTTCAAGTTATTTCTTAATTTTTAATGTCTGAAATACTCTGAGCTTAGATGTACAACAAACTGATTTGCTAATGGTTGCAGTCCACATGTCATTAAAAATAGAGTCAGTTCTGCTATTTATTTAGGATCCTGTGTTTTGAGGCATTCTCTCACCATCTCCAGGAAGACGACACTGTGGGAATTCAAGGACGTTCAGATGCCAATTTATCACTCCTTCTCTCTCCCAGAGCACGCTCCAGTTCTGAGCTGCTTGATGTCAAACAATTTATTTCACACCAGTACACGTTTCTCTGCCCCTTCCCCCTCTCTCCTGGTGGTTTCCGGCTGCGTTATCCCAACCACTCATCCAGCACAGGTAACTTCTCATCAGGTAAGCATGTCCTTGCAATTTTGCCCTTCATACTTGAAAAAAATTCTGTGGCTTAAAGAAAACCACCCCTTCGGTGGATGTGATGTAGTCCCCAGAGGCCGAGGGGTTGGAAACACCCACGGAAACATCGTTTCAAGGTCCACGCGGAGCACCACTCACCTGGAGGATTCCAGCAGCCAGAAGGCATTCCAAGAGGCAACATTATTAAGGTATTTCACTGCTGCATTGTAGCAGAAACACCTTGCCAGGACACGCTTTCTCCAAAGCCCTCCGACCTGCCAAAATCCTCAGCTGTCAAAATCTCCAGCTTCTCACCCGAAACCTGATGCAATTGTATTATTTATGTGCTATTGACACAAGCTTCTGCCCCGTCTCGCTGTCAGAACTGGAAGCCCTATGTAAAATGGACTGAGTTTAGTCTAAAAATAAATTTGTAAAATGAGTTAATGACAAAAAAATGTCTTCGAAACAACATCGTGTCGTAAGTGATGCAGTAATGTTGTAGTAGTGAAAAAAAAGTGGTCCATTTTCCTACTGAAACTGACATTATGGAATCCAGATATACAAATGCCTTTCATGTCTCAGTCTCAGAGCATCCTCTGTGGTCTTCATCAGGAGCTCTGGAGCATTTTCCAGCTCAGCCAGCCGCGATCCCACCTCAGACTCAAACCATGTCACAGTACCGTGTAGTGGCATCCTACTGGCACACCTACACCAGTCTCAAGTTTGCCACAGTGTGGTTAACACACATTTTCTACCATTGTTTCTCCTCTTCCTCTTCTCTGTGTTCTTTTTTTTCCCCCCACTTGTTCTCTTTTTTTTGCCCCAAAATGGAAGGGGTGGGGGGCAGAGGGGTTAGAAGGTGGGGCTGTTTCGTTTGATCATCGTCATGCCAGGGGGAAAGAAGCAACGTCTTCTTCCCGTGGAAAAAAAATACAGTTATTTGATTACTGACCGAAATCTCATAACTTTTGTGCTGTGAGGCATGAAACTCATCCTGTCAAAAGAACAGCGCCTTTAGCGCAGAGTCACTAAATATTTATTTCGGCGGCAATGTTCTGTAAAGCTTCGACAGCTCGGATTGAGTCCTACTCCCAGGCCTCTCCCTCTTTATTGATCACGTTAACACTTTTAGCACTCTGCCTTCGTAAATGGTCACCAGAGAGCATTCACTCAGTGCTTCTGCACCGAGCAGCACCACTCTTGCACGTGCATCCCCCAGATGAGCTGCCTTCGCCCAGCTGGGGTCACGGAGTGTTCAGCTCACACGCTTGAGACCAGCCAGACCCTCGAATGAACTCTCAGGGAGATGGAAGGGTTGTTTCTTTTTGTTTTTTTTCCTCTGCCTTTTCTAGAGCTGTCTTAAAAGCTTCCAGAGACCTGCTGAATCCCTTGTTCCAGGCCCAACCAAAAATTTAAAAGCAAGGACGCAGATTGCACGTCCGAGGGGAAAAGGTGGCGGCTCCCTGGCAAGGAAGGATGTCCTGTAATGAAAGAGAAGGTAATTTTGTTGGGGGCAGAAAAAACACACTCAACACAAGGAAATTTTAAACAGCAGAGTCATTTCAAAGGCGTATCAGCCGGGACAAAAATTTCAGGAAGATGGGAAAGACAGACCTGCTGAGTTTGCCTTAGGACGTGGCTTTGTCAAGGTCAGACTGAGCAGGAGCTGTGAGGAAAAGGTTGTGTGTGAGGAAAAGGTTGTGTGTGAGGGAAAACCCTGCAAGAACCGCAGCAAAGCCTGGAGCCCTGGCTCTCCCACGTGTGTGACCTGTGTCCTGACCACCAGCACGTCAGCACTCACAGCAATTTCGAACAAATACCACCAAAAGTGCACTTGTCCATCAAAAATGGACTTTTGAGGCAGGCTGGACCTGATTTGTTTTTTTTTTTAACAGAAGCTTTTGCACTGTTGCACCGGTGTGGTTGCCCTGGGTCACCCTGGGGCCCACAGGATGGCACTGTGCCACAGAGGATAAAATCATCCTGAAGGTGCTAAAATGACTGTTGGGTAGCACAAAATAGCGTCACCCCAGCATCATAACTTATTTTTATAAAGAGAATCATTCCCACTCATAGACACCAGAGAAGAGAATAGTTTTCTTGAATGATGATGCTTTTCCCTTCCTTTTGGTGCCAATGCATATGGTTGAATGTAATAACTTTCTGGCATTTTATCTGATAAAAAAAAGTTGTTGAATGTGATAGTCCACTTTTTATCCATTGTTCTTGGCAAGAATCCACTTTTTATCTGTTGTTCTTGGCAAGCAGTGTTTAAACCAATACAAAAAGAGCTTAAGTTTGTGAGAGAAATACAAATACAAAATTTAAAAAAATAGTGTCAAAAGGATGGGCAATAGCTTGAAACTCTGCAGAGCAGTGATTTGTACAGCACCCAGGATAGGATTTTGTGCTTAAAAAGGCTGGCCTATACCGATTAGAGGCACTTTTTAGGAATATTTGTTCCTATAACAGCCAACTCAACACATTTCTCTATTTCTCTATAAATGAAATAGCCAAGGTCTTTTTTTTGGTTCAAAGCAGGGCAAAACAAAACTTTCTGCAACCTGCTCAGATAAATCAGGCCTGGTGATAAGAGTGAGTTTGGAACCCTCCTTGGGAAAGCCCTCATGAATCATATGCATCCATATAATCTCTGCACAAATGTGCTACTGCTCCCATGAACACCAAAAACTCCAGGAGATGCTTGGGATGCTGCGGTTCAATTTGTATTTCCATGCCTGGCCCATATCAAGATTGCTCCTGTAAGTTATTTATTGCTTTGCAGACCATTTATACGGGCTCATTTGAAACATTAAGTGTGATTCAAGTAACTTCTAGCCAAAAATAAGGTAAATTTAGTCGGGCCTGTAGAGAGGTCTATCAGAGAGATAACAGTAGTGTGTAACCATCCTTGTGGGGATAACAAAAGTGCATTTGAAGCCTAGAAAATAAAAGTTAAAGAGAATATGATCAATCATTGAATATTTGCAGAAAGTAGATATAAACTGAGAATGAATACCCTAACCAAAAGCATGCTGATTTGGGCTTTCTCTATTGAACTGTCTTTGTCTCAGCCCCAAAGTTTTCCCACTTTCACCCTTCCAGTTCTCTGCACAGCACGTGGCTTTGTGGGGCTGAATTGCCTGCCAGGGCTAAACCACAACAAACAGAAAAGAAATTTAAAAAAAAAAAAAAATTGGATACAGATTTTTAAAAAGGGCCTTTGGGAGCAAGAAACCTACACTCTAGCAAAATGGTTTCGTATATTCATTTGCTGAAGTGACAGCAGTAAAGACATTCTGCACATTTAAATATACTCATAATATTACTCATATTCACCATGAAATATGGACATTTTCAAGCTTCTGACAACTGACTTTAGGATTATGGAGCAATCTCTCCCCTTTTCACTGACAAATTCGAGGTATTTTTCACTACCAAGACCATGTCTAGGCTTTGGGTGTATTTTTTGCTGGGCTGCTGCAAATAGCCAACTTGGAAAACTTTTCTCCCACTTGTGTCTCATTTTTGCACTCAGGATTATGCTGTTCAGCAACTTTTGGGATCAGGAAGAATTTCTCAATATTAGAATAAACCACTTAGAACATTTCAACGTTTTTTTCTTGTTCTGCAGTTTGCTGCCTCTCTGTCTCTCTCCAAGTGTTGCCTTTTGAGTAAATTTTTGAGCCCAGCAGACTTTATAATTTGCTGACCTCATACAGCATAGTGGTTTGGGGATGTTTGTGGCAGAAAGGATGCTCCCTAGAACCACTGAAATTTTATTTTGTAGTTTATTACCAATGAATTATTGCCTGCAGGAACGGAGGACAGTGACTTGGTGCCTTTACATCGCATTGCTCTTGGGAAAGGGCCATAATTGAGTATGACTTTTCTATGGCACCAACACACTGTCCCAGTTGCCACCCTCACTGCTGGGAAACCACTTCCCCCTGGACACAATCCAGCTGGTGTTTGCCTCCACAGGACTCTCTGCTTAAGTTTGCTGCCATTGATTAAAGCATCTTTGTTTGCAAATATACAGCAATTCACAAAACCTCTGAGATTCCTCAGGCACGACCTCTGTGGGCCAAGCAGACCAAGCTGCTCACATGAACGCTTTCCATTCCCATCTTTGAATCCCATCAGGTGCTTCCCTCACCCAGTTTTATGCTGATTCTGATTCCCAGCTGCTCCCTCGTGTTGTTAATGGCAGGGAGGAGTCCCGGCCATGAACCAAGACATCACTGTGCTGCTCAGACTCAATCAAGAGCCAAACCAAAAAAAAAAAAAAAATCATGGAAAGGAGAAATTGCTGTATCTTCCTTTCTAGAGTTTTGTCTTTAACTTCTATTCATCTATGAATATCAGAAAAATTTGAGAAGAAAGTTACTGTTCATTTGATACCACTCAGCTATAAATCTCCACCACACCTGCAGGAGAACACTCAACAAGCGCAGCTTCAAAACCCAACTGCATTCCATTTTGGCACGTAGAGACTTCAAAAAACTACTGGAAAAAGAAATTTGCAAGGATAGGAACGCAGAAGTCCAGGTCATGTCCATGTGGAGGGTTGCCAGGTCCTTCTCAGACACCTCACATCTCTGATAAAGAGCTTTCTTCACGCAGAACGAATGATGATCTCTCTCCCACTAGCCTCAACCCAAAGTTGATGATGCTTGTTGAGGCCCTAATTAATTAATTTAGTGAATATTTATGAGCAAGGTCGTTAAATAAATTACAAGCAAAAAGCAAACTGCTACAGAACAACAAACAGCTGAATTTTATAATATTTTGACTACTGGGGAGCTTTCCAACTTCTTCTTCTTCTTGTTCATTCTCAGCTTTGCTTTCTATTGAGCTTGTTGTCCCAAATTTTAAAGCTATGAGCATCAGATCATATTTTAATGTCTTTGACATGAGAAAATTCAAGAAAAATGGGGTTTTGCTGAGTCTTTAACTTCTTTCCTGGAAACAATTTGCATCTGCAGGGCCTTGCCTTTGCCACAGTAAGAACCACACCTTTGTTTTACACCATCTCATAACTATTCACTCCCCACCTCCCACCCACAGGAACCAGGACTGAAGGGAAATTCTCCCTCTTTGTGTTGCTGATTAACGGGGAGGGGTAGAGAAAACAAAGAATGCAGTACACAGCCTGTTCATTTGAGTAAAATGGAGGTGAAAAATACAAAACTATGCCATTTAGGTTATTCCCAGAATCCCCAAATTTCCTGGGTTTTTTTCACAGCGTGACCCCAGAGAAGGCCAATGCTCCTCCTTCCCTCTGCAGTGGTGCTCTCAGGAACACCAGCCTTGGCTGTGACGGATCTGTAAAACCAGAAACAGGCAAGTAAGAGAAACAGAGCCTCCACAACACATAAATTGACAATTTTCATTCTATTCCCATTCATGTTTCAATTATTACAAAATTTGTGGCAACTGTAAATGCATAGAAATCAAAGTGCATCACCTGGGGCAGGATTTACTTACCCTTCCTGTGAAGACAGCCCAGTTGTTATGTGAGAACCTCAACAAGGTTAAATCGCTGATTACAGATCTAGCTAAGTTATGCCCAAAATTTTGCAATGGCCAAGAACAGGAAGTCGATCATATGCAAAATCAAGAGTTTAGCATCAGGATAAGTAAAATCATAGTAGCCTAATCTAAGAACTGTTACTAATAGGAAAAGAATAAAGCATAAAAGAAAATAAATACTGTTAGAAAACAACAACAACAACCAGCAACAACCAAAAAAAAAAACCCCAACAAACAACCCTCAATAATCACAATATACTGAAAACTGCAAACATGCTTCTAGATTCTAACCATTTTCCCAACTGTTTGCTCGTATTTTCACCACTTCTTGGGGTCCTGAAGGTGAGGTCTCTAGCCTGGAAAGGAGCACAGCAAGTTGTCAGCATCCCAAGTCCTTCACTTGTAGCAGCTTGGTGGTGGTGGGAATTTCTCCTTCGTCACTCTAGGATCTGCTTGGGGGTTATTTTATGTTTGTTAATGTGCTTAAGTCATATTACATGCAAATTTATAACATACATGGGCACCTTCTGATGTTGTACACGTGCTCATTTTTCTCTTTTTTGCCCTTGAAAATCTGGCTTTACCCAGTTTGCACCTGTTTAACTGATTAGTGATGAGTTGTCTGCAGCCGTAAGCCCTCCAGTGCTGCCTTATCATCCCAGGGCTGCTCCTCTGTTTCACATCCCACATCCCCATTCCTCAAGAGCCCTGCTACCACACCAGGACTCTGCTCCTCTACCCCGCATCACCACCTCGCTCCAAAAACATTTAGTTCTGCAGAAGAACAATGGCTCCTTACAGTTACCTGCACAAAAACCCTGGTTGCACCGCACGAAGACAAGCGGAAGCGAAACAAACCGAGGTGGAGCCGCCTGGTCTTCAGAAAAATTACCGATGCCGCTACACCACTCAAAAAACCAGAGCTCCAGGCAGTCCAAGAGAGGTCCAGGCAAAAATCGGCCTGAGAAGCCCCAGTCTTGAGGTCTTGCAGTGGTGGAAGCACTCCATTTTTCAGGGCTGACCGTCTCGCCCTGCCTCGAGCACTGCGTCAGTCGCTCTGCAGGACGAGCAGACCCCTGTGAAGCGTGTCAATGTGCAAACGAGGGCAGCTCATCTTGTGGATTTCACCACTTGTGGGGAAAACACACACCGGAAGAAGCAACATCTGTTTGGAAGAAGCGATCGGGTTCGTCGCACCGCAAAGGAGCACCTCTGCTTTCCGACCGGGGGTGCGGGACAAGGGGTAAGACACAGTCAGGGCCAGGAATCAATCGATTATTTGGACAAAACTCTGAGGCACAGGGTGGGATTCTGGGCCAGGAGTTGAACTTAGTGATCATTTTAGGTCACTTCCAGCTCAGGGTATTCTATGATGCCATGAGACGCAAATAGGCTGCAGGCAGCAGCCTTTGTGAATTCGGGGTTCCTGAGCAAAGTGAGAATTTTTTAGTAAACCTGGTGTTAACTCTTGCTCTTTTTCAAAACTGACATAGCACCAGGTACTTCTGCACCAAAGGCAAAAGAAAACTCCCACTTATCCCAAGTCTGAAAGATTTAAACACCTGGTAACGAGAGAGTCCCTTCTGCCCCGGGCAAGATTGACACAAATGACACAAACTTAAATTCAGAATTTAAGCTTTAGAGCCCAAATCCTGAAAACACAGCTCATTTCTAATTACCTTGAAGAAAGCTAATGTTGGTCACATTGGACATCATTAAGATGCAACAGAAAATTACCCTTAATTAGGTTGCAGATGCTGAGCGTCCTCTTCAGCCTCCGCTGTCACTCAGGGCAATGTGTCCTCACAGGTGTGATGCAGGAGAAAACCCTCCCAATGAAGAGGACTTTCCCAGTGCAACTATGATGAATTTTGCCAATCAAACTTGCCTGGAAGAGGTCATCGTAACAATGAAATAAAATAATCATTTTGAACTTCCCGAAATTTTGCAGTCAACGTTTTTATAAATTTCACCACTCACGGCTTTTCGTCTTGAAACCACAATTTTCCCTGAATGTTGAACAAAATGTGGGGTGAATAAAAGGTTATGTAACTCAAAAAGAAAACTACATGTCTTTTTCTATCCAAGAAAGTGTTTTAGGCTGACTTAATTTTTTTCCGGTTCTTTTGGCTGGATGGTTGGTTGGTTTTTTAGGGTGTGGGTTGGGTTTTTTTAGTTTAGTTGGGTTTGGTTTGGTTTGGTTTTTTTGTTACTTAGTTCACAAAAAGCTGAAAAAGGCCTGTTTTACTTTTCTGATAGGGAAGCTGTATCAAGCTTTCAATCCATTCACAAAATCTGAAAAACTTATCGTTTGCTTTTTGAGATTTCCTCAGGTAACAAACCACATTTTGTACTTGCTGTTTCCCACATTGTACTGGCTGTTTCCCTTTGTTTCCCCCGTGTTTCACCTACGATTTTTGTTATCCCTGGGGTGACATCATTATAAATAAATCTCATGTGCTATCAGTTAATTCCTTAAAGCCTTACAAGCTCAGTTGATTCCATGTATATTCACCAACCTGTGTATTAAGAGCAGCATTTTATGGTATTAATGCCTCATCTACTGATGAAGAGAGTGCCAACACTGCCTGGGCAGCCCAGTGTGAGGTTGTATTTTGGAAACACATCCATGCACCATCAGCTGATACTACACCAGACAGATTTACTTCAGCAGAAGGCTCATAAATTCAAACAGTAATCAAATTAACCATCAAGATCACAGGTTATTGACAATCCCCTTGTGGTGTGTTTACACTTAGTGGGAGCCTTGGTGAGCAAAGCAGTTCATTAAAGACAGGCTCCGTCCTAAGTGGGAGGCTCCAGCAAGGGACAGACGATGCCAGATGGATGTGGCTCGTTACAGGAACTTGGTCCTCGCCCTAACGAGCTCGAGTGCATCCTGTCAGCTCCCGAAACAAACAAGCAGAGTGCAGGCAGGAGTCCCAGCCAAGTGCAGCTGCCTAACAAGGTGCTCTAATTGCCTCGTTTCTTCGCATTCGCCTTCCAAATCTCGCCGCTGCGGTGTTGGACTTTGCCCTTTGGTAGCTCAAAATTCATTCTGTTTCACATCAAAAACTGGTGTGGCACTCAGAGCGGCAGAGCCGAAGGCAAAACACAGCCCCACGGGCACTGTGCCCCCGGCAGGGACTGGTACCCAGTGTCCAGGCACCTCCCGCCCAGCTGCAGGGGCCTGATGCGAGGTGCTACCCGTGGGTCTTCAGCAGAGCGGGGGAAACCCTCTCTGTGAGATGCTGTGGCCTGCAGCAAAGGAAGATGGGTTTTCCTGTTCAAATATCACTCTACAGCACTCACCCAGCCCTATTGCTCTGTTCTGAGAGCCACCCATTCCACAGAATCGTGGAATGGGTTCGGTTTGGGAATGACCTACAAGACCACCCAGGCAGCGCTGGTGTGGGCCAGGACTAGAGTTAATTCTCATCACAAAAGGTGTTGTGAGGCTGTGTTTTGGATGTGTGCTGGAAATGGTGTTGGTAGCGCAGGGACGTTTCAGTGCTCACCCAGAGCCGGGGGCTGCTCTGCTCCTCACCCACCCCACTGTGCCCTTGGTGCACAAGGAGGGGACACAGCCAGGACAGCTGACCCCAGCTGACCACAGGAAGTGCCCTGCTCAGCATACAGAGCTGGGAAAGAAGGAGGAAGGGGCAGGGCATGTTTGGAGTGATGGTGTTTGTCTTCCCAAGTCACCCTCACACGTGGTGGAGCCTGGCTTTCCCGGGGACGTCTGCACACCTGCCTGCCCATGGGAAGGGGGGAATGGGTCCCTTCTGTCGCTTGCCTTGCCTATCAAACTGTCTCTATCTCAGCCCATGAGTTTTATCACTTTTACCCTCTCAGTTCTCTCCCCTACCCCACTGTGGGGAGTGAGCCCGTGGCTTGGTTGCCTTCTGGCTTAAACCACGACACAGTCCCAACCTCCCTGACACGGGCAGGGATGTTCCATCTGGTTAAGGAGAGGATGTGGTGGGGCATTTCCCTGCCCCCCGGCTCTCGAGCTGCACCATGATCTCAGAACTGCTCGCTGGGCCCTGAGCTCGTCAGAAACACCCTCTGCTCCCAGGGACCTGTGCTGTGTGACGAGCTCCTGCTTTTTCACCAACAGCCTTGGGAAATTATTTTTCTTCCCTGAATAACATTCCAAGTGAAATAACGTTTTTGTAATTGAATTTTCAAAGAAAGTTACCCACCTGAGTTATGGCCGGGGTGAACGGTTATTACGATCAAAGCCACTCTCTTGCGACCCTATAAGAGCGGTCAAGAGACCTTTGAGGCCCTGAGCAGCATCTTCCTGGGAGTGGGACACTTCCCAGAGCCGCAGAACTCTCCAGTTTGCTCTGCTTGGGGCACTGACGAACAACGACAGCGGACCCTGAGCTGATCCCCCCACTCCTCTACCCTTCATCCACCGAGAAGGTGCAAAAGCATCCCACATGAGAACCCCTGAATTCAAGGGCATTTTCCACCTGCTACAGACCCTTTAGGTCTGTGTGCAGGTGGGTGTGAATATGCCACAGCAGACGTACCAGGAAAGTCACTCTCCTGTATTCTTAAGTGCTTTGGGTTTGTAAGGAAGTTAGGCCTGAAAGTGAGTTACTGTGGTGTCATACTGTATAAATCTTTTAACTTAAGCTTAGCTTAGCTTAATTTACCTTAAGCCATCAAGTAAGTACTGTCAAGTTTAAGTGCTGTCAAGCCTTTAGGCCTAAACTGTTGTTCAAGTCCTGATCTCAGCTTTTCCACTCTGAACCTTGTGACTCACTAGGAGGCATTTCCTTTATTCTTTTTTATCCTCGCCCTTTCCTACCCTTGCCCTTTTTTCCCCTCTGCCTCCCACCCAGCCCCCACATAAATAATTTTGGGGTTGATTTGGGGTTTAGATTGATCTATTTTAGAATTTTTTTTGCTTTTTCTCTGCGTGCTTTAAGCACCTAGTAAGCAGTAGAGTGAACTCCATTGGCAAACTTTGTCGTGCTTTTGCTTTTGTACCAAACTTTTTACACTAAACTGCTTTTTGTCAATACCTTTGATTCTTTCAGGGACCCTACAATTCTCACTGGCAGCAACCTCTCAGCTCAGCACTGGAGGAGAGGACCAGCCTCCCAGCCCTGATGAAGATGGGCTGTGCTGGGGCAAGGTTTCGGGTCTGACATGTTCCCTTGGCCACCTCCACCCAGCTTCCCTGCTCGGCAGCCTGACCAGCTTGAATCCTCTCCTGACAGCTCCCCAGGAAGTTCTTCAGGGGCTCAGTCACTTGGGATTTCCCTCTGGGCAGAATCACAGGATCCTACAACAGTTTGGGTTGGAAGGGACCTTAAAGACCCTCTAATTCCGACCCCTCTGCTGTGGGAAGAAGCCACCTAAAAATTACACATGGCAGCACTCAACACCTGAATACTTTTTTGGAACATATTTTTTTTTAATTTAACATGCAATATTGACCCTTCTCAGAAGCAGAAAGGTGAACGGTGGGCCCTGCTAGGAATTAAATTTTCATTTTGTTTTGGAAGCAAAGCAAAAGGACACCAATTACTGCCTTGCCAGAACGGGAAGGGTAGCAGAACACACGTGCACATCCAACATGGTTTGGTCATTTTCTCAACTAACAATGTAAATTTTTTAGTTCCAGTTGTGTATCAGACTGCATAGCTGCCAGGAACAACTAAGAGAAATCCTTATTCCTTCAGGCTGTGCTCTGAACCTACAGCAATTGTTCTTCTCTTTGCACTTTTCACAGTGCCAGCATTTACCAAACACACTGAAGCAAAAGTTCTCCCTCACTCTCCATCCAATCTCTCCACTACAGTCAAACCTCGTTAACTGAGCACAGCAGATTCACACTGGTGTTGAAATGGTCAATATGACAAGAAAAACGCATACTTTATGCAAAAAAAAAAAAAAAAAAAAAGCCTGATTTGGCTGACAACCGTGGAGCAAAGCAAGTAGAATTATTGCCATTTAAATTTCATATCCCACTGAAACAACTATTTAGTGCAGAAGCTGCTTCAGACGTAGGGATTATTATGGTCTAGTTAAAAATAATTATGGGAAGAGCTGAGAGCAAAACTAATTCCTGGAGACAGGGTGTATATTATTGTAGCCACTGCTCTGATAAATACGAATCTGATAATCTTATGATTAAAATGTGCTGAAGCAGACCCTGGTGAAGTAAGCTGCCATAGGTTTAAAGAAAATGTCGATGTGGAAAAATGTAAAAGTGAAAGAGGCTTTTCCCAAATAAGTGCCCCATTAGAACACGAAATGAATGCTTTGGCACCAGGAGCTTACATGAAACCACTTTGGGCGCTGTGGCCTGATTTATACGAGTGCTGAGATTCTCCATATTTTTTTCCTGCTTTCTTTATACCTTTTTTTTTTTTTTTCCCCTCTGAAAGGAGAAAGAGGAACTCTCACAGAACTTCAACTAAGCTATTTCAGAGTAACATTAAAGCTCTGACTTAGGCTGACAAATGACCTCCCCGTAGGGATCTCTTTCTCTGCACAAAACTGGCCATTGAAAAATATTGTAATCAGACATGGTGGTGATTTTATTGGAATAAGCTTATTCATTCCTGTTGGCTGTCAAGCAAGTTTCTGCATGAGCCATTTATCAAAAAATCAATGGGAGGCTTTTGAACATCATTTTTCTTGAAAACGCACAGAAATACCCAAGCTTCATGAATGTATTGATGTGTGTCCCTGTGTGTGGGGGTGAGTGAAATGAAACTGTGTGTGGACGGTGAAAAACGATAAGGAGCTCTAAAGTTCCCTTAGGTGAGGTCCTGGAGCAGCAAGGAAATCCCAGGAAAAAAAAACTTTCGGTCAAGGAGGGTCAATGTGTAGATTTCCCAAAGCAACGAAACAAATAAATGAGCAAAATGACTTCCTGAGATGTGAAATGTAAGATAACTGCAGTCATAAAAAATGAATAAAAAGTGCTGCAGGAGAGTTTCTAAAACTCAGATTGCGTCCAGAAAAAGGAGGAATCCTCATCATGTCCTTTTCTTATTGGATTCTCTGACTGGAGCAGCTGCTACGGACCAGTGCCAAGAAAAGGGATATATGATAGACAAACCTTTGTTGTAAAGCTTATTAATGCGTTTTATATGTGAGAGTAAAGAAGAATTTGGATAATATAAATACATGTTAACAAAGTCTAATCGTACAGACAGAAATAAGCCAAAAAAGGGGAGGGGAAGGGAGGGGAGGGGACGTTTGGGAAGGTTTGGGAAGGGAAGGT